>VXBJ01004445.1:0-199196 GCA_013400055.1 Nycticryphes semicollaris
TGAGAAAATTCGTGGGTTGAGATTAAGACAGTTTGGCAGGTAGAGAAAAAGCTGCGGACACAAGCAAAGCAAAACAAGGAATTCACCCCCTGCTTCCCATGGGCAGGGAGGTGTTCAGCCACCTCCAGGAAAGCAGGGCTCCACCATGTGAAAGTGTTACTTGGGAAGACAAAGGCGATCACTACAAATGTCCCACCCTTCTTTCCCCAACTTTATATACTGAGCATGACACCATATGGTATGGAATATCCTTTTGGTCAGCTGGGGTCAGCTGTCCCAGCGGTGTCTCCTCCCAACCTTTTGTGTACTCTCTGGTGGGGTGGTGTGAGGAGCAGAAAAGGCCTTGATGCTGTGTAAAGACTGCTCAGCAATAACTTAAAACACCCCTGAATTATCAACATTGTTCCCAGCACAAACCCAAAACACCATCCACACCAGCAGCTCTGAAGAAAATTGACTCTATCTCAGCCAAAAGCAGCACACGCTACTATTTTTAAAATCACTTTTCAGCCAGATTTTTAACTTGATCTAGGTCCCTACAAACACTACTGGTGGAGAGGGAGAGTCAAACCCAAGAAGGGTGGAGAAAGCAGGACCCCCGCTTTTCTGCAGCAAGGAGGATTTGCACTGGAGTCAGTTGTGGCACTACGGCATAAAGAGCTCTACAGATTTATAAAGTTGCTCCCAGCTTATATCAGGATCAGAAGAGAAATCAATGCTCAAGGGAAATTCATGTAGCTGTAAATAATCAAGAAACAGTTTTCCAGATATTATTTTTGCTACTGGTAGTTCTACAGAGTAAGTATTTTTCTCTGGCTTTCAAGTGTCAGATATTTAAAATTTTTTTCCACAATAAATGTAAAACACTTTTTGACTGACATACTCCTCTAATCGCTCATGGAAGGCAACCATCAGTTCCCTTTCTGTCAAGACCTAAGAGATATCTTGTTTATGAAAAAGTGCAACACCTAGAATTCTTTAAAATAATTATATTTTATTTTTAAATAACTACCATGAAGTCATTGACTCATTTTATTGAGCTAAGTAGGAGGATGTAAGGAATATTTCAGGCAATTCCACGCATTTTTATCCATTACATATTAACTCATTACATATCGATCATGGAAGCAATCAATTGTTCAGATTAAATAAATCTCCAACAGGATAAGGTCAAAGACTTGTGCTATTAACTGCAATCAGCCACTTAAGAAGAAGATACCAGCACAATGGTTGAAAAAACAGTATGCTTTTTCAAGGTATGTCTTCCACTGATAACTTCTCCCATAAACATTCCCCATGGAAAAGTTCACATAAAGCCACAGCTGAATTCAGAAAACAACTGCAGCGCTGCACAGGAGATACAAAACACGTGAGCTTCAGGGTACTGTCCCATGTTATAAGCCAGCCCTCTCCTCCACAAGAAGCTTCTCTCCAGCATAGAACCGCCTTTCCTGACATGAGCAAATTCACCTGATAAAACAAAGACTGCTAAAAAGGAGGACACAACTCCAGCCCTCCTGGATGGCTGTGCCCTGCATGTGCAGAATCAACATTTACAGGGACAGCAAGGAAGCCGCCATCCTATATTTGGGAGAATCAAATAACCATACTTAAAAAAAAAAAAAGAAAAAAGAAAAGTAAGTGAGAAATAAAAGGCCAAGTTCATATAAAATTCAAGCAAGCCAGTCTTGCAAATCCTAACTTAGCCATCTCACGCTGCTGTAAAAACGGGGATCTGTAATCTAATTGAAGTGAATAGCTTGAAGTGCACTGCTATTAGAGAATCAAAGCTCCTGTGTCTCAGCTTCAATATCTGTGAAACAGAAGTAATAGTGTTTACCCACCTTGCAGAGATAATAGGAGTAGTTACGTTTGTACAGAAATGTGATCATGTAAAAAGCGCTGTGGTATAAAAGTGCTAAGTATTATTATTAGGTGTATGTTTTGGTACTCCAAAAATACAATTCATTCAAGCTCTTCTATTTCTTTGACACTTGTAACAGGCTTCCAATGTGCCTTAAAACCCCTGCTCAAAAATAAACATCAGAATAATGAGTTTTCCTTATTTAATTCACCAAATCGGCACAATAAGCTCATGTTTAAACAAAAAATGAAAAGGAAACTTGCTGCTGTGCCAGAACAGCAGCACAATCAATTTTAATTAGCATTGCTCATTGTGGGAAATGATAAGGTATCAGTCATAGTAATTGGTGGTGTTGACAATTAGTCAAAGTCATTAACATCTCAAGACCCAGGACAAAAAAAAGCTCACTGAATTTTAAATATCTGGAGAAGGCTTGCTTCGAAATTCTTAATTTTTACACAGTCTGAAGACACTGCTGAGATGTATTATTTGTTAGTTTTCCATCAGAGCACAAGCGCTGTAATAATAGAACCAACCCGAATGTCACCCGTGCTTAATCAATACGAGTTTTCCACAGAGAGCTGCTGCCAGCGGGGCTCCTCTCCTCTCCCCTCCCCTCCCTCCTCTCCTCTCTTCCTGGAGCTTGGCTGGCGAGGACTGCACCATCCCCGCTTCCCGCCTCACTCCCTTTGGTTCCCTTCGCCTGCTCTAGATGCTCATCCCAGACCCTATCCCAGTAGACAAATGCAGGATCAAATGGATCGGGAAATGCTCCCAGTCAAGGGAAAGGCCTTCAGCTGGAGCATTTCCAAACCCCACGTGGTCCCATCTAGGAAAATAAGCTCTTAGGTACACAGAGCTAGGGTGGATGCTGGCCATACATGCAGAACTAACTGCTACTTGCAGATATTGCCCAGACCACATCTTTTAATGGCCAGTATGAGCAATTCCTCAGGCTTCTTAGTAGCTCAGGTGTAAGTCAAAGTCTACAACAAGTCACCAGACACAACACAGGGCACTGAAGAGCTTTGACCTGGTCTCACACATGGGCAGCCCCAGTGACCTTCCTGCCTGTGTTTGCTATGTGACTTATGCTGAAAGAGAATCTGTGCTGGCAAAAGAGATCAGCAATTATATTAACCAAATGAGTAAACCAGATAGCCCACTTGTATGGTTCAGATTAGAACTGATGCAAAGCTTTCTAATATTTCAGTAAAGTTGTAGAAACATATAGAATTATCTAGTTTGGAAGGCACCTTTTTAAGGTCATCGAATCCAACCATTACCCTAACACTGCCAAAACCACTACTAAACCATGTCCTTCAGCACCTCATCTACCAGTCTTTCAAACACCTCCAGGGATGGTGATTCAACCACTTGCCTGGGGAGCCTGTTCTGTCTCCTGTCACCATCTCTGGAGACATTCAAAACCCACCTGGACACCTTCCTGTGTAACCTGCCCTAGGTGAACCTGTTTTGGCAGGGGGGTTGGACTAGATGACCTCCAGAGGTTTAGTTTAGAATAACTGACACACCCCGTAAATAGGTGCCTGAGAACAAGAGATGATGAATTGCATGTGGTTGACTTACAGACACAGCTGACTTTGAAAAAGGCAGAACATGATCTTCATCAATTGAACCCCAAAACGTTTAGTTAATCTGAAGGAGTCCTGACCATCCGCCTTAGGAAGACACAAATCATGGAAATACACAGTCAATTGTTTCCTGCTAGAGCAGTTTCAGTGAAAACTCAGTGTATTTCACCTCCCACACCCTTCTGTACCTTTACTGTAAATAAAAATTTATATAATACTGCAATAGCCATCCTTATGGTGTAAGTAGGTGTTATAGTCTAAAATAACTGAGGTGACTCGTATTACTCATTTGTCCTTTTACTCGCTTTAATGTGTTTATTTGTATGGAAATTAAAGTCAGGTAAAAATACCATCTCTTTTCATAGCATATGTATCTCTTACACAATCATGGCTATTCTTCTGACCCTGGGCAATTACTGCTCCTAAACACACGCAGCCTTTCAAGCAACAGAGTAAAACGCAAGAGTACCACAAAGGAATAAATTCTGCCTGCCAGATGCTGTCGAGCGGCACCACTGGCGTAACTGTCAGAGAACGCAGGCTTAAAAGAAACTCCCCCCAAACCCAGCTGAGATTCAAAGCAAAGAAACTCTGATTTAAATTCCCCTCCCTCAGCCGCTGGCCTGCAGCAGCAGCAGTGGGGCCCTGCCACTGCGTCCGCAAGATAAACACCATTTTCAAGGTCAATTTCCTATGACCAGTTGCTTCATTTCTCATCATTTTCTGTCCAACTTCATAGATTACCACTTAAAATTGATTTATTCTTTCCCTTTCTAGCATTACTTTGTACTTCATTTAAAGGGGGGAGAGGGGGAGAGAGGGAGTGGTGGTGGGGTTTTTTTCTCTGTTCTGTACAACAGCGCTGTCATAAGACGATGAGGCTCAGCTGGGTTTCAATTGACTAAAATGACTGCTCAGTAAAGCAGCATGTTATAAAAGCTAAACCAAATCAAGAGGCATCTTCCAACCATTTTCCCCTCTCTTCCCTACTGCTAGAAATATTGTTTTTTAGATGCAGCGCCTCGCGCTTTTATGTTGTGGAGCTTTGATCGTAAAGAAAATGTTTTAATAGGCTCTAATAGAAAACAAAAGTTGTACTTGGGTCTTCCCAGGGTTTGAGATTCCTTCTGCAGGCCGGTAGCACTCGCACTTTAGATCAGATTAAAGCTGACAGAGATGAAACTGCACTGGCCCACATCCTTGGGCTTGCTCCAGGGCCTCTCATCTGCATTTCATCGTGATGTGAGCACATGTTCCCATCATTGGTACACTCATCTGCATCACTCTGAATGTTAATCACAGGCTAACCCAATTTCTTCAGCAAATTTATTACTTACTGTTCATTAAAGTTCATAAAACCTAATGTGAGCCTGAAATAAGCAGAACAACCTTAACAAGTTGTCCTCATCTACACGGTAATTCAGAGGCAGCAACGTAAGCCTGAGGAGCTCCTTCTTCAAAAGTGGATGTCAAAGTCTTTCCTATGTTCTCCAGGGGATACAAGTGGGGAAAGGACATAACAGGGTACCAACGGTTGTCGTAGTTCTCTATAAAGCTCTAACACTGCCATCCTCAAAGGAACTTGCTTACCAAAACAAACACAGATTTTTTTTTCAGAATTATCTAAATATGTTTTCTCAGTGAATGAGGAAGAAACATCAAGGATGAAGGCAGAAAAGCTTCTTTCCTCCCCCTTCTGTCTTTCACAGAGGCCCTGATCTCACCGACACTTGCAGACGCCGCCCAGGCACTGCCATGCTCAGTCCAACGAGGCACAGAAACGAAGCTTGTTTTCAAGATCTTGCAATGGGGTGGCCCACAGCTTCCTAACAACGTGGCACTGCAGTGGGGAATGACACCAAGATAAGGGAAGTTTGGTGGAAAGCAGTCATGGGGAGAGCTTCAGGCAGCACCCACCACCCATATCATAGAATCATAGAATGGTCCAGCCCAGAAGGGACCTCCAAAGGTCACCTAGTCCAACCTCACCACAGTCAGCAGGGACACCCCCAACTAGACCAGGCTGTCCAGGGCCTCCTCGAGCCTCCCCTTGAATATCTCCAGGGAAGGGGCCTCAACCCCCTCTCTGGGCAACCTGTTCCAGTGCTCCACCACCCTCAGAGTAAAGAACCTATTCCTAATGTCCAATCTAAATCTGCTCTTCTCCAGCTTGAAGCCATTGCCCCTCGTCCTGTCACTGCAGGCCTTTGTCAACAGACAAAGGGGCCTTCCTGTAGGCCCCTTTCAGGTACTGCAAGGCTGCTCTTCGGTCTCCCCAGAGCCTCCTCTTCTCCAGGCTGAACAACCCCAGCTATTAAATGTTTTCCTGGCATCAGGAAGCGGGCCCTTTCTTGCCGATGTCCCCAGCAGTCGGATCTGACAAGTGACACTTTATTGCATTACCCTTTGTGATTTACTAATAATGCGCGGCAGGAACATGCCCAGACAACAGTTGTGTGCTTAAAAATAAGCGCATGCTTAAATGCTTTGCTGAGTGGGGCTCAAAGAAGCTGCCTTTGTGTTTTTCATGTGAGATAGAGGCAATCTAATGTATTCTAATCAACGGCTAGAGTAAACATTAACATCTACCTCCCCAGTGAACTCTGTGCATCCAAAATTATATGAATTTCCTCCACCAGCTCCTCAAAACCTGGGGAACACACATGAATCCAAGCCTCCAAAATCCCAAGTGGAAACCGCTAAAATTCTCCAAAGGACATTATGATTGAAATATTCAATCAGATGATGCTACCATCAGAATAATGAAGCCTTTGGAGGATTTGCTTCATTGAGTATAAAATAATTCTGAGAGACACTTTAAAGGAAGAAACCATGTCTGCAGGAAGAAACATGACCGAGTTTTCTCCAGAAAGAGGGTTATTCTGCAACCCAGAAAATGACACCTCTTGGTAGTCCAGCATCAGATCTGTTTCTAGGCTAAAACTACACATCACAAAACATAGAAAAATAATTTTTGCACAGCTGTGTAAAGGAAAACACATCTGTTGAGAAAAGAAATTACAGATGTTTATTCTCCATTCTTCAAAATTTCCATAACCATAGAACGAATCCAGGCTGAAATTAGAAATTTGCTCTCGCCTTTAATTAAATCAATTTGCATTTTTTTCTTCAGCTGATTAAATAATAGAAAAGCATAGAGGCGAGGGCAGGTTTTGTGATTAAGGCCCTGGACGAAGACCCGGGAGAGCTGAATTCAATTCCTGGTCCTGCTACAGACTTCCTCTGTGACCTTAGGTTTAATCTCTTCGCGCCTCTTTTTCCCCATCTGCAGAAGATGGATAATATTCCTCTCACAGTCTCCATCTTGTCTATTAGATGGCAAGCTCTGCAGGGAAAGCTCTATCTGTTACTGCTTGCATGGACAATACTCGTGATGACGGGGACAGGATCGGATCAGGACCGGCTGCTGCTCTGCCCCTTCAAACTCACTGTGACCTTTTGTGGGATGGCATTACTGCCATCCTCATGTCAAGCATGAATGTACACAGGGGACGTAAAATAGGTTCGAGGGAAAACAATGCAGGGCTTCTCAATGAGCGTGATGGCCATTTTCCCATAAGGAACATGTTTTGCTTGCTCATCTCCAAAGCTCAGATGTCTGAGCTGCACTCAGCGGTGCAGGGCTGGCCATGGCAAGGGCAAGGTTTGCACTGAAGCACAAAGCAAGACGAGGCTAAATGTTTCATCACATTCTTTTTTGCCTGTCCTTATCCCATTTCACAGCATTGCATTTTTTGCAAGCAAGGCAGAGGTATTGCTGTCCAAAGAAAAGGTTTAACAGCCACAAAAATGCCAGGGTTTGCAACCAGGTGGGTTTGTGTAGTGGGAGGGACTGGAAGAGACCCTGGTGATGCCAAACTGACCTCAAAGGCAGTAGAAGTCTTAAGATAAGAGAATGGTAAATTTCTCTATCCATATGTAAAATTAGAAGTGAAGAATCATTGACCAATAATTTACTTTGCTGTAGTTTCTTCTTGCTATTTGGTATGTAAGACCTGGCTTATTTCTCAAAAGGCATGTAAGTTTTGCGAGTTACCACCTAGCACCCTTTTCTGCACACAACTGCAATTAAACAAGTACTTCAACTCCGTGTGTTGATTATTTTTTGCGCACTGGGTAGAGAACCCAGATTTGGGACACCAGTACCACATCATGACAGTGTTTCAACCTGATTTTAATAAAACCAAAATAGCCCACGGTTCTCCGTTGGAACAGAGCTGTGGGTAAACCCTGCAGCAGAGCGATCGCAAACGTAGCGAAGAGAAAGCAGGAATTCATCTCAGGGAAGAGACTAGATCTTAACGGAATTATTTTAGAGCACAATAAAACACCAAGCTGTCTTCATCACCGCTATTACTCTTGCCTGGCTAGACTGCGAGCATATCGCATCAAATCGACAGAAGGAAAATGAATATCTTCAAAAGGCAACAGTTCACCACAGAGCACACAGTCCAGCTACCACAATGATAAGTTTGCTGATAGCCATCATCTGAAAAACCCCAGTGGTTATAAGAGACTCTATGGAATTCATCATTTTTGATTGTTTGTTTGGGTTTTTTTTTTTTCTTTAATAGAAGCAAAACAGTGTAATTTCAAAAGAATATTTCTAGCTATGCTGTTTTAAAGGATTAACAAGCCATTATGTACTGGAGCATACATAATGGAATCAAGCAAACAGGAATCAGCAAGTAATCTTCTGTCTCCACATAGACTAATGTGTAATTGCCAGAAGCACCAGGGGAATTTCTGTCTTTTGTTAAAGCTTCAGGAGGTGATTGTTGTCAAATTTGACAGAAATACAGAATGCAACGATCAGTTATAGGCATGGAAGGTAATGGTTACTGTTTAATACAATAACACAACTTTCACTATGGTCAGGAGCTAAAGCCTGCGTTATTGATTTGCAGATGTGAGTGCTGTTATTATTCAGTAGATTACGGGAGAAGAGCAGTAAGCTTCTTAACACCGTGGACAAAGAGCGTCATGATATGCAAGATGAATTTTATGAAGCAAAATTTCTTCACGGAGCCTTTACACTGATACAGTCTCAGTTTAATTCCATAAACTGATCGCCGTGATCAGACAGTTGATAGGCAGAGTATTTCCCTAAGCAATTGCTTTCCATTAAGAAGCTTGCATCAAACCAAACCACGATGGGAGAGAGCAGAGCATGAAGAATAAACATCAGAGCAAAACCGAAAAAAATGGAAATACTACAAAACTAAACCGAATCCCGTGTCTTTATAGAACAAATGCATCCACAGAGTTACGTGAGTGAGTGCCAGAAGTACCACAAAAAACCTTCCTGTGTGAGCATCTTCAAGGCAAATGGGTATCTGGAAGCTTATCTCCTGGGGTGATGGCTTTATACACACGGCGTGCTCGTGTTGGAAGAAAGGCTGCACACCCTATACAAAACCTCAGCAATAATGCATCTGATCACACTGATTCTACCATAAGGAATTGTCTTCAAGACAGAAGCAGCAAAAGGAGTACTTAAACACAGATCCCGCTGGCTCAAAAAGGATTACTGGAGTGCTCTTACAGCTGGTTTCTCTAAAAGGCAGCTATTGGCACCCAGAGAAGAAACAAAACAGCTGTAAACACCGTACAGCCTCGTGCAGCACTTGAGGCTCAACATGTCTTCCTACTGCAGCCCATGACTTTACAAAGTTCAGGCTGAAACCAGATGGACTCAGGCCTAGACACTACATCTGGGAGAAAAAGTAGCCAGAATTAGCTCGGAATTTACCTCTTCCTTTTCTTTTACTCCCTTTTAATAATTGCGTTTAGATCCTCCAGCTAATGAATTACTGATAAAAATAGCACTTAATGAAACATTTTTTTTTTCCATTTTGAAAGCCATCACAAGCCAGCGCTGCATGTAGTTCTTCAAAACAATTTAGCACACTCCATTGTAAACACCCACACCCAACTTCTGCAGAACTTTTCTCATATTTAGGTATATAAAAGAAAACAATGTCAAGTGGAGCTCCCACTACAGATTAAGAGATTTCTTCTAAATAATTTATTAGAAGGGCTAAAATGTCCTAAAGTGTTCTGTGGAAGATTGGAGGCCCCTCTAAGAATGCTTCTGGGGAATTTGAAAGAGCACCAGAAAGAAACATGTCTGTGCAAATTACTGTGACAGAACCAACTCACATTAATGGACTTTTTTGAAAAATAAATATTCTCTCGTGTTACACTCTCTGTTCTTTTATTCTTTCAAGTTTTTCACTACAAAGTAGCCAGCAGAGCTTTTTGTTACTGGTACCAAACCCTACTAAAGAGCACGGGTGGTGGGAGACCCTTTCTCTAAAGGTCATGTAGTATCTACTGAGGGATGCTAAGAAGACATTATCCAAATAGCTTGTAAGATTTCTACAACCCCATTCCATAATGCATGCAATTTCTACATGCAAACAGCAGACTCCCCTCTATTCCAGATTCTTACCGGGTGTCCCTTTGACTACACTAAAATCGCAAGAGCACAAATGCTGAGGCCAACTGCTCAAGCATCCCAGAGAAGTTAATGCACTGGTCACCACTGCTGCTGCTGGAAACCTTACTGTTTGTGCTAAAGCAGCATCCAAAGATTCCAGTTAAGATAACGTCTTTACCTACAACAACATATAAAGCAGGGACAGGGGTCAGGAGATGGGTGTAGAAGCGCAGTTCCTGTGGATGTGGTAGGCAGAGAAGGGGATCAGTGTTGGCAGAGGCTGAGAGTAATCAAGGTTTCTCCCCAAGGCCAGCCAGCAGCTCCCAGCCTGCACCAGGAGAAGGCTCAGAAAGGTACTGGGAGGCAAGAGCTACATGTCTGCAGAAAAACATCAGCAGCTGGGGTGATGACAGGGAAGGTGTGATGGGACAAATCCCTGAAGCGAGAGAAGGAGCAGGAGGATCACAGTATGATAAATGCAGAGAAATAAACTGTCAATAGCTTTAAAAGTTGCTATCAGATGATCACGTCCAATGCAGCAGAAAAGACCCGCTCATACCCTCATCAAACACTCCAGATAAGAAGCTGATTACAGCAGCAGAATTTTGAATAGGGTTGCAGGAACAGAAGGCAAGGGACAAGGTCTGGTAGTCTCTTATCTTTGCCCAATGGCCATATAAGATGCCGTAATCAATCATAACAACGGTAGGAATAGCATCACAGCGCTGGAGTGGAGGCAGTCTTTTACAGTAACTGCTTTTTCCTCAGCTGCTACAGATGAAAAGATTTTGCTTGAAAGAACTGCGGAAAAGTCTCCTGTCCCGTGGCTGAGCCTCACCAGCCTGCTACCGTGGCATAAGGTTTACCACTAATTCTGTTGCATTCATCCACCACAGGAGCTTTGCTGGATAACTTTTCCCCTCTATTTTCTGAACAAATCATAGAATCACAAAATGGTTTGAGTTGGAAGGGATCTTAAAGATCATTGAGCTCCAACTCCCCTACCATGGGGCAAAGACACCTCCCACCAGACCAGGTTGCTCAAAACTCCATACAGCCTGGCCTTGAACACCTCCAGGGATGGGGCACCCACAACTTTTCTGGACAACCGGTTCCAGTGTCTCACCACCCTCACAGGAAAGAATTTATTTTTAGTAAATCACACACAAACAGCTGCTGGCCAATCCAGAAAAATGCCTGCATGCGTTCAAAAGCAATGTTAAAAATAAAAAGCATTATAGACTGCTAAAATACATGCAATTCCAATTAGAGGAGCCTTTTAGACTTCTATCGGGGCTGAGAGGTCAGGTGCATGACAGAAAGCAATGCTATGTATGACATACATAATCCTGTAAACTTTATTATGCTGTAGCACATCTGTATTCCAGAAACATCTCAGGTAGGACGTCGTAGTGATATTGATAAATTATATTCTGTCCACATCACTAAGGGTGCCAGCAATGCTTCAAAATGCCTGGAGGATCAGTGGGCGACTCTTATAATGTATATATAAAGAGAAATCTTGTTTTGTCTCCCTAGAGACAGTTTCTCTTCTAATGGAGTGTAGTCAGAGGGACTCTGCTTAATTCTTGCATTTAACTCTTGATCTCCGTCACTTCACAGTGGTTCTGTACTAACTACAACATATAGAGGCCATTAGGCAGTAAGACTAAGATTGACTTTTCTTTCTTCATGGATTATACAGAAGGAATGGGAGCAAGTCGGGCTCATTAGCATATGTTTAAAGAGTTCATGGGGTTGGCAGTAGCAGAAACTACCCAGCAACCAGCAGAGACATTTAATTCTAAACCTTGCACATCAACATTAAAAGGAATATTTCCACTTCTCACTGTTATATCATTAAATGAACCAGAAGAAGCTAAACTAGGAACTCTGGAGGTGCTGACAACAGAGAGTCTTCTGAGCTTAAGGAAAGATAACATGAATTTTAATTATTGTAGCGAACTAACTGTTAAGAGTACTTATTCCCCTTCAGTGGAAGGAATTAGTGTTAAAACGTGTGCCTGAAGTCCTGCGGTGCAGCCAGGCATTTCGAGGAACGAGGCTGTGAGTTTCTGAAGCCCGGGGAGCGCAGCTCCATGTCTGCAGCACCACGACCACCACAGCGTCTCGAGGGATGCACCGCGGTGATTCCTGGGCTGCCACAAGCAAACCTTGCACTCGAGGAGGGGACTGCACCCAGGAACCCAAGGAGTGATGCAGAATGTCTCAGTAACCCCAGCTTTCTCATCCAGGGAGAAATCACGTGCTGGCTCGCAAATGCAGCTGGGTTCACAGAATCACAGAACAGTGCGGTTTGAGGGGACCTGTAGAGATCATCAAGTCCAACCCCCTGCCAAAGCAGGGTCACCAAGGTTGCACAGGATCATGTCCAAGCAGGATTTGAGTATCTTCAGAGAAGAAGACTCCACAACCCCTCTGGGCAGCCTGTTCCAGGGCTCTGCTACACTCGAAGTAAAGAAGTTTTTCCTCATGTTGAGACAGAATTTCCTGTGTTTCAGTTTGTGCCCGTTGCTTCTTGTCCTGTCACTGGGCAGCACTAAACAGAGTCTGGCCCCATCCTCTTGACACCCATCCTTTAGATACTGATAAGCATTGATGAGATCCCCTCCCAGTCTTCTCTTCTCCAGGCTCAATAGATCGAGGTCTCTCAGCCTTTCCTCATAAGAATAATGCCCCAGTCCCCTGATCATCTAGCTCTCCACTGGACTCTTTCCAGTAGCTCCCTGTCTTTCTTGAACTGGGTGGCTCAGAACTGGACACACTACTGCCGCTGTGGCCTCACCAGAGCAAAGTAGAGGGGGAAGATGACCTCCCTCACCATGCTGGCCATGCTCTCTTTAATGCACCCTACGAGGCCATTGGTCTTCTTAGCTACAAGGGCATACTGCTGGCTCACGATCACCTTGTCAAACAGGGCTCACAGGTCCCTCTCCACAGACCAGTTTTCCAGCAGGTCACCCCCTAACCTGTACTGGTGCAGAGCGTTATTCCTCCCAAGGTGCAGATGACTGAAGGTTTGACCCTGGTGTCTGAAGGTTTTCTTTCCACAGAAGATCGTCCTTGCAGTGAGGTGGCCAAACAGCATGTCAGCCTGCCTTCATCTCTCCCAGTTTGCAGCAGGGCCTATTAGGGCTGATGTGAAAACATACTGCCATGCTCAGTATCTGCTTCACTGCGATGCTTCATCTGAGAGCAGGAACCTCTCACAGATCAGCAGGAAGCCCGGGTGAGAGAAGTGGGAGTTTGAACCACTTCACTTCCATCCATCTGTGCTTACAGACCAGCTACCTGAGCCATTAGACGACCTTCATGTGCCACCCACTAGGTCGACTGGAGAGAGGAAGGACTAAGTCTCACTGTGAACAGCAAAGAATATGTGGAGGTCAGGAAAATATGGAAGTTAGTGTGGAAATGGATGGCAAAAGATGATCCCATGCCTACCCTACACATGACAGGCTGAGAGAGCTGGGCTTGTTCAGCCTGGAGAAGAGAAAGCTCCAGGGAGACCTTAGAGCAGCCTTCCAGTGTCAGAAGGGAGCCTACAGAAGAGCTGGAGAGGGACTCTTTGTCAGGAAGTGTAGTGACAGGACAAGGGGTAACAGCTTTAAATTGGAAGAGGGGAGATTTAGATTGAGTACTAGAAAGAAGTTCTTTCCTGTGAGAGTTGTGAGGCACTGGAACAGGTTGCCCAGAGAAGTTGTGGATGCCCCATCCCTGGAAGGGTTCAAGACCAGGCTGGATGGGGCTTCAAGCAACCTGCTCTAGTGGGAGGTGTCCCTGCCCATTGCAGACGGGTTGGAACTCAATGATCTTTCAGGTCCCTTCCAACTCTGATCATTCTATGATTCTATGATACCCCTTCTCCCCTTAACCAAGGGTGGCAGCCCCAGCCCAGGGCTGAGAGCTGCAGCCAGCATCATCCCTCCCAGATCACCATCCCATGGAGAACAGGTCTCTGCAGAGTCAATTTAAGGCAGGAAGATACAAGTAATGCTATTTTCACACTTACATCCTGAATAATAGACTTTGCTGTAACTGAAATTCTGGGAATGGGCTTTTCTGCTTAATTCACAGAGAATTTGCATTCTGCTGCTTATCCGCCCCCCATTACTCCCCTCCCATACGCACACATCCAAAAAGAAAAACCCTTCTTTTAAGGATTTGAACCTGCTCTCGCCCAAGGCAGGCTCCGGGTGCATGCTGCGGGGTGGGAGGAGAGGCAGGACGGCACTACAGGCCCCCACGTGCCTCTGCTGCAAACACCCTCCCCTTGCTTGAAATTTTGAAAAATGTCAGATATCAAGGAGCATATGTTCAAAAGTGCCCCTGAGCAGTCACAGAACACTACATTTACAAACAGAGAAAACCAATTTGAATCACTCGGTGCATTTGCATGCGGCGTCTGTAGGATGTTTGAGAATCAAGATTAATATGCATGTTGAAGGAGGGGGGCTGTGGTGATGGGCAGGGAGAGCTGGCTCTGTGGCCGGGGAGCAGCAATGAAGGACACACAGGGAAATGGGATCCCTTCACAAAACCTCCCCGGGGACAAAAGTGGTTTTCCAGTAGCCTGCTGGCTGGCGAATGCCGATCCAAAGGGTATTTATTGCTTTTCGCAGATTACTGCTGTTCACACTGAGGTTGGTAAAGGCCATCTGAAATTAGATCTTAATCTCATGCCCGGGTGGCTGGCAGAGATCACGCTCGGGCTCAGCAGCTCGCAGGGATGCGTCGTGCATCCTTTTAGATGTCCCCAAAACCACAGACCCTCACCCTTCCGCTTCTTCATCACCTTTACTCACAAAGAAGCCAAGTTCAAAGAGCAAAAACGAGGGAGGCAAAGCCCCCTCAGACATCTCCTCAAGCTCATTTTATGCCGGTTTTGCTTATAATGAGACATTGAGGGGGTTATTTTTTGAAGTGAAAATTGCAACAAAAGGCCTCGGTGATGTCCTGCTTGCCGACGCCATCGTACTTCATTCTTCCTCTCTAAGAGGTGGCTACCGTGCCAGAGCTGAGGAGCTGGGGCTTTTGAAGCATAAGGCTTCAGTTTATCAGGTAAATAAGCCCAGAGGTGATAAGCCACTCTCGGAAAACCCTTCAATAATTGTAGCGATATATGCCTTGAATTCAAGCTTCTTTCAGATTTCCCCATCTTTTTAATGACAGAAAAGAAGATCTTGGTTTCAGAAATATTCAGTGTCCTCTATTGTCATTCTCTAGCTTAAAAAACTAATCAAGTTTATTCTCCTGCTGGCCTGTTATCAGGTCAGCACAAGACGCTACGAGATCAGTACGCCACAGTAAGAAATATTTCTGTCTATTTAACCCACTAATTCAATCTCAGTAAAGAATGAAACCCATGAAGTATCTATTTATAAAGTAAATACAGCAAGTAGACATCAAATATTGGTCCTGTTTCAGGCCATTAGCTGAGAGGATGCTGGGAAGGTAATAGCCACGATTTTTATAGTGTTAAAAAGGAGTGGTTTGTTCCCACCATTCTTTGCCAATTTTTTTTCATGCCTGTAATTGTCATCTTGAAAACATGATGGGAAACACCGGAGAGGTACCTCAGTTGTGATTTGTGAAACACTCCCAAAAAGTACGCAAACCCAGGCGCGGCGCATGGCAGGAGTCACTGTCCTTCTCTTTACACCACGGAGGTAAAAAAATATATAAATCAGACATCAAATGTTGGCTGCACACAGCATCCAGGCAATTACTGCCAACTGTCAACAGTTCATTTAAACATTTGCTTCTGTAAGTGCAGATTTGTGGACTGGCAATTTCCATAAAGGCATTCATTCTCCTTGGAATCTTTCAGGTATTTGCAACAAAAGCCTGTGTCTCCTAAATGAAAGCGTTTCCACTCGGCCGTCCTCCCTTACTGCCTCTGGGAGGGTTTAATTGGATTACTTCACGGAGATTATTTTCCAGTACAGTCTAGACCTAAATATATTGGGATGTACCTTCTCTCATCCTGCTGATGGGGGACTCCGGCCCCCCGTGGGAGGCCAGTCCTGGCACACGGAATGACGTGTAGGTAACATGGACATCCTGGTGGCATTCCAGAAGCACCACCAAGGCATGTAACAAAATTTGGGGCACAGCGAATTTTAAAATTTCCAGGTTTTAGCATTTAGCACTTCTTTTCTTATTTTTTCTTTTTNTGCCCCCTCTCTTCTTCATCCCTTAACATGTGGTGTTGAACTGACTCCGGTGTACCTTTCCCATTTTGCAAATCAAGCAGAAATTGTCAATCCTGTACCCTCAACATCCATTCATCATACGAATTAATGCGGAAGTTTCAAGTGCCAAACTAATACAGCTTTAGAGTGCAATTAAAAATGCATTTAATGCCACTAATATTTCACACAGAACATTTTCACAAATAGCAACTCCTTTCCAAACAAAACAAAAGTAGAAACAAATCACACAGTAAATGTCACATGTGCCTTAAATAAAGGGAATTGCTATTGATCTCTGGGTATCCTAGATTCAGTAAAATACTGTGGCAAAATTGTTTTCTAATGAAACAGTAATTTAAATGCCATTAATTTCATATTTGCCATTTCCTTTTTACTACACTGATCCCCAAATTAAGGACCTTAATTGTCTCCTATGTCATTTAGGGATTTAACGGTTTTGATCCAGATTTACAGGTTTAGAAGTGTTTTGTCTGGAGTGTCTCGCATACTCTCCCAGGAGCCATTAAACCTCTGCCAGAACCAAGGTGCAAGCTAATGGTGGCTTCCAAACAAATCTGTGCTTTTAAACCAGGGAAGAAAACTCAACATTTTCCATTTATAACCAACCAACTCCTACTTCTCCCTTCCAGTGGCTGAGCAGTGCAGCTGAGGAGCCTTCCCACGGGATGATTTCTGACCCCAAACACATTTCAATATGGGACTGTTATTACTTTCTAAAACCTGCCATGAAAAATAGAGCACGTCAAATCCCAAAAGCCTGGCTGCCACAAATGAGATGTTAAAGCTGGCTTGTTATGACCGCTGTGATCCTTATTAATGTCTTGGACTCCAGCCCCTCTGCAGAACGTGGGCTGCTTCTCTTGCGACACCGTCGGGCAGCGATGGGTGAGCACCTAGAAGGCAGGTTGGTGATACCAGCCTTTTCCACTTTAATGATTGTCCTGCTTTAAGGTAAAATGACCCAATTTTCTGTTTTATAATTTTACTTTTTTAGCTGGGCCTTTTCTAACTAACTAAATTCTGAAATGAACAGCATATTGTTCACTCTCACAGTGATAAGACCTGATTATACCAAGGAATGGTGGGTGTGCAGAGAGGCCCTTGATTATACTTATGGCTAGAACAACCAAGGTCAAGGAATTTCATTATTTGCTCTGTTGGAGGGTCAGAAGCAGAAAAATGTAGAGGGGTCACACCTGGAGGGAGGAGCAGAGAGGAAAGGTGACACAAAACTCATCAACTGGGGTATTCCATCCCATCCGCGTCAGTAGAAAAGCTGAGGGATCAAAGGGCCAAGTCTATTTCTTTGATGGCCGATGTCTGAGGAGGACCCTGTCTGTTCGTCTGCCTTTGATCCCGATCTGAGCATTCCTGGCTCCAGATCTGGAATCCAGCTCCTGCCAGTCACCAAGTCCAGTCTGGGACATTTCCCAACGCCTGCTGGTAGCATGATTGTCACCCTAGGAGCTTGATACAGCTTTGTATAGACTGTATTCTTTTTTTTTTTTTTACCATTATTTTATTTTTATTGTTTCATTACTTATATTTTCATTAGTTTAGTTTTTTTTCTGAACTCCTAAATCTCTTTAATCTCTTCCTCTCCTCTCAGGCCATCATCTGGTCCTTCTGATTGGTCAAAACAAGGACACTAATTCGAACAGCAAGACAGAAAACGCTGCAATATTGCTTATAGACAATGCACAGAAAACATACTAAACTTCACCTACTTCAGCTGCATGGGACAAGTACAAACCCATGTCCAGGACTGTCCTACAAGAAGAATGTGAGAGGACACAGCTTACAAACCGCCGGAGTTATGACACCCAAATCACGGCAGGAGTGAAACCTAAATGCATTTTCTAGGTATGACGGGATGGCTTTGGAACGGAGCGGTGCACTCCCCTCTGAGATTCGCCACAGTTTATGGCATAACTTTCATGCAGTAAAATTATTGTTGTTTTCCCAGATACAAGGATCTCCCCTTAATTGTCCACATGGAGAATTGAAATAGTTCAATGAGGAGTTGAATTCTTCATTTAAGTGGTTTGTGTCTTTATTGGATAATCTCTTACATGTGCTTCATTATATCAATAACAGTAGGATATTATTGATTTTTCTGAAGCCATTAAGTTCAATTAGCTTTACAATTCAAATGGAAAAATGGTAAATTACCTTCATTTGATGATAAAAACAGTAAGAGGAAAAAGAAGGATAATACCCTAATTTGTGAAGTATGTGAGCAAAGCGGTAAAGGTAAAACAAACAAATGAATATTAGCATAACAGCTCTAATCAGCACCGTTCGGCATTTAAAACTGGCATCATTATGCTTACTGGACTGTGTAGCAATAAGTAGTTGTGATGTTGTTTACCCACTTAATCTTGTGAATAAATTAAAGCAGAATAAATAATAAACAATAGGAAAAAGGGTGGAAAATCATTTGGAACAAATTAAGCTTCTGCTTATCCTCGGCCTAAGGCACGCACTGCATATCCCAAAAGTTGGTGAATATCAAAACGCAGGGAAGCTGGAAACACAGGCATGAACCTCCTCAGGGTCTTGGAAGACAAACCTGGGCAGGTCTCAGCCCAACCCCAGCACCACCACCTGGAGAGGGCAGAGGAGGACCCCAGGACGTTGCTGCAGGTGACAGCCTGGCCCAGGTTGCCCAGAGAAGCTGTGGATGCCCTATCCCTGGAGATGTTCAAGGCCAGGTTGGATGGGGCTTGGAGCTGGTATGATGGGAGGTGTCCCTGCCCATGGCAGAGGGGCTGGAAGTAGATGATCTTTAAGGTGCCTTCCAACCCAAACCATTTTACAAATCTATGAAGCATGACAGATGCCAGGGGCACAGAGAGCGCTGGCTCTCATCAGTGCAGTCCACATGCTTTAAGGGTAGGTTCCTCCCTCCTGTAAAAGTATGTTTTAAGTATCTTCCCTTTCTTGTTATAATTAATCTTGTCAGAAAACCACAGGGTTTTTAGTTTTGTTCGTGGTTTTGGTGGTTTTTTTTTTCTTAAATCAGTTTCCTATATTCTTATTCACTCGATCCATTTGCTACAAGCTTTTGGATCAGTGGGAATTTCAATGTTACACAAAGGAATTTTAATGCAACACGCAAGTATCACGCAGGATTCAGTAGAAATCAAACTCAATTACCCAGCCTAGCTCCTGTGTGAACCCTGCCTATAAAACTCAGGGGTATGCAGATCCAGGAATTACGAACCGAAAGCCTCATTTAAAAATCCATTAAAGCATATGCTAGCGATCAACTAATATATGATAAGCCACCTGATATAGAGTGGATTTTACTTATTAATTTTACAGAAACAGCACATTTTTGCTGCTCTTCACAAATACCCCATAAAAATCCAAGTAGAGATAAGACCAATGAAATACTAAAATAAAACCAAGAGTGTGGTAAATGAAATAATCTTTTTGTGAAATTTGTACCTAAATCTAGTAAACTAAATTTAAAAGTTTACTGGAACACTATCGCAAAATGTTCATTTCGTTTCAATTATTGATCTCAGAAGACCAAATTCAAAGCCTTTAGCTTTTTTTTTCTTTTCCCCAGAACAAATCATAGTTGGTTCTTTCTCCGTTTACTACAGCACCAAAAAGAACTTTTCGACAAGCTTTGGGTTGCTGTCCCGAGTGCAGATTCACCAAGGAGCGCTTCTCTCCACACAGCTGGACCTGCAAGCACTTCCTAAGATGACCAGGGAGGAATTCCAGTGCCATGACAAAGCCTAAACTGCCTGACTCAAGTATATAGAAAGAAATACTTTGCTTGACCAACTGACCACGCAAGACTGAGAGCTTTATGTCTTCTGTATTCAGTCCCTGCCAGAAGGTACTGCGCGCCTGGGGGGATTGGTACCAGGATTTGTAAAACCTCCAAGAAATCTCTCATGTGATGCTGCCTTTCTCTCTAATACTGTTTCAGTTCCCAGCCATGCCCAGACTATTGATTTCTGCAGTGACTGCAATCAGTCATAATGAGGAAACGAGAAAGAAACCATCCATCCAGACATAAACCCACAATCAGATATTATCTGGGGCTCAGTGCTGATTTAATTTCTACTGACCCAGTCGTTTGGGTTGACTAGAGGTTTTGTGAGGGACTAAGAGTTCACTTTGTGCCCAACAGTAATCTCAGCATTATTACTGTGTTCATCATCTTCAAGACATTCTGCAAACGGCAAGAAAAACAGGGTTTTACTTATTACTCCTATTTTTGCATGTTGAACTTTGTTCTTCTTATTTTACCTTTACAGGTTGATTTTATTAATAATAAGAAAGTGTGTAGTCTTTTCCTTATCAAGTATCATGCTAACTATTTGTTTGGTTTTTTTTTACTAAATAATTCTCTTTTACTGGCTTGGTTTCTTCTCCCCATGAATTCCTCCTCTCCACTTCGTATCCAGTTGCAATGATCTTTACTGCCTAATACTATAAAACCCAGATACATTCATTTTCCAGATGAGGAGTGTAAACTTTGAAATCATGTATTCCCACAGCTTTACACCACTGGCAGCCTTCTAAAGAACTGAAGAGGATGTGCTTAGTTCCTCCTCCTCTTTTTTATCACACGCCCCCCTCCACCCCCGTTTTTGTGCCCAGATACCTCTCCAGTTGTTTCACTTTAGCCCCACAACACCCTAAATGGCTTGTGAAGCTGTCTCCTCTGAGCTGGCTTTGTAGCACAGAAAGGTCTACACTTCCAACAGCGGTATAAAATTATAATCAATTTTATAGATGAAGAAACAGAGGTACAGAGGCTGCACGGCTGGATCCAGACCAAGCTCTGGAGAAGTTCACCACCGTGGAGAAATAGGTTTAATTCAAATATTCCCACCTGCCATGGTCAGTGTGTCCAATGGCTGCTCCTGAAGCAAGATGTAGCCCTCAGACTTTTGCAGCCATGGGCTCTCATGTTCCCATTTGTGGTACAGGCTCTCCTCCAGCTCTGGTTTTTTAGGACACTAATGTCAAACGATGACGAGAACCAATATATTAGTGGCTTTGTCATCTTGTGACAGTTTTGCCCCTGTCTGTCACAGCAGTCCGTGATCTTGGCCCAGGATATTTAAAAGACTACCCTAAAATCCGAGTTGAAGGCAAAATGCTAGGCTGGCGTCTGCCTACCAAAATTTATCTGTGACTTAATATCTTATTTAAAAAGTCTTTCTGTCAGCTGCACAGAATGACTCTGCAGACTGTGTGTGCCCACGGGCCATCCTTTGGGAACTCTTTCTGCACGATGAGTTACAGCTTACCCAGGCAGAAGGCAGATGTTCTTGAAGGCAAGCGTAAGGCTGTGGAACCAACTGCAAAGCTTAAGGAGAAAATTCACACCCACCCACCCCAAATGCAGGATACAAACCTTGATTCTCCCTGCTTTAACTTCAGTGCACAGCAACTAACGCATTCAAAACCAAAAAGAAACTCCTCCTCTTGCCTCAGAACAGACTTCCACAATAAGAAAACCAACCAAACAAAAATGCCATTAAAATAAAACACTCCATTGCTCACACTTCTCTTCCTGGGGAGAGATGACAGAATAAACACCGCATGATAGATGCTACTCCCGCTGCCTCATGCGCTACAGGATGACACTCTCATGTGACAGGGATGAAAACAACCTCAGACCGACAGCAAAAGAACTAGGGCAGAAAGCAAGAAGCGTCCCAGGCTGAAGTTTCTGGCCCAGGGCTGCCTCTCATTAAAACCATGCAAAAATTGTCACTTCAACATAAAGCTAAATGCAATTCAGCAGTATTGACTCAAGCCGTGGGTATTTTTTTTCTAAGCCTGACACTGGAGGGGATCCTTCTAGTGTTCCCATAGATAAGCTGAACTAGATCTGCAGAAAGCCCCTAGCTGGGGAATTCTGCAGAGCTGGCAGGCAAACACTTTATTTGCTCTTTGCTATAAGATGCTCGTCTTGTGCAAAGGATCTTTGCAGGTCTCGTACTATGAAGTCCTTTTGCCAACCATTCAATCATTTTATTCCACTTCCCCAGTACGGTCAGACTATTGATTTCTTTCTTTACTAATGCAATCATTAGTAATGGGAGAAAAACAAAGCATCTCTCCCAGATTTCAAACCCGCAATCAGATCTCTTCTAGACTTCACCATTGATTCAATTTCTAGCAAACATTTCCAATCTTAATCGCTGAAAGTGTAGCTTTTGTACATGCCAGGAAAATATTTTTCATTTAACATTTTCAGAGAGGCTGTGTGTTAGAATGGATTTCCAGGTGTTAAGCTCCAGTGGTGAATTTATCTCTCTGCCCAGCCCAACGTGAAATTCTAATGCCCAGTGGCAAAAATGGCCCAGCATTAAACATATTTGCACTATCACTATACTTATTTCTCATTCAACTGATTGATGTGTTTCTGATTATTTCCTGGCTGTGCTCTGTTCATCTTTGATACCTTCAACCATATTTCCAAGAATATAACCTTGTTCTTTAGGAATCAACATTAACATGCAGCCTGTTATTGTCATACAAATATTAAAATTGTATGTACAGTATCACAGAATCACAGAATATCAGGGATTGGAAGGTTCCTTGAAAGATCATCCAGTCCAATCCCCCTGACGGAGCAGGAACACCTAGATCAGGTCACGCAGGAACGCATCCAGATGGGTTTTGAATGTCTCCATAGANCTGGACACAATATTCCAGATGGGGTCTCACCAGGGCAGAGTAAGAAGGAAGGAAGGAAGGAAAAAATTGTGGTTAAAAACACTGAATCAGGACTTCATGTCTTTGGGGACCTTTTTCGCCACACCAAACACTTATCCTCTTGGAGCATCACCTTCATATTTGTAAACTGGGATTCTATTAGACCTACATATGCCACCTTTCCCTCATTACACATATATACATTTATATACAAACACACAGGACAAGAAGGTGTTTCATAGAAATCTGCCTTCTAGACAGCAGCATTCCACATCCCTATTGTGTAGGGCATCTTGCGTCACCAGGGCTTAGCCCTTCTCCTGCAGAAATTGCTGTGCCCTTTCCTAAGAAATTTCTAAACCAGTGTGGTCTCCACCTCCAAAGCTTGATGTTATTACCGTTATATTGTCAAGAACCAATAGTTATCACTCTTCCTTGAGAGTTTTTAAGGTTTTTCACTAGAACACAAAAAAAGTTGGGGGGGAAAAAAAAAGTCACCCTTCTGATGAAGAACTGAAGTAGCCTAAAGACAACATACCTATTCTTTAGCCATTATTAATTAACTACCTAAAATAGGGTACAAGTGTTCATCTACTTTGTATGCATGCACATGGGGCTTGAACTTTTAAGAACATGGTTATGTGAAAGCAGAAGATGATTGGAACAGAAACATCGAGTACAGAGAAGCATTGCACAAATTGGAATATGCCACTTAATGGTTCCTGAGGGAGCCGGAAGAGAAAAAGAAATAACAAGTAAATGTATTAAAATGTGAGCAAGTTCTTAAACGAATAACCCATAAAATACCTCAACAGTTAAAAGCAAGCAGCGATTGGTCTCTGCACAGGGACCAAAGTTGATGTGCTCTGAACCACACTGATCAAAGTTCCTTCTCAACACGGCATTTTCCACTCAGATGTCACACTAGTATTCCCACTTTGTGAGGAAAAAAAAAAGCAGGTTTTCTCCCTTATTTTTATTTTTGACAAGCAGGGCAGGCTGGATTCACCATCATTTCACAGAAGCCCGAGCGTATTTCTGAAAGAAGCGCTGCGGTTCCAGCGCAAAGCATCGAGCCTGATGAAAGAGCTGCCGAGTGACACCCTTTGGCCCGGGCTACGCGGGAGGCAGGACTCAATGATCATGATATAACCTCATCTGGTTTTTACCATCCGGGAAGCTGTGAAGCGTAGCCTGAAAGAACCAGAGCTTCTGAACGTTCGTGAGGTGTAATTGTATCTGTATCCAACCTAGCATGACAGCTGCACGTGCTAGAGGAATAGCCAAATCTAAAATATAATGTGTTTCTCGTGACACTCTCCCAAAGGCCGTTATATGAAGGGCAGTCCCACCCCAAATACATCAGTGTATACCAGCCTGTTTTATACCTGGTTTATATAAAGAGGGAGAAAGAGGCCAGTAGATCCTAAGGTGGCTTTTCCATTGAATCAACTGCAATCACAGTCAGCCAAATACCATTTAACATTATAGATGATGTAATTCCACCGGGATGCAGTTAAAACGAGTCCCAACTCACTTTCCCTAGAGGAATGCAATTTATCTGGGCTTACAGCTGTTGCATTCACAGGGTAAGATTATAAAATAATCCTTTCAGGAGCATTAGGAGATACGGGTGGCCAAAGCAATAGCGTCGCACTGATGTCCCAGGAAACGCTTAACTGGGAATGTGATTTGGGGAAACGAGTATGTGTCCTGCAGGACCTCTACGAATTTCAATGTGCCCGCTTGAAAGCTTTGGCTTTTCCAAATGCTGGGAACTGGGAAGGCAGCCCACCGTGTGACCGAGCATTGTCATGAGAATCAGTAGCAAAACGAGCAGAGGAAGGACTTAATGGAAACATAACATGAACTCAGTAGGACAGAATTACATCCCCACGATGCTCCACTGTAAATATAACAGTTTCATAGAGTTGGTGCAAACCCTTACACCTACGTAGTCCGTGAACACATTGACGATTCCCAGCAGGTATAGATTTACTGCCTATTATTCATTCCTCCTTAGTAATAATATCAATTTAGCTGTTAGTTTTTGTTTTGACTCAGTGCTTAGGAATCAGCGGGGCGATAAAGCTATTTAAATGGAAATACTATTCAAATGCACAATCACCTGATTGGAACACGAACAGCTCCTGCTCCTGAACATTTCTCATATAATAGCTGCTTTTTCCCTCATTAAATGCAAAAATCTGATTAACATTTAGATCACACGTGCTTTACTTACAGCAATTAGGACCAGATACTAGAGTTTTGTTAAACTATGTAGGATTTTTATGCTTTATCATGAAGGGAAGAACAAAGCAGCTCCATAACACTACATCTGGCCCTTTCTACCGCTTCTGTTATACGTGCTCTGTCAAGGACAAACGTTAACTTTAAAGAGAAGTCTGCAGGGACAAACTTACTGAGAAAAAAATTGCACACTTGGATGAACTCAGCTTTGTAATGTAGTACAATGATCGGTAACACTGTAATTCTGTATATTTGCTGGCAACACCCAATTAAATAGTCTAAGGGGTTACAGCAGCTACAGATTAGGAAATAGCTGCTAGAAAAACACGGATGTGGCCTGAAAATGAAAACTTTTTTTTTGTTCTGATCAAAAAATAACAGTAATCTGCAATTCATGAGGTTCAATTCAAGTTAGAAAGGATCAAATCTAAGTTGTTCTAAGAGCTTCAGAAATACAACTGAAAAGGTAATTTGTGATGTCCACCGCTTTATTTTTTCCTCAAGCCACGTTGTCACATACTTCACAAGTTGTCATGCTGTTCAGGAGATGTTAAAACATGCCGCTCAGGTCTCAAAAATAAGAAGTACAACCAGAATTAAACAGCAAAACAAATCAAATGAAGCCATATCGTAAGAATCCCCAAGTACATTAACAATTCCTGCCACAGTCTGCTCTGACTGGTCCCTAAAGAGACTCAAATAATTTTAACGAAGTGTTTTCCAAAATTAAATTCCACCCTTATGAGTGGGATGGAAACAGATGGCGGGTCCTGGGATGTCCTGGGTTTCTTGGGGTCTCACAGCTCTGAGATCCCCCAGCAGTGGCAGAGCAGCTGCCCAGCAGGGATGCGGTGAGGCTGCTGCTTTCCAGCCCAGCATCTTTGCCTGTTCAGCATAAAGCTAATCTGCACCACACAGCAGATGTGACCCTGGTCCCACACACCAGACGTGCTGCTCACTTGATGACCAGGTCCACACGTGCAGTATAACCCACCTGAAACACGCGGGATCCCTAGCATGGGTAACCCAGCACTGCTGGGGTTTTGATGCGTGTACCAACAGCACAAAGTCAGTAATTACATTGCCAGAGGTCTCTAATGGTTTAGTTTCCTTTGGAGCAGCTCACCAGAAACATGCTTTGTGCCATTCTTGCTTCTTGCCACTGCGCTGGGCAAACCAGGCAGAAAGTTTCTCCTGTCTGCTCTTTCTTTTGATGTGCCACCCTAACCACCACCACCTCCCCCCCACACACACACCCATCATCCAGAAACACAAAATGCTGGTTTTCCACATTGTGAGTGAGCAGGCATGCACATGGGGTGGAAAAGTCCTTCTCTCCCCAACATATAAACCCAGACTTAAAACCAATGCAAATCCATTTTCTCTCTTTACAGGTCACCTTTAATCTTTTACATAAACACTTACTCGGGTCAAGGTTGAACCGATTTAAGAAAAGGACTCCGAGCGCTTTGAAAGTGACTGCGAGTACAATCTTGTGTTTGCATTTAATTAATCAGCCGAAGCTTTCAAATCTCTACTATTATCTCTTTAATGGACCAGCACCCTGAAGGCTTTTGCGGAGAGCATCAGAGCCCATGGGGCAACGCTGATGCAAACCACCCCCAGTCACAACCCCCAGTCTACATGACGTGAGGCGCGTGAACAGAAGAGCTCCAAATTTGGGAGACTAAATATTAATTGATAGTAAACAGAGTAAGATTTAGTGGTGGTGATTAGCCTCCCCAGTTGCTTTACGGGTAATGTTGTCAGTGGTTAATGAACTGTGTCTTTTTCTTTCTTCTTTTTTTTTTTTTCCTTCTTAATCCTGCAGATGTCCGGCGTGGAAGAGCTGTTCCTCAGACGGCTCCCAGATGAACAGCCTCGTGAATGTCTAACTTCCCACGCAGTCTGTATTCCGCAGAAACTAATTAGTGATATTTCAGGAGCTGTGAATGATGGAATGATGGAAAAGTCTTTTTTTTTTTTTAATTTTGTTTGAGATATGTTAATAATCTAAATCAGGCCTGCTCTCAATTGCTTTCCACAGCACTAACCTGATGCCCACCAAAAGGCCTTGAGGGACTGAGGGACAGGCAAGAGATGCCTCCCAGGGGCCTCCTGCCCAGGGGTGAGCTGCAGCTTCACTTTCTTATCAAGACCACGAAGAAAACCAGGAAACATTCAAAAGCACGTAGGTAAAATGCAGCCTTGTTGATTTGTGCACTTCATTACCTGCAGCACAAAAGTAGCAGCAGCTTCTAGCTCAGATGAAAAGTGCCAGTGAGCCATTGTTCTTTCCAGCGTGATGGGTACAGATTGATAAAGGGACCAGCAGCTTTCCCATTAGCACCTCTCGTAGCATTAGGACATCTTACATGTCCCAGCTGAGACTGCAAACAAGGAGAGGGATTGGTTTTTTTTTTTCCTATTTTTTTTTTGGAAGTAACCAACCCCACTGTCTCTAGGAGAAATTGTGAGTTGTGAAGACAAAAAAAAAATTAAAAAAAATAATAAATCTTTCCTCTGTCATATTTGCAGTTTTGTAGGCAATAAAACCTGAAGGAACCGCTGGAACATCTTGCCTGATCTGCACCAGATTAGGACACAGGACCTGAAAACAGGCACTGACGGAGAGTGTCGCAGCGTATGGCATGTTGTAGCAATGACTTCAATTGTTCTCCCTATTTAAAATGTGGGTCTTGGTTGCGGTTTGCAAGAGTCTCACGTTTTCTTGGGACCACTGGCAGGGCCAAGCTTTATTGCCCCTGGATGAGTGGACATCCTTAGGAACAGAACAGCCCTGACAAAAGGCCAAAGGATTTCTGCTCCTTCTTGTGATTTTTCCGATATTCCTTTTGGCTCCCGAGCCCAGCAAGGCAGTGACCACGCAGTGATCACGGTTACTTTGCTGCTCCCTGGCAATCAGTTGCCCAAGGCAATTGCTGGCCTTGCTTATGCTTACAGCCAGCTCTGCCTCCACACCTGTCCCACCTGCACACAGTGTGCATCTTCTCATGAACAAAAGCAGGATAAAACATCACCAGTTTACACAGCAGAGAGGAAGGAGCAAGACAACAAGTGTCTTGGTTGAGTTAAATCAGTTAGCTACCAGGCATTTTCCCAGCAAAGCCCATATAATAGTCTTTCAACGTGTTTATTTCAGAAAATGCCACTTGTAGTTTGTTGCCATGTGAAGCATCCTCTTGCCTTGACAGACTGTTGTCAGCAGCCAGTCAAAATCACTACTGTACCCAAGGCACTGGGGAGCTCCGCAAAAGGCTTTTTTTTTCCCCCTACTCACCCAATCTCATCCCTTCCACCCCCACACCCCCGATAACCCAGCTACTTAACACAACAAAAAGGCTAAAGGAGATTTTCTCCAGTCCTCTTCTTCCCCATCCATCACTATACTGGTAGATGTTCTACAAATACCCGCGGAACATGTTTTCAGTTTACAGTGCCCAATAAAGGTCCTCTCCTTCCCCCCAGCAACCAACGAATGAGACAGTAGCAAACTGCTAAATACAGAGAGGCAGGGGGTGTGAGAAACCCACCCAAAACAGCCTCCGAACTGATCACCCAACTATTATTTATGACCCAAGATCCAAACTAGTATCAAGCAGCTGGCCGAATTTGGGATCTGGCTCCCCTGAAGTGCCACATCACATCAGTGGGGTTACTCCTCCTGCCTCTGCTGCCGTCCCCAGAAGCCAAACGGAACCCAGGCTCTTCCAGAATAAGCCCTTGCATACAGCTGTGTGAAATCAATAGGCACTTAGAGTAATTTTCTGTAACAATAGCACATCATATGATAAACGAATGAGTTCAGAGGAAGAGATGACTTTTTTTATTGTTACATCCAATTTATCATTTAGTCTTTCCGCAGAATGGGTTCAAAACAAAACTATGTGCATTTATGAGAAAGCTTCTAAGAGAAGCAGCATCAACTAAAAGATGGAAAAAAAAGATGTTGGGGTTTTCCTCACCCTACTCCCCCCCGCCTCTTCCTTTAGAGCTGCCAGAAACCAAATGGTTTCTATGGCTTTATCATCCTCAAAGAGAGGAGAGAGACAGGAAAATTAAAAGAAAAAAAACAAAGCACCTTCCTTGCCTGAATGAAATCCAAACTTGAGGTCAATTATTCGCAAAGACAAATCCTCCTGTCATTTTCATGAGTTCCAAAAATCAAAGCAACTTTGATACCTAACTTGTCTCCATGGCCATCTAACTCCCAGGAAAGCTATCAACTAACCTGTCGGTGCTCTGTAGGGTTTTTCCCCCCACCTTATTAGTGCTGCAGGTTCAGGGCATAACCAGCACTCTTTCAGTAGGAAAGCCTGGAGCCTTCACCACATGGCCCTCACATGAAAAGTTACTTCAGTTCCCTGCTCTTCCCAAGAGGACTCATGTCATCATTCCTGCCTCGAGCATGGCAGCTCTTGCTGCAGCTCCTCCCACTCCAGCTCCACCTCTTCCAGCCATGGTTTAGCAGGAAGAGGAGCAAAACTGGCTCTACCTTTCAAGAAATAAATGTAAACATGGAGCTCAGGAGAGGGGTCAGGGCTGCGAATGTTGCAGGATGGGATAACAGAGAATTTGCCTTGGGAGGTATTTCTGGACAAAACGTTCATGTCAACTCAATTCCCAGCCCAGCCCAAACCACGACAGCAAGGCATCAGCTCACACCAACACCTCAACTCTTAATCTGGGGCCCCAAATTCCTCTCCAACTTCTAAGAGCAAACATTAAAGAGGAGGAGTTCTTTTTAGCTTTGACACCAGGGATCATCCTTGTTTGGTCTCTTTCTCTTTTAAAAGCAAAAACATTCAGCAAAACACAGCTTCCAGGAATCACCGTGTTATGGAGCGAGGTCAGAGGTCTCTCTTTCAAAGCATGCCTTTTACATTGAAAACACTGGGAAGCGTGCTCTGTTCAGCAAGGAGGGAAAATAAGGTTGCTTGGAGGACCACTCATGCTAGATTTGTTTTCCCCTACAAAGACTCTCACAGGGCTGAGGCAATATATTCACAGCCCCATAAATCCATAAATGTTGACAAAGATATTATTTGGGATCACTGGACTTTTGTTCTTTCACCTGAGAACAGATTCCCTTCTGCTTCTGAACAAAACAGCCCCTTCAGCCTCCATCAGGGCACAAACCTGTCAGACAGATCATGCACCAAATCACGTTGTTCACATCAGAGCTTCTGCAGAGACCACCCCATGCAGAAGAGAGAGGAGGAGTAACCAGCCACCACGCAGAACTCCAGATCCCAGGCAGACGCTCACTCTCTTTGGCAGAGCTTCAAATGCTAATGAGGAAGCAGCATATGTGTAACCTGCCTTAAGGACAGCCAGACACAAACTACAGACTCATTATGGGATGGAGCATCCCATTTCCGTAGGAAAGGAAAACAAGGTCTGCATATTGCACTGCACAGAGCCCTGGATGCAAGGATGACCATGACCTCATGGACATGATGCTCTCCATCTCCAACATTCAGTAGTTTTACTATACTCACCCACATTTGAGAAACAGCTCACTGTTCGTTCCATAGATCTTTAGAAAACTACTGACCCTGCAGAAAATCAGCCACGACCTCTTGGCACTAACAACAAACCTACTTTCCAAAGGGAAAAAAAAAATAAAAATAAGCTTAAAAAAAAAACAAACTTAATTCTCTCAACACATCAGAGTCCTTGCCATAGCAAGGAAAGAGACCCTGCTGTGCTATCCTCTCCTCCAGGTGACAACAAGCTAAGCAAGCAATGCCAACAGTGATGATACTGTCCAGAGTTGCAGCCCAATGAAAGGTGGGAGGAGGAACTGCTTGCCTTTGGATGGAAGAGCAGTAGCAATGACTTGCCAGTAATGGTGCTTTTATGGGAAGTTCTGTGCTTTCCCTTGGGAAAGGCCTACTCATTTGATTGCCAGAAAATATTTAAGGGTTGCTACCCAAAATAAATTTTTCTGCTACTGTACCATATGTTTGTGGCTCTAACCAGGCTAAAAAAAAATTAGATATATATTTATATATAATAAAAACCACATCCTCATTACTGTAAGTATGGCCAGTCACAACTGAAATATTAAGCTGTCAGACAATTCCCACTGCAGCCAGTGCCTTGAAAGCCCTCACCAGAGATGGTGCATCTCATCACAGCCTGTACATCGTGTGAGGCAGCTCCAGGACCACATTTTGCCCAAGTGAATTATGACGCACTGAAATAGGTCGTGTGTGAGTGTCAGACTCACATCTACACAGGAAATTTGATTTAAGTTTAGCGGCACCTATATTCCTTTTGTTTTAGCTCCCCACTGGGAGAGCTGATTAAATGTACAGACAACTTAAGATTGGTCCTAAGAGTCAGTGCAGTGAAAATCCCTACGGTAACTGCTCCTCGCTGAACAGCCAGTGGGTGTGAACACATTCTGCACAACCCAAAACCAACCACCAAAACCACGGGTACCAGAAATGACTGTAGGATTGCATTCATTTACTGGAAAAGAAAACAAAGCCTCTACCCACCACCTTTATTCTGTAGTAATAACCTGCAGTCGTGACTGCACTGAAGGGAAAGAGCACAGTTATTTCTATACTTTATTATAATTTACTGTTTTGCTTTTTAAATTTCAGCACACCTCAAAAACTTATGAGAACTGCAGTCAATACTCCACACTCTGAATCTCAGCTGACTTGTAGAATGGCTGAAGAGGTAAGTCAACCCTGCTAGACCTGGATACTTTGGCTTTTTCTCTTTCTTAGCTTTTCATGGGCTAATTCAAAAGCCAAACCTTTGTGGTCATGCTCATTTGTGCCAGGTGCTGCTCTAATACAGAGCAAAGTCCTCACTTCTGACAGTGTGGCTTCAGGAGAGACATAGAAACAGTCAGGTCAAATTCCACAATAGGCACTAGCACAAAGGAAAACCAATATTTCTTGAGGTTTTGTAGGCATGAAGGTTAGTTTTCAGAGAAGAGACATATGGCAATCTCCTCCCCGTGAGTAACAGCTCTTCTGAGGTGGCCTAAAATATTTACTTGAGAATACGTACTGGCATTACCTCCAAACAAATCACAGTAGGTTGCAGATCCATGACTAGGTCTCCTAGACCCTTAAGTAAAGAGTGATGCTACAGGATGATTTCCATCATTGAGGTGATGGTATTTTTCACTGAAGAGCACCATACATGTATAGATACATGTCATTTTTCCCTCGCCCAGACAAGGTTGTGTGTTGGGTTTTTTTTTTCTCCTTAAGAAACCAGCCAGAAACGGTGATGTTATCTTTGGATAGAGAAACACAAAGAACTTGCATTCTATTTCCAGCTGGATAATCTTCCAGGACATCAATACCCACTAAAACGTTTAGAACAATTTATATACTCTTTATACTCTCTAAAAAGGAAACAGCCTTTAAAAGCTGAGTTACACACTATAATTACTCTAATTCTCTGCATCTGGCATTCAAAAGAGCCCAAATTAAACACCACAGAGCACCTCAAGTGCATCCACGGAGCAATGAAGGTGGAATTAACTCCAAATTAAATGGGACGTCCTCAGAGACTATCGAACCACTAGTCAAAGTGCATAGATTAAAACCTTTTTACGTTATTGTACAGATTATTCCTCTTAGGGCAAAGTAAGTATTTTGAGAGTTTGCTTCAACACTTCATAACCCTTCTTGGGCTAGAAAAATGCTTAAATTGGAAAATCCTGGAGCTAAGCACCGTAAATATCGGAGAAGTTCCAGGCTGGACCTGCTCCAAACTCTACAGTTGGAAATTAATCATCGATCTGCTGGTGAATAAAGACCTTTCTCCCTTGCTGTTACAGCAGAGGCAAACACAACCAGCACAGCACACACACGGCCACTACTGCTCTAAACCACTGAACATCCACAGCGCAATGAGACATGGAACTGTCATTAAATTCGAAGTACAGGACTTAGGCAAAACTACAGAGCAAATTTTTCTGGGGTATTGTCTCTACTCAATTGGTATGTGTGGACACAACAGCTTTTTCCCACTAATCCAATGTCAGACATCCAAAAACATGTGGGCTTGCTGCCTACAGAAGATTTATGGGTCTAATAATTTAGTCAATGTGCTTAATATTAAATTGGTCTGATTTTACTTCAAAGATGTGCACCCTTGCTCACTGTGCAACTGTATCATGATACCTAGAAAAGCACATCTGCACATAAGGAAGCAGAAGGAGAGTGTCTGAAGAATACACCCAAAAGCAACCTACATCTCCAAGCTGGTGAGAAAGACAGGGAGGACATAGAGAAGATTGCACCTGCTTCCCATCAGCAACCTACAAAAGGAATTGGGTCTTCAGGATCCAAGGCACATGGCAAGTAAGCCACTAGTAAGTAAACGTCTAGCAAAAGGCAATCCACCTACTATCTTCACAGCACACCTAGGACTCTGCCTCCTTGTCATCCATCAGAAGCAGCAGACAGAGGTGAGAAGGCTGAGGAAGGGAATTCACCCTGCTCTGTCTTGGAGTTGTGCTGTAATTTGCAGTTGTTTCATCAGGGAGACAAGGAAAAAAAAAAATATATATATATCACTGTGGAGACTTTGGGGGGGGGAAACAAACCAAAACAAGTCACACTTTTCCACCTGGGAACAGATTGTGAGTCAAGTGAATTGCACTTGTGCCATGGAGAAGCCCAGTCACAGTAACCTGCAGTACATCCTAGTTCATCAGATTTGCAAATGTTATTGATTTATCTACACAGCTCTTTATAAACAGTCATCCTACTACCCACACAGAAATAGCAACAGCTAATAGATTCTCAGAGGATAAATAGCTGAAAGAAACTATCTGGGGGATGAACATACATTTAGCAAGCAGAGAAATCTCATTCTAGAAGTCCTGAGTGTAATTATAGCATTTCTTCTCGATACTCTCTCCCTTTGCAAGACTCTGGCTATTGTGTGCATGTAACCAGAAGCCATTAAAACAAATTGGTTAATTTTAATGAACGTGCCCAATACAACGTCTAACAATACAGTATATGTAAATGTGAGGGGAGTGCATATAAATGGTTCAGGAGTTCAGAAGAAAAATGTGGCTGCCCCCTGCCGTATGTTGTCTGGGCCTATAGCCAAGAAAGTCACCAGTAAAGCTATATACGTGTGACTGCAGAGGTAGTCCCCGGTTCTTTGTTCAGTGTCAGATTATTTCATCCGATTTAAATGTCATTCTGCTACACGTGCTTTAACACATACTGTTTGCTGTAACACACTGCCGATAACATTTGTGATGGAGGCAACATCATCCAACTACCTTTCTCATCTGCTCCTTTTCCATCTCGCCAGCGTGCAGCCGCGGAGGTTATTTTGCTGCATCTTTTTATATTTCATGCTTTGTCTGTCCATAGGCTTATCTTGCTTTGCCATAAATTGTGCAGCCTGCTTATCTGTCTCTGCTCTTCATCAATGTGATGCATTCAGAAGTATCAGAGGTTGCTTACCTCCCCTGCGCTAACTCTTTGTTTCCCCGTTCCGTATCGCTGGGTATTTTTTCCTTACCCTGCCGAAAAATCCCCCTTTCCAGGTTATTAACATACCAAGCATTTACAATTCCTTCTGCTGTTTTTATGCCAACAGCTCAAAACCGCTTCAAGTCGTCCAAGTGAAATCCTACTCTCTGAAGCGGAGACTGAAGACACCTGCCCTTCTCAGCTGCCAGGGGCAGGTGAGCCTTTGAAAGCTGCGAGATCCAAAGACAGCTTTACCAAACTCCTACCCTATTTTGACTTTTTTTAGCTACCAATGTCGGATCCTAAAAAGAATCAATTGGATACTGCACGGGATTATGTAATTCTGAATGATGACTAACTATCCCAATTTAAAAGGTTTCCTTATTGAGGCTCTTAGAGAATTTTTTTTGATTCTTATTCCAGAGTCAGGTTTAAAAGGAGGTCTAGATCCTGTTTATGAATGTATTCCTCCCACAGATCTTTGAAAATTTATCAACCCCTTCCCACACTTAAAACAATGTAGTTCTGCAGCATTCTCAATCCCAACTCTTCTCCATCTCTTAAATTCTTAAGTTTTCCAATATAGGTTTCAATGCTTAAGCATTGTAATTTCTAGTGTGATTTTCCCTCTGTCTCCCTCCAACCCCCCACCCTACCTTCATTCCTGCTTTCTTTTAAAAGCTTGGAAATTTACATCAATTTCTTATGGCATTTATCTCCCATTTCCCTGGCAACAGAGAGACAAAGAATTACTATTTTTTATTTAGGCACTAAGTAATGAAACCTGTCCTATTCAGGAAAGCACACAGGCACATACTGGTGTTGCATCAACATATTTAAACAGTATTTCAGTCTGGCCTTAGTTAGTAAATAACCTTTACAAGTTCTTGAAGCCCTGACATTTTACATTCAAGGATTTGACAAATACCTTATTATTTACATCTATCTTTTATGCACCTTCCCTTCAGCCTCCACATCTGCTTTCCAAGCCGTATTTATTCCTTCTCTTTGCTTCATAATCTTCCTTATCGCTGCGTTTTCTTCTTGATCCATGCTTTATCTATACTTGGATTATTTTTATTGTCCCCTCATTTGTATGGAGGGTATTTTAAAGGGCTCTAATCTACCTGACTGAGTCGACTCAAAACAGTTCAACGTGATGCTTTATGTACAGTAGCTTTTAGCGTCTCTATTGTATTTATCTCATCTCACTCCTGTTCATCTACTCTTGACTGTATTCTTCTAAACTCTGGTCTATGGAATTTACACACCCTTTTTTTCCTCTTCCCTTTGCTTGTACCATATATTCATCCATTCAAAGCATTTACTGACCCTCATCACCACACGTCTAAATATCAATTGATTAAATTACAGCCCGTATTCTTTGGATACCCTCTCACCTCTTCATCCAATTGTGTCTAGGCACTACTGAAAATGAAAGGTCAGACGCTGCCCCTAATCTGTTTGCACAACTCCCCGCGGAGCCCAGGGTGACCCATCCTCCACAAGGTCTTCCAGCCCATCACCCTGTTACCAGAGTGTTTTACACCAGATGAAGTGAGTCCAACAAAGAACTGAGTTGGACCCCGTGCAGAGTACGTGTGTGCATTAGACACTTGTGACCCATCACATATGCTGAGAGCCCCCAGTCCTCCAACCATTCTGTCATGGTGGCCCCAGACCTATGCAGGACCTGCTGATGCCAAGCATGGTGTGTTAGTCACATACCTCCACCATATAGGGGACACGCTGCCAGTGAGGAGGTGTCGGCACACACCAAACCTCCTCCAGAGGGAGGGTGGAAATCACAGGTGGTTAAAAACAAACTTGTGATGGAAATGGATGGTAAGGGAGGATCAGGGGTCCAAAAGTGCATCTCAGCAAGCTGAATGCTAGTTAGAAACCATAGAATCGTAGAATCATTTTGGTTGGAAGAGACTTTTAAGACCATAAAGTCCAACTGTTAACCCAGCACTGCGAAGTCCACCACTAAACCATGTCCCTTAGCAACACATCTACCAGTCTCCCCAACACCTCCAGGGATGGTGACTCCATTGCCACCCTGGGCAGCCTGTTCCAATGTTTGATGACCCTTCCAGTGAAGACTTTTTTTCCTGTATATCCATCCTAAACCTCCCCTGGTGCAACCTGAGGCCATTTCCTTTTGGCCTATCCCTTGTTACTTGGGAGATGAGACCAACCCCCACCTCTCTACACTCTCCTTTCATGTAGTCAGAGAGAGCAATAAGGTCTCCCCTNGTCCCTTAGCAACACATCTACCAGTCTCCCCAACACCTCCAGGGATGGTGACTCCATTGCCACCCTGGGCAGCCTGTTCCAATGTTTGATGACCCTTCCAGTGAAGACTTTTTTTCCTGTATATCCATCCTAAACCTCCCCTGGTGCAACCTGAGGCCATTTCCTTTTGGCCTATCCCTTGTTACTTGGGAGATGAGACCAACCCCCACCTCTCTACACTCTCCTTTCATGTAGTCAGAGAGAGCAATAAGGTCTCCCCTCAGCCACCTTTCCTCCAGGCTGAAGATCCCCAGTTCCCTGAGGTGAACCAAACTAGTTCTAGCTCACCAGTTAGGAAGAAAACAGTACAACCATGCTGGTTCACACACACATTCGAGGACTGACAGTACTCCCTCCACAAAGGGCTTGCATCAGTTTTTGGGCTTTATATTGAGCTCCATCCCCTACAAATGCCCACGTGAGCTCCAGTTTGTGACAACCCAGCTCACCAGATGCTAGTGTTTGTGTTCCCTCTGCAAAGGAAGCAAGATGCTGCAAGCTCAGGGCATCCTTGTTCACTGCAGTTGACAACATGCAGGCCATGGCCCTACCAGCAGCTTCATTTTAACAATGCTTTTTAGCCACAGCTAGGGGCCACTGGCCTGTAAATGCCACCTGTAGCAGCACCTTTGGCCCGTAAATAGGAACTCATTTAACAAACTGACCTGTTCAAGAGGGGAGCAAAAATCATCACCATCATTTTCCAGTTAAACAGTAGCAACGCCATCCAGGCCACAACCCTGTAACACAACAGTGTTAATGTATTTGCTGTCCCAATAGGTGCTGCCACAGCTTGTTCGTGTGGTCTTGGGCACATAAATCACCTAAGCAGGCTTTAGTAGAGGTTCTTCATCACTATCTACCCGCATAAAACACAGTCAATGGGAGACAGTCCAGCAAGGGAGTATCGCTGCTGCTGTTGGATCCAGCCCAGCTAATATGGATTATATTCACCAGCCACCTAAGCTAAATTCACGGATGCTTGTACATCTAAGGATCTTGAAAATCGGATACTAAGTGGACTACAACATTTTATCAAAGCTGCGACTAATTTTCCAACTCGTGAAGCCCAGTGGGTCTCGGTAGCCCATGCGGGCAGGGCTGTCAAAATGTTTTCATGCTGCCTGAAAAAAAAAATGTAATTGCCAATTGCTCTTTCTGGAGTTAAAATTCAGTATTAAACCCACGTATTACCCAAATACAGTTTCCAAAGGAATTGGGGATTCTAATAGTTTAATGACTGTCTCCTAGAGTTCATTTTTCACTTTTCAATAATTGGTTTTTCAGTTGCATTTGCATAGAGTACATGTAAAATTCCATAGCCTATTAAGTTAATCACAACATGAAGCTAATAAGCATGGACACGCAAAGACATACCTAAGCCCAGATCAATTTTTGAAGTGGTGATTTGAAGTTGCAGCAGAATAACTGCTCCTCCAGCCTGCCAATTTGATAGGTAAGAATGTGTTTTAAAGAATTGGAATNCAACACACTTTGAGAAGAGGATTTTAGTGATAGTTCAAGCAATTTAATGAGCAGTTTCCCTTCTGTGTTTGCTTTTCCCCTCTCTACCTTTCACCCAACAGCATCTCTCCTGGAACAGGCTGAGTGCATTACGGAATGATGCTCTACAGCATCCAGCTCTGCACGGCCTCACACAAGTACCACTTTCAAGTGCTCTTAACCACCGCATTTCCAATTACATCTCCATCCAACAGAACTTTGAGGAACGTCTATATACCAGCAGTCTCCTTTAGTTCTCACAAACTGGCTTGGACTCGCATTTTTCCAGCCCCTATAGCCTCTGAGTGGCCACACACCCACCCTGTCACTCTCTATACTTCACTCCAGCTGACCCAAACACCGCCTATGGGTCACAGAGAGGTTGTCCTACCCTGCCTGGGAGGCTGGAGCCATCTCTTAACCCAGCACAGAAGGGACACCTCTCCCTTGCCCTCAGATAATGGGAGATTTCCATGTGAAAGTTTCCACTTTGCAGAACAGTTTTGTGCCGCCGGCTTCCCATCTGCCTGCCTGGAAGGCTTCGCTCGAGCCTGTTCTTCGAAAATAAGGGGTTTTGTTCTGGAAAGGCATGCCTGGGGGAAAAAAAAAAACCAGCCTTTTCCTTGTAATTTTCTCTTTTATTTTTTAGCTTTTTTACTGTTTCAACCTGACACAGAATGGGAATTTTTTATTTTAATTTTTTAAAAAAGAATGCCCGTTCTCCCACACGAAAGAGGGATTTCCATTTTCTGGCAAGGTCTATACGCAAGGACTCAAACAGAATAGATGATGTCAGAGCTTAAGAGCTTTCGGGATGATAGTTTTGTGGTGGCAGAGCTGCTCTCTTTTGAAGCTTAAGGATTTGAACGAAATTATGGGAACGTAGCCAGAGGCGGTTTGTTCAGTGTTGGCTTTAGGGGGGGTGGGAGCTTGGCAAAAAAAGATAAATCAGTGCCTTTTTTTCAACAATATATCAAATACAGTTGAAGGCATTTCCTCTTTGTTTAGACTTCTTGATGTTTTCCGGTTGATTTGCGGAGTGATACGTTATTTAAAATATATCATATAAATGAAGAATCAAGATGTTGTTTGGTAGAAGGTGCATTTTCTCTGATGGGAGAGGCACCAACCCATTGACTCAAGTGCTCCAGCTTTTCCTGGGAGGTTCAATGGGATTTGGCACAGGTTCCCCTTTAATGCCATGGCTACTCCTTATTTCTCTGCAATTGTTCACATATGAAGCCTTAATTTTGTTGTTGTTGTTTTTGTTAATCATGACATCATGGGTGGAAACAGGGCAAAGCAAGCAGCCCCAGAGGGAAATAAAAATCAATCCAAGCTGCTCATTAAAAGGTAAACCGTCAATAATCTTTGTCAGGCCTTTTTATCTTGGGTTTTAGCACAGTGTGATCCCTAAGGCAGCATGTGGTATTGAGATTTAAAATGGCTCCTACTTTTCACATCTCCATCAGAAAAGATTAACTCCTTCAACACAGGCTGAAGTTACCCTGATTCTAATCAGCAGATAAAAATGGTACAGGATTAAAGAGATCATTTTGTAACAGCCTTTCTGTATCTGTGCTGGCAGAGAAGGAAAAGATCAGCTTCTGAACTTGATTGAAATGGTGCAAGTCAGAAATATCTCCATAGATAGAGCCTCCACAACGAAAATTCAGATCCAAATCTGACCATTTCATACGTCAAGTATTTATATAAAAAAAGAGTTAATTGAACACGCATGGGTTTGGGGTTTTTTTAACATTTCCATTTTTTATATAAGCAACTGGCTATCTAATTTAGACAAGCACCATAAAAGTTTATTTGGAAAGCTGATTTATCTAAATACATGATACCAAGACTAAAGATTCTTCCACCAATTTTCTGTGAACTGAGCCTTCTACAGCACAACTTTATGTCTTTGAAATTAGGGTGAACTCTTATCATATCATTAACATCAGGCTAATTACAGAAGTGATAACAGCTCGTTTCGGTAGAAATAGTATTGTTCCATCCGTGTACTACATCTTACGAAAAATTAGCTTCCCAAAGAAACAGTTATTCTATTCTTTACTACAGTTCTTTCAGCAGACTGCCAGCTATCTTTGCCTACACCTCCTCCCCATGGATTTACTGCATTGGATAAAGCACCATTCAAAATCGTAGTGTTTTTTTGTTCTCCTCTTATACACAAGCTTTAGTTTGCAAACTTAAGGAGTAGGTTACAGAAAGGCATGGCTAGGGAATACACAGATCAAGTCTAACTATTACCTCGTGCTACAAATAGGGATTTCCATGTAAAAATGGAGTGACAACTAAATCTGGATTCCACCACCTCAGGCCTTCTTGGAATAAGGATCTGGGTGCACAGGAAGCAAACACCTACAACTTACCTGCATGGTCAAAATATTCAGTCAATGGATGCAATTACATCCCTGCAAATCTCTTTCCTATTGGGATGATGCCAGGACACTGGCTATTTGTGACAAAGCTATCTGAGACCCCACTGACGTGGGACGGCAGCACACCACCAAGGCAGCACAGCCACCCTCACAGCTCCTGAGGGTACCATACGCCTGGAGAGCACTCTTAGGTTTGTCATGCAAGTACAGAAGAAGTGACCAAAGACCCCATCATGAAGCCACCTTGCCTCTCACAAGCATCCCACGGGGGGAGACAGAGCCTGTTAAATACAGATGCATTATTCAGGTGTGATAGTAATAAGGAATTTTCTAGACACCACAGGATCTTTAACAGGGGGAACAGCAGAGGAAAATTAGAACAAAGCCATTCCATTCTCTGTCATGAATTACTTTAAGAAAATACACGAAGCTGACACTTCTGCTTTATCATGGTCCTACAGCCAGGTTTTCTTTATGTGACGCTTTAACTCCAGCAGTGAGGTAGGATTAAAAATAAAACCCAACGTGAACACACAAGCTTGTGACAGGAAAAAACAAACCAAACCAAAACTAGTTTTGCAATGCGGGTTTAAAGTGATCACAGTAAAAAGACAGTAAAACAGCAGAGGAATGCAGCTTATGAGAAGCCTTACAAGAATAGCTGTATATCTATCTATCAGAGACCTCTCCTATTCAGGAAAAGCCGAACCAAACAAAACAGCAATATCCATCTACACCGAGGTATGCACTTCGCTTAATCAACACGTTTTTATTTTAGCTCATCAGTTTGAATAGAGACCTCAAAGTGTGCTGAATTATTTAGCTTGTTACCACTGGATAACATATTAGGATAATGATCTGCTGTATTTACAGTACTGAATAGGTTCTGATTTTTCCTTCCTACTTATCTTGGGATGTGAACACTGAAAAAGAAATGTAAAGTTTGATAATGTTTTGCTTGGACCTAGAAATACCAGTAACCCAGCTGGTCTGGGGCTAGGTCCATAGAGGGACACAGGGGGCACCGCAGTGTCTGGAGCTGGGCACCATCATTTCCCTGGTGATATAAAAAGAGAGAGAGGCTTGGAAACAAGAGTGCCCACAACAGTGTGGTGCCAAGGTAGGCAAGGGGAAACGCTTAAAACCCCATCCCACCTCCCTTTTGAGCCCCCAAAACCTGCGTTAAGGATGAAATGGTGATGCAAAACTGGTAACTAAACACAGGTACTGAAAGAATCTTTTGATGCAGGCAAGTGGCTCAACCCTTTTTTTTCAAATTAGGAGAAAAGGGATTGTTTGGGAAAAGGAAGATGGAGGCCTTTCTGCAGTAACTGCTTTTCTGTCCCAAAATGAGAAGACTCATCCTTTTGCAGCACATCCTCTCATAAAGGCAGGGCTCTCGGTCACTTCACACGAGCGACAGTCACAAGTTACCCAGTGAAAAGGACAAAGGTGGTTCTCAACTTTCACCTAAGAAATGGTCTTTAAACCACAAACCCACTTGAAGCTAAAGTTAATTTTTTTTGACTCAAGCTATATATTTATCTGAAAAATATTTAATGAGAATTAACTGTGGGCCGATGAAACACAATCAGCCAGAAAAGGCTATCAGAGGCATGACCCTGGACCAGCTCCAGACGTATTAGGAGAGAAGCAGTCAAAGAGATCACTTAAAAAATCATGTGAATAAGCCAGCCACCAGAAAATACATATGTTGTTGCTCAGTTTGGCATCTGGGCATTGCAGCTGCCAAGACAGTAGGAGCACCTGGGACTTCTGGAGCAACAGACAAGGTGCCAAAAGGAGTTTCCAAACTATTACCTCGTTTTACTTTCTGATTCTCAAGTAGCAAAGCCTGAGCCCCATGGCTTGGCTGCCTGCCTCTGCACCCACAGGGTACGACAGCTGAAGTGGGAAGCTGGTTTGTTTACAACTTAAAAGGCACAACACAGGTTTACCGGGATTAACAGCAAAACAAACTGACTGGTTGTTCCTCACCCAGGTCCCCTATCTGATCCTCCAACCAAAAGCAGGTATCTAGTTCCAAGGAAGAACACAAAGGAGAAGGAGGAACCTCAAGTCAAGTCTCCATTGACGTACGTGCATCAGGAAGACTGACCATGGGGGAGCCAAGAGTGCTAGGAAAACAAAGAGCAAGTCCAGAGGAGGGCAACAAAGATGATCAGAGGGCTGGAGCACCTTTCCTGTGATGACAGTCTGAGAAAGTTGGGGTTGTTCAATCAGAACAAAAGTCACCAACAAGACCTTACAGCAGCTTTCCAGTAGCTAAAGGGGGACACAGGAGAGATGGGGAAGAACGCTTTATTGGGAAGTGTAGTGACAGGACAAGGGCTTATAGTTTTACAACTGAAAGAGGGTCCATTTAGGCTAAATATTAGAAAGAAATACCTGAGTGTGAGGGTGGTGAGTCACTGGAAGAGGTTGCCCAGAGAAGCTGTGGCTGCCCCATCCCTGGAGGTGTTCAAGGCCAGGCTGGATGGGGCTTTGAGCAACCTGCTCTAGTGGGAGGTGTCCCTGCTCATGGCAAAGGGGTTGGAACTCGATCTTTAAGATCCCTCCTTTCCAACTCGAACCATTCTACGTACCTCTGACAAAGTGAAATTATATGCTTTCACCTCAGTGGGACAGAAGTTCCCACTTCAATAGGAAAAGTAAAATCCCTAATAAGCTCACACAGAAGTTGCATTGTCTTTCCCAACCCTCTTCCTACAGGTACTTTTTGAGCCTCTCCAATCCTCCAGGTAGAGGTACCTGGTTCCACAGCCCGGGAGCCTGTGATCCGTTCTCACAGCAGGCACAAACTCATTGCAGGCAAATCAACACACCCTGTGTCAACATCCACCATGAGCTACCGCAGTGGCCTCACCACTACAACTTCACGTGTAGTACTAAGATGAGCCCTGTAAAGGACCTCCATACAGAAGTGCAACATGAAAGATAAAATGGTGAATAATTTTAGCACACACTGATTTGCATTACGTTTTGGAGTATTGAGCAGTGCATTCAGGCAAAGGCTGAATCCAGATCCTCACCTAAGATTAGCTGATAGAAATAAATACATCCTGCCAAGCGACTGAAATCAAACTTTTTGCTACAGTGACTTACATCAGCTGAATCCTGACCCCATGTACCAGGGTGTTTATGAAAAAGACCTCAGAGGACATATGAAAATACAAAATTGGTGTGCTACACTCATTTGCTACAGGCTATGAAAAAACTGAAATTGTATGAAAACTGATTCCCAGGACACTTGACACAGTTCAGAAGTACAAGGAAGAATTAGACAGTTCCCTTAGTGACGACAAGCACTGAATACATTTGATAAAACAGAAGTGCTGTACAGTGGGAAGTGGGAAATTGTAATCTCAGGGAGACAGACAATTCCACTGTTGCTAACTCCTGATGCTGTGGAATTCATTTGTTAATAAGTTAGAGCAATTTTTCTTGTAACGCAGACCCCTGAAAGTGTTTGCATTTCAAGCAAACAGCTAATAAAGGCAGAGATTTATATCTGTTAATTTAACCCGCAATCCATCTCTGTCGGTGCTATCGTTATGAAATGCAACAATATGAGTGAACAAATGAATATCTTAACTTTGGCATTTCAGATGAATGTTATGTTGAAAATTGTGCATCTTTGCCTGTGAGATTTCTGGAACACTTGAAGTACTCCCAGCAAGTTATTCCATAAACTATCTACCAGACCATATGTTTGCTGCCTACAAGTCTGGGCAGGAAATGTCCAGTAGGAGCCACATCTGAAAGAAGGAAGAAGCAGCAGCCAACAGCGTTCCCATAACTAATCTGCATTTCCAAATGCCACGTTGGAGTTGGCAAATGAAACATTTCAAGTGCAAATAGCTGTGAAGACATTTGTATGTAGCACCAAAAGGGATGGGGAGATGCTGGGATTGTTTCTGTATAATTTCAGTGAAGTTACCTGGGTGCTGGTAGAACAAAGTCACTTTCCTAGGATGTAGGGGTTTGGTTTTTTGTTTTTGTTTTTTAAATAAAGAATATTCTTACATGGAAAAAGCCTGTTTCTCTTCTAAATGCTCATTTTGATGCATAGCTAGTTACAATAATTGTGCTCAAAAATCATAGCAATTATAAACAGTTATCCTGTGAACAACTACAAGCATACTTCTCCAGGCAATATGGTCCTGGAAGTTTAAGGCACACGCATTAAACATGGTTACAAAGTTTATAAAAACATATGTACATGTTGTACGTATAAGCATATATACAATATGTTTCCTTTATGAAGCAATTTTATCTTGAAACTGATTTTAGAATCCACTTATATACATTTCAAGAAGCCTTCATCTTTTATATATTTATACCTCATACTGTGTATTGTATGTATACCATTAGTAGATCACATGCAAGGTATGTTTTCCAAGCAAATTGATATAAATAGTCTAAGGCTGGGATAAATCAACACCAAGATGAAATATTATGATTGGGGCTTGCATTTACAGGATATAATTCCCATCTGATGCAACAGAGCTTCTGAAATGTGTCTCTGTCACTTATCGTTAACGGTGACCAGACATAACCCCAAGATTATGCTAACATAAGACAACATTCAATTAGCATACAGCACTCTCTCTAATCAAAAGCCCACACAGTATTAGAAAAATTTGAGGATTATTTTTTCCCTGACCTCTTCAGTGCTTCTACTCTGTGAAGAAAGTGTTCCACTCCCACAAAAATTTCCTTTAAAGAAGCAAAAACAAACGAACAAAAAAAAGAAAAACCCCAACGAACATCCTTTTGTTTATCAGCCATCAGCGATGCATTCCCAGAGGAAACTGCTGAACCATATTGGTGCAGTAAGTTTCTCTCTTCACCTACATATTCACCTTCTTCTGACCCAATAGGTTCATCAACCTCATTAAACTGGAGAAGAATCTTAAAATTGAAAGGCACTTGGGCTATGTGATTTTCTTTGTTGAATCAAACCATTTTCTTAGTAACACTCGATTTCCAAAGGCCTCACGGATGGGTGCAGAAAGGCCTCTTGCGCCTTATGCCCCAAAAGGTTTCTGAGGTGGGAACCTTGGGATGGAGCTCAAGGTTGAAGGCTGGGGCTCCCATTCTGGGAGGGAGGCGGGAGCTGACAGCGCAGGTGCAAAAAAACCCAGTAAATAAATAAATCAGTACAGCATCTCTGCTCCCAAGTGAGGAGTTATCTCCGGAGGGATATTTTTACTAATTGTCGCTTCCAAAACCACTTCAGTTACCAAAATAACCCACCTACTTTCCCAGAGGACTCTGCTTCCTGCAGCTGCGGCTCGCCCCAGGAAGGAGTGGAAGTTTTTCAGCTATTTGGGAAAAAATTTAACTGTTCAGCCAAGCGCTTGCCAGAGACTTGAACTGGTCTTAACTCCAAAACATCTACAGCCATCTTGCAAGTGCAGTCAGGCAGTTTTAGAGGCCTCCTTAAGCAAGATTTTCCCCATTTTAACAACACACAGCTCGTGTCAGTGTTTAAAATGGTATCTAATGCATATGTGGGTAAACTGGCTGTGGTTTGACTTAAAGACAACTCAAAGGTTTGTCCCATTGTTTCACAGTGCAGCTTTGAAGAGAGCAATCAGGAGGGCTAACACGCAACGAATTAAGCGCTTGCGATATTAAAGTTCACTAAACACAGAAGTAATTAAAAACTACTCTGTTTTCCAGTACCTGATCCAACACGTAACCGAGCGGCAGCACAAAAACTTGCCTTTTTATCTATGTTTCAAAGTAAACACTTGTGACTGATCCCTGTTTTATCCTCGCCTCCCACATTGCCATATGGCTACGGATGTTTCAAACAGACATTATTCCAATAGCTCATTACTTACCATCTTGTGCTGAAGAAGAAAAGCTACAGACAGTTTTGACATAAACAGCAATTGCCTAAAAATGTTAAGTATCACAGTCTTGCGTCGTCGTAAGACGTTTTTAGTCTGGTAACAAGGATGGGCGTTAATGCCACACGCGGAGAGGAGTGAATCAGCACGTCTGCACTGACTTCGCCGCGTCCCCGACAGTTTGCACTAACGGAGGCTCTAATCCCACCTGATTTCATATGGGACAGACATTTCTAATGTGAACTCAGCACACGGCCAACCTAATTAAAGGCAATGTCCTCTCATTTCAGTATACCTCAATATTTCCCCTCTTAAGCATCGCAGAAAGTTAAGACCTCAATTCACACACGCTGACCAGGGTGAGTCTCCTACCACACCATGACATAGCCTGGAGGGAAGAAAACCTGGAGGTTGTTCACCCATGGTTCAGCCATCCTAGGAACCCGTCAGCTACCAAGCAAGACTTTGACACTTGCACCATGGGGAGGTTTAGATTGGATATTAGGAAAAAAATTCTTCACTGAATGAATGGGTCGTCAAGTTTTTAACAAGCTGCCCAGGGAACTGCTTTAGTCATCATCCCTGGAGGTATTTAAAAGACACATAGATGTGGTGCCAAGGGACATGGTCTAGTGGTAACTTGGCAACGCTACCTAAACAGTTGGACCTGATGATCTTCAAGGTCTCTTCCAATCATAATGATTCTACAATTCCATGACACAGCGCAACTGAGGTAAGTTTTGTGATTGTTAAGTGATTCTCCTTGCACCCCAGTAAGTTTTGGAGAAACGATGCTATTGACAAGTCCTGGTTCTTTGGCAGAGGGAAATTCAACAGGGACCGTGTTTTGGAGTGAACACGCAGCAGCTCTGAATTTCACACGTTTCCCTGCGTTACACCTCAAGGCTGATCAGACATTTCTGGCAATAAGGAGAAAACAGATTTTATTGCTCCAAGGAAGCAGTAGACTGCTGCAAGCCATGGAGGTACTGTGATTTGTTTCCTTGTTGGCAGAGCCACATGAAGCAACCGTGCACCCTCCCAACTGTGCCTTCCTGGTTAAGCTACATTTTTTCATGAACCCCTTCAGCAAATACATTTCACCCTGTAAAAAAATAAAATAAATAAATAAAAAAAAAGCTGGTCTGAGGGATTACATGAGGGCGACCCCACCAAGAAGCATTAACTTTTTGAACTGCCATAACTCAAACCCTTGCAAACGCTGCCACAGCCAGCTCAGGGCAATGGCAATCCAAGGAAAGTCCCAGAGTTCAGGTGTCCAGCTTTACATAGCAAAGACCTCCTTTGCGTTGATTTTTAAGGCTGGGTAGATTTCAGGAAAGGAAGAAAAAGCTGTGAGATAGAAGGAAGAGAGAACATGAAGATCAACCCGTCTCATCTTTCTATGAGATTTTACTATTTTACCACCCAGCCACCTGTTTCATAACCAGATGGAGAACCAACATTAGTTAGCAGCAGAAGGAGGCCCTTCAGCTTATAATTAAGTGGTTATGATTTTATCCTTTAGAGGTGAAGGTACATACTAAGTCATGTGTCCATCCATCATTTTTAGAAGTGTCAAGTAAGGCACTTAATTAGCTACGAAGCTCGCTAATGAATATCAGGCCAGCTCCCTGCTAATCCACACCAGCTCAGACCACCTTCACTTCTGGCCTATCCTGCTCTGACATGACCCTGAAAACACCAGTCCGTTTGCTCTGAGGAGGCACTCACGTACTGGAGGCCCTACTTCCAATGCACATCAAAATCTGCCAAGAGCCAGCAACGTGATTTCTAGTCCTTTGGCAGGCATTATTGAAGACTCCTCCAGCAACATCTGGCTCACTAGACAGGCATCTGGCAGGCCACATTATTGATGAGGAACGCCTGGATTTTAAACACAACACTTGAGGCTTGAAATACACCATTAATACATAATATAGATAATATTATATCTAAAATAGACATACTTTATATAACATTTTTACCATACATAAATGCAGACATGTATGTGTACAAACACACGTAAGAAAAAAATAAACCAGTGTCTTTGAAGGGCAAAAGACAAGGCACACAAGGAAATCCAAGTGCACTAACACAAAGTCAGTCCAATCTCAGCATACAGGGACGGCAACCCAGGCAACTGAAGCAGATTCACTCTTTTCTGCCAGATCAGAGCCAGGGTTACTGAACAAAAAAGGATGAAGAATAAATGAGGGTCCTTATTTTTAAGGTACTACAGGAGGTATCCCAAACAATGCCTTCAAAATCACCCAGGAAGGACTTAAAACAAATAAAGATGTATCTGCTTTTGCACCAGAGGCATTTCCCTTGCTAATACCTAGGACTCAAAAAATGTGTTTTGATCATGATAGGACCAGCCAGGCGTTTGACTTCGAAGTACACTAAGCTAGAGCCTGCCCTCAGGTTAGATGCTCAGTGAAATTAAATACAGTACTTAATCAAAAGTTAATGCCTGCGACTCCTCAAAAGGTCACCCTTCCTGTGTGCGCAAGTTTTCCAAGTCAATGGAGAAACGAAGGAAGGACTGCATTCTTCTCACAATTGTCTCTGGCGTGACTTTCTGTCTGAATTAAGACGTGTTAATGTTTGTTGTATATGATACATCACTCCTGCTTAAGAATATGAACAACTCAAAGAAATTCCACTCTCCTGCTTTTTCCCCTCATAGGAGATTTCACCTCCTTCAGAGAAGAAAGTCTGGTTTTGCTGTAACAATTAATCCAGGATAAAGAACAGGCTTCCTATATTTTATTCATTGAAGAGGCTTAAAGTTTTGTTGTTCTCTAATTTTCAGGATAAATGTGACATTCTTCCCTGTGATCTGGATTAATGAGCTTCCTGGGGGGTAGGACACTGCCTAATCAGTGGGATCTCTGAGTTCAAGTGCTTCTTCAGTCAGGATGTACAAAGAGAAGCATCTCCAGCAGAAAATATGGGCAGACTTGAAAGTATGCCAAGAGAAGAAGAAACCCAAGACACTCTCTTTTGCTGCTACCAGGACTATAGGAACCTTCCCAACAATAGTTTGTTAAAATTTCCTGGAGAAAAGAAAGAAGAGCAAAACAATCAAGATCATAGCTCTTGACGGCTACCTGAACAGAGGCCAAGTGAAGTAGGGGTTGGTCTCTTCTCCCAAGTATCACATGATAGGACAAGAGGAAATGGCCTTGAGTTGGGTCAGGGGAGGTTTAGGATGAATATTATGAAAAATTTCTTCACCAAGAGGGTTATCAAATATTGGAACGTGTTGCTCAGGAAAGCGGTGGAGTCACCATCCCTGGAGGTAGGTACAAGTCAGTGACACAGAGTGCTGAGGGACATGGTTTAGTGATGGTTTTGGCAAAGTTCACTTAACGACTGGACTCAATCTTAAAGATCCTTTCCAACCTAGACGATTCTATGACCTTTGGAAAAAGCTCCTGATCAGGTCAAACTGCATTGGGATTTAGGAGGGAATGGAGGTTTTCCGTAAGCAGCTCCTTCCTCACTTCCCCTAGATGGGGGCAGAGCAATGCTATTTCAAGCTCTCAAGTTCAGTCTTGTCACATCTGCTTCACCTTGTACAATATAAAGTGACATTACCTATGTTTCTCTACTAGTACATTGCAAAGATGGAAAGAAAAGCTGTCTAAAACATTGGAAGACTCCCAAGGGAGTTAGAGACAGAACTTCATAAATTGATGATATTACACACGTAGGTTGACAAGAAACTTGTCTTTAACATAACTGTTGTTCTTTCACTAGGAACTGGGAGAAACCAGCTTCACTGTGTACCAGGTACTCTATTGCCACTTAGCTTTTTACCTTTATAAAAGCTCAAAGTGAAATGCACATGTGCCATTTCACAACAAAACCCGCTTAACGAAGCCAGCCGTCACAGGGACGCAAGAGGCAGATCTGTATGTTGTAGGAGCGTGATTTCATTTAATGGAAGCAGGGAATAACTTTGAGAATCCCTGTCCCTGTAAAAAAGCTCTTCTGAATTTCAAGAGGTTGAAAGGTTCACATGAACTCTGTTTCCAGGAGCTATATTGTGGTTGCAATTCTGACAATCTTTCTACTTGGGAATTAGGCTTTTTATTATTATTATTATTATTCTTCAGCGATATATAAATATATATATCGTACTAAATTCCTTTCAGTACATTACAAGCCTAAAAAAAAAATGGACAGAGATATTGAAGGCTTACTACTTTTTTTTTTTTTTAAATAACTAGGGAAAAAAAAAAAATCCAGCCAGCAGCCAGCTAATAATCTTATAATAACTTCAGCTCTGCATTTTCCAGCTCTTCCTTTTCTCGGTCACACACCAGGCACTTTTATGTGGCACTTTTTGTACTATGAATTTTAATAAAACCAGCAAAAGAATTGGGAAAGAAGCTAATTTTTCTACATGCCTCTGGCAAACAGGAAGAATTCAAGAATAAGTTAAAAGATATCTTTCTACTACCAAAAATTCATTTTCCATAACAAGACACTGTCGTCTTCCTGAGGAGCCTGTAATTCCAAGATAAAGATGAAAAGATGTTGTTTTATCATAATGACAAGTATCTGCATCCATATTTATTTTGTGCTCCGACATCACCGTGCAAGTTTGTATTGTCATGGTACATTGAAAAGTAGGAAAACATTTAGCTATTTCAATAACAAGGGAATAAAGGATAAAGCACCAAAGGGAAATAGCATGGCACAATATTTCTGAGTATCCCTAGGAAAATATGTGACCCACACAGAGGGAATAGAGAATGTAGTTTGTTTCCTTGCAACTGCATTTTCCCATTTTCCAGTGGCCAGCCCGTGCATTTTAATCACCAAGTGCTACAGCTTTCTGTCAGGCAGCCACTTTGCTCCAGCTTCCCAAATAAAACCAGGACTGAAGCCAGCAAACATGAAGGGGGACGACCCCAAAAACCCAGCAGCTAGTTTGGGGTGTCCCACGTGCCCAGCTCTCACCCTGCTTTGGTAGGTTTAGTGCTACTTGGCCACCAGTTCTACAGCATGTGGGCGAACACGGGGCAGCATTTTCAGGTATGGCAACCCTGGAGGGCAAATCTGGAATTTTGTCAAAAAGCCCAAAACAATAGCAGGTAACTCCTCCTAGTAAATGGCTTAATCACTTTTCTGATAAAATTCAGAGTGGCTGGCTTGGAAATGTCTTACTTGCCTGTTACACTGTTATATACATGTCAGATAGCATTATGTTAGTGGCTTAACTTCCCCCTTGTTTATAAGCTGTGCTGAGGTTATCTTTTCACCTCCTTGTTTAAATAAATTCCAAATGTGTCAGTATCAGTGCCTCTACCACAGATTAATAGAATCAGCCAAAAGGATAGCTGACATTTTTGTTGCCATAGAAACTGGTCATGATGTTACACAGCTTGTCTAGTTCCCATTTGCCATATATCTAGCCAGCTTCTGAACACGGTCCCCTTTTGTTTCACGAGGAATTACATTAAAATATTAAAATATAATTCCTTCTTAGTTCAGTCCCCATTCTGTAGCAAAGAGGATTATAGAATATTAAGATAGTTCCTAAGGAAAGTGCAAAGTGATGATAATACTGCTGTGTGGCTTATGTGCATTCCAGATTAAAAGAAAAAGGAAATACAAGCGGAGTAATTTATCCCAGAGCCCTATATCCCAGTTATCCTTCATTCAAGTATCTCCATCAGCTTCAAATAAACAGGCTTTTTTCCTGAACCTCATCCACTGAACCTCAAAGTGGATGTACTTCAAATACGATCGTACGAGATGAAAACAAAAATAAAAGAGACATTAGTGAAGATTTCATTTTTTTTTTTTTTAAAAACACACCATCAACATTTTTCTGCATAATTCGTAACCTTCTCAGTGCTGCTATCAGGCTCCCTCTCCACAGAGCCATCGCAGCCTCGAGAGAAAACCACTCACATAGAATTAAGATGTGAAGTTTCAGCACTTAGCGATGCAGTGTGGATGGATATTGTGCCAGAGGGCACTGCACACTTTGAGAAAAGGCAAAGCAACTCAAGCAAGAACAATATCCAAGGACTCCAAACCATCACAGCCCTCTTGTACTTCTCCGAGATACACTAATTCTCGGGTTTTTTTTGAGGAGCCCATTTGCCGATATGGGGATTAAGGTGAGAAATACATTTCAGGCAGTTCATTTTCTGCTCTTAATATACATGAAAAATCAGAGGGACAGCTGCAGGAGCTGAACTCTATCACACCAGGTGGTACACGAACAGCAGCAGCTTCTGCTCCAAAGGGACTTCTTCCAGACAGAACAGCAGCATCCCAGACATCACTCTGGTCACCCAGAGACATCCAAGCCCGTATTCCGGTTACTTTAATTTGCAGGTAAACAACTATGTCACTGCCACCATTACCAAAAATCTATCCAATCACTGCAATAATCTCAACATTGAATTTGATACTTATTTAGGCCACTATATCATTTTGTTTTAGTTTTCATTGTTTAGGTTAAACACATACCACCCACTACTGCAGCCAGGGGCTTCCCTGAGCCACTCTCAGGTGTTATGGTAAAGGGTAAAAGTAGACAGGTTGCACAGAAAATGCTCCCCATTTTCCATACTTTCAAGTACCTTTGCGCTCCTGAGACCCTACCTGGAGCACTGTGTCCAGTTCTGGAGTCCTCAACACAGAAAGGACATGGACCTGTTGGAAAGGATCCAACAGAGGGCCATGAAGATGATCAGAGGGATGGAGCACCCCTCTTATGAAGACAGGCTGAGGGAGCTGGGGTTGTTCAGGCTGGAGAAGGGAAGGCTCCGGGGAGACCTTAGAGCAGCCTTCCAGTGTCAGAAGGGAGCCTACAGGAGAGCTGGAGAGGGACTCTTTGTCAGGAAGTGTAGTGACAGGACAAGGGGCAACGGCTTTAAATTGGAAGAGGGGAGACTTAGATTAGATAAGAGGAAGAAATTCTTTATTGTGAGGGTGGTGAGACACTGGAACAGGTTGCCCAGAGAAGCTGTGGCTGCCCCATCCCTGGGGGGCATTCAAGGCCAGGCTGGATGGGGCTTTGAGCAACCTGCTCTGGTGGGAGGTGTCCCTGCCCATGTCAGGGGGGCTGGAACTTGATGATTTTTAAGGTCCCTTCCAACTCAAACAATCCCATGATTCTAAGTCCGGTTATCAAGAGCAGTTTCTCAGGGCTTCCCATGGCCACAACCATTGCAAGAAAGTCCTGAATTTCTGTCCTGAATTTCTGTTTTACTTCACCCAGCAATATGCAAGGAATATCTGACATCTGTCAGTGGCTAAGGTAAGATTTTTGCCCTGAGCAAAGCACTGGATGCTCAAGCTTACATGTGGCATGCCACGGCCTTTGACTCCGCAGATACTAATGCCTGGTGCCAGTCTTATTCTCCTTGCAGGTCATAATTATGCTTCACTTGGGGCACAGCAAAACTAAGCATGAGCCGCTAGAGGCTCTCCAAGGTGGCCGTAGAGGTTCCCTCAAAGCAGTCCTATATCTGCTGAGCAACGTTCCTCTCCCCTTCCCAAGATGGAAGCACGTGAGATGGCACAAGTGCCTTACAGGGTTGCAGAAGAACTGCAGCAACATCCTTCTTGATGTCACTCCAGAAAGAATTTGGCCACAAAGGCCAGGTGGCAGCTGGTGCTCACGCAGCTGTGCTGCGTGGAAATAGAGAAAGGCAAATTCATATGAGGTATCTTGGACACACAGCCTCTCTGCAGCACTGAAAAAGCCCTAAAAGCTGGTAAATGAGGTGCAAGGAGATATTGGGACTATTGCCTCTTACCACTGCCCCAGAAAGAAACACAGAAAGCCACTCTCCTTCCCAAGCTAACCCAAAAAGTGAAAGAGATGCCCATCTTACTGAGCAGCCCCAACAGGTAGCGTGTTAGCTCAACCCCACTCCAGTCTGGAGTTGCTCACATTTCACACCTGTTACCCAAGCATATCTTTCAAAATACTCCGTTCTTGTCATTTGTACAGAAGAGGGAAGATGGGGAATAACAAGGCTTGTTGAACAGTGCAGGCTGCCGAGGAAGGCACTTGTTGTCTTGGATTTCCTGGGTTTGACGATGAGGTTAATTTGGCATGCCTGGTTGCATCAGCATGTTGAGTTATGCAATGTAGCAAGCTGTCGCACTGTACAAAGCATGACGTATCATCTCATTGATGCATGAAATTAAAAAGATGTGGTTTGCTGGGTCACCCACAGATAAACCCAACTTGATTTTCAGTCAATTTCCTTTTAATTATATTTAAAGCTTGCAAGATGGGGGGGGGGAAAAATGAAAAAGAAAAGATCGTTCACTACCTGCTGATCCACTAACAGTAAATAATTCCACCCAGTCAACACCAGAAGTAGATGCAGCAGCGTGGGTATTTTCTTGCTGGTTTTGAGGCACTGATGAAACAGTAGTCACAATGCTTGTTTGTCCCACCCCAGCAAGGTTGGCAGGGACCAGCGCAGCATTTCTGGAGCACCCCAGGATGGCAGGAGGCTGCTCCAGCTGTGAAAGATGTGAATACTTACCCCAAGACAACCCACAAACAGAGCTGGAGTGCTGGCACCTCCATTAAGGCATAGTTTGGATCTATTTCCTGATGTTGCTGAGGCTGGTAGAGATGTCATAGAATAGTCCAGGCAAGAAGGGACCTTCAAAGATCGTCTATTCCCACCTCCCTGCAATCAGCAGGGACACTCCCAACTAGACCAGGTTGCCCAGGGCCTCCTCAAGCCTCCCCTTGAATATCTCCAGGGAAGGGGCCTCAACCACCTCCCTGGGCAACCTGTTCCAGTGCTCCACCACCCTCAGAGTAAAGAGCCTATTCCTAATATCCAATCTAAAGCTGCTCTTCTCCAACCTGAAGCCATTGCTTCTCGTCCTGTCACTGCAGGCCTTTGTCAATAGACTCTCCCCAGCCTTCCTGTAGGCCCCTTTCAGGTACTGGAAGGCTGTTCTTAGGTCTCCCCAGAGCCTCCTCTTCTCCAGGCTGAACCACCCCATCTCCCGATCAGGGGTCCGATGTCAGGAGATCCTGTCTGCTCAGGGCTGGGTCCAGGTGGGTTTTGAGCATCTTCAATGACAGAGACTCCACAACCTGGGCAACCAGTAGTAGATAATAGTTGCTGGGAACGCGACATTTCTTGCAGGCAAAAAGCATCTCTACCAGCAAACCCTGATTGTGAGGATCTGGAGGGGAACGATGTGCACCTCAGTAATGTTCGTAAGAGTTCGCAATATCTGATTTACAGTGGCTACCACAGGAGCTTGTTCTTCAGGTATGCCATTAAGCTATCCCTCCCTTTGCCCGAGACATGAAACATTTTAGCATAGTCAGAAGAATATAAGCATAACCTTTTCAATGCAAACATACGTTCTTGTAGCAGCAGAGGTGGCAGCAGGTCAGCACTCAGCAGAGCAGGCCTCATGGAGCTGGAGTACTCTGCAGAAGCAGTCTATGTATTCATAAAAAGCAACCCACACTCAGTCACAGCATAAACCAGGGCTGCTCTCAGAGCATGACCTGGAAATTCAGCAGGAAAGACAGGAGCAACTACAGAAGGTTAGGAAAACTACTGGAGCCTTAGGACTAAGCCAACTCACCTGACGTCTGGCTTTGGGGAGATTTCCCATGAAACAAGGACAACCATTCTGCACTCAGCAAACAGAAGAGATGTCACACATCCCTTGTCCAGGCAATGTTCAAAGACCAGAGCTTGACTTTGCAAACTCCATTACTGTCTTCATGTCTAGTAGAAACAGGCAGCAGATTTTAAGAATTATTTAGCAGGTGCACAATTGAAGGAAGTGTTGAGGGTGGGTTTGGTTTTGGTGGTGTATTTTTCCCTCCTGAAAGAAAGTCAGAGGCACGAAGTAGGCAAAGAGTCAAAGAGAACAAAAAAAGAAGCTTTTTCAGATCCTTTTGTAGGGAACATTGGACTTTGCCCAATACTGACAGTGGCTGGCAAAAGGTACAGTAGATTCATGCACTACCTTTATGGAATATGAATTACTCCCCCACAGGAAAGGAGACAAGAAGTAAAACTTATCTTAAAAAAAAAAAAAAAAAGTATTACTGTAATCATTTTTAAAGAGTTTCAGAATCTACTGGGTTTCACTTTGGGATGAGGGTGGGATAGGAATGGTACCCAATGCTGATGTTGCCATGGCAACAACTTGTTGCTGGACGTAAAAATAAAAATGCTTTCTGTCACTCCGGGAATATAAATCAACGATTGCCAGGTTAAAATGGGAGTTCATTCTGCCATATCGTATTTGTGCAATTAGTTAATTAAGCCCACACCATTAAGATCCGTGCTCATGGTGGAAGTATGGTTGTTTCACCCAGGCGATACGGACCCCTTGGAACTGGGACAGCGTGAGACCTGTGCCTCGCTTAAGTTAAAATAGGATTAAAGTGTTCTGTGGCCCAAATGTTTGCTTTTGCACAGTAGAAATTGTCTTTGCCATCCATTTTTATGTGTAAGGATGGTCTTTTTATTTAGGATCATAGAATGGTTAGAGTTGGAAGGGACCTTAAATAGCACTGAGTTCCAACCCCCCTGCCATGGGCAGGGACACCTCCCACCAGACCAGGTTGCTCAAAGCCCCATCCAACTTAATGATTATTTTGATCATTAATGTCCTGTTTTGATAGTATCTAAAGGCATTAAGGAGGAAAAGAAAATGTATACAAAGAATAGTATTTGGTGGCCTTATAAAAAATACAGTACACAATATATACTGTATGTAATAGATATTTTCCCATTCTTACACACACCACTGTTGTGACCAGTACAGGCAGTCAGCCTCAGCAAAACCAGTTCTCTGGACTAACAGCAGGCTGCAATACATGCACAAAACTACCTATTACATGCCTATGAACCACACAGATCCCTGTGAAACCTGAAGTTTGTCCAGAAATGAATTAAAAACCAGGTAACTCAAACATCTTGCTTATATGACTTACAGCAAACAGAAAAGTTAGTTGAAACGTATACTGATATTTATTATTTTCCCCCCTTCAGCAAATAAATCAGTTCAAATGAAAGAAAGTATGAGGGAAGGTAAAGCTCTACATAGAGTCAAAGCCACACCACATGAGGTGGCCCCAGGTCTGAAAGTCTCTCCAGACTAAAGTTAAAGGGGAGTCTGTCCCCCGCCCCCTCCTCCAGCAGAGGTAGCCAACACCCCTCTTTCCCTGTGTCCTCCTAGCAGACCCTCTGCGAATCATCATTCATTTCCATATCTCATGTGGAGAACTGGGAGGTTAATGAATATGCAGAAGTCAGCCTAAACATACAGGAATCATTTCAATGAGTCATGTATTTATAGCAAGAAATTTCTATTATTAGAAACGTAATTAGGGCCAGAGATTCATCTGCACAACTCTAATCTGCTTGAATGAAAGAACATGCAAGTACCCCAAAGCAGAATTTATCCTCCTGTATTCAGATGAAAATACACCTGGTCTTTGGCTGGATACAGTTTTCAACAGGAAAAAGGAAAAACACCACAAACTGGGTTTAATGAGCCCTACAGGTAGATGAAGAAATGAGTTCCAAAAGTCCTAGACTTTGTCAACAGCAATGAAATTTAGAGAAAAATTATAATGTTTTCACCGTAACTGATAATCAAGAAAAATAGATGAATGGCTTTTAGAATAATACAAAGCAATAAAATATGCAGAAACTTATTAACGTATCTATTATGTAAGAGGTTGTGAATCATAAGCTTTTGTATTGTTGGAAAAGAAACGCTAAGGAAGATGCTTGGATTTCTATAAAACACATAAGTAGCATTTAATATGATGCAAGAGCTATAATACGATAAAGTGTATCCTTGTCTTTCAAGAAATTCTTTTATAATGGAACATTTCTCATTTCAATAATTTTATCTGAGATAAAAAAAAAAATCATCTATCACATTGAGTATCCACTTTAAGGAAGCCTAATAAAACGTTATTTCAAACAATGCTCATTTAACCGCCTGCTAATGCAAGAGGTATCGCCCACTGCATGTTACAGCTCTCATTTTCATTCTCTTTTTTAACTCATAATGACATTAAATTTTGCTAATTTTGAATACGGGCCTCAAATGTGGTCAACTTCACTTCTGCCGTTTCCACACTAATAAATGCATTATGAGAGTTTAGAATGAATTACTAGGCAGAGTTTGACTTCTGACTAGGAATCTTATTAAAGCACAGCTTCAGGGAAAGGTTTTTAATGCAGCATAAATTGTCCTGGCAGTTTTTACAGATGGTGTGGCAGTTTCCCCCCTCCTTCTATATCTCCCTGTCCTGTTTCAGATTAAACACGGGGTACTGAGCAGTTTATGCTAAGTGAAGGAACCCAAATCCTTCCCCTGGTATCCTCCATCTCCATAATGTTCATCTCACTGTTTCCACCTTCATTTTTAAATACTTTTCCAATGTTGAACTTTGCCATGCTATCACAGCGTTTCACACCTTTACATATATGTATTGAAATGTATTTGTTTTCACCATAACACTGTGCTACCTCGTTCCCAGAGGGCTACAGGCGTTGGAGGCAAGGCAGCCACATAGGAGTCAGCTTCACCAGGCTACAAGAGCCTCCCAAGAAGTTCACCAGAGCTGTCTCACAAATCTCCGCACATGTTTGAAGAGGAAAGCATTTGGGAGAAGGAGTCATAGGTTCATCTTAAAACCTTGTTCTTTCCACGGCCAAATCTTGTCTAAGTTGATAACTACAGCAGCTTTCACACTAATTGGTGAGATTTCCTTCGGGACACCACCATTGGTTGTATATTAGTGTCAGTGCATGTAAACTGGCTTGGTTTTATTCCTGTGCCGTCTGTCAGCAATAACGAAGGTGGGAATTGCCAGGGCTGTCACCGGATTTGCTTTTGTGTGCTCTACAAGTGGTTATTAAACCCATCTTTTCCGTGACATTCCCACCACCTTCATCTATACGTTTGTTAGCGTATCACTAAAACAACTGTGACAAAATTAAATGGCACAGCTGAGGAGCAGAGGAATGCTTTGGTGACATCTGTATCCACATTCTTAAGTGACATCAAACCACCACAGGAGAGCAATGCAAAGCAGAAACAGTGGCAAAACCCCCTAGTAGTCCAGAGAGAGTCTCCACATCAAGCCCCAAAGCCAACAACATGATGAATGCATATTCTGCTTAGAAAACACAGGATGCAAAAACTAACATACACAAAACAAAGAATTATCTGAGACTTGGGGGAAAAGCATAGCTGTCCACACTACAAGAAAACCACAAAGCAACTTTAATCCTTATTTTCAGAGCTTCGATCCTCATCTCTCAGCTCTCCCCATCACTGTGGGTAAGTGCAACTGTACCTCTGAGCATTGCAGCACACAAAAAAAAGACAGTTACCCCCAACTCACCACTGGTCCCAGCCCTAACTGCAGGAGGGAGAAAGTTCTTAAGTATGTCAGCTATTTACCTCTTAAAAATCCAGAAATGCTGCTTATGTAAATGCTTTTGTCACAGAGCTGAGTCATGAACATCTGCACACAAATACTTCCACAATTCCCCCAGACCACCAGAATCACACACCTGCCCTTATTTCACATGGCATTTGTATTTCTATATAATTATACTCCAAGAAAGTACATACTTCTAACAACAACAAAAAAAGTACCTTTTTACATGCAGAGCTGCTCCCACTCTCAGCATTCAAATCATTTACTAATTTAGTCAAAGAGGATAAAAGCCCCATCTATTGTAACTCCAAATATTTCACAGCAACAAGACAATTCTGCCACTTCCCCCCAGAAACAGACTGCTCACACCCCACATTTACAGGGGGAGCTGGGAAAGCCTTTCCTCTTCACATGAGGTCCTTGCTCCCAGCTGAGTATCCCAGAAGGGACAGGGGCTACCCAGGTGCAGCTGAAGGCTTGCACTAGCCATAAACCCAACAAACCAAGGCTGAATTTCAGCCCTCACCAGGAGCCAGTGCAGCTGGTGGTTATAACATGCACAGGGTTCGGTGGCTTCGCTTGCAAACGATGCATGATTGGCATCACCTGTATCCTTACCCAAACCTGCTACCGCTTCAACCAACAAATAATCCCTTGAGCTGAGATCCCTTTGGTGATCAGGGAAATAGGTTTGTTCTGTCTTTGTAATGCAGTATGATATTTTTATTTTTTTTAAAGGAGGCATCTGAGTCCTCCTGAACATCTTTGACTACCTGGGATCCCAGAGAAACCTCACATTTTGGTTGCTTGCACAGAACAAGCAATGTTTGCTTCTTGAAGAACAAGACTACTCCTTGGTCTTGATCCTGTGCAGAGCCCAAAGGGGATGCACACCTATGGACCAGCCCCATCCCAACTGAACATTATGAACAAGGGCTGCTCAGAAACACATCATCTCAACTGCACTTGCAGCGTTTTCAGAGGGGAGATTTAGATTAGATACTAGAAAGAAATTCTTTATTGTGAGGGTGGTGAGACACTGAAAGAGGGTCCATTTAGGCTAAATATTAGAAAGAAATACCTGAGTGTGAGGGCAGTGAGTCACTGGAAGAGGTTGCCCGAAGAAGTTGTGGAAGCCTCATCCCTGGAGGTGTTCAAGGCCAGGCTGGATGGGGCTTTGAGCAACCTGCTCTGGTGGGAGGTGTCCCTGCCCAGGGTAGGGGTGTTGGAACACAATGATCTTTAAGGTCCCTTCCAACTCTGACCATTCTATGATTTTCACATACATGATGGCTGCAGGGTGCTTCTGTGCCAGGTGAGCTGAAGAAGTGACACTTTCACTTGAGACCGATGAGAAGCAAGACTGATTATTGTCCCAAACCAGCACACAGAAAGACCCAGTCTCTGCCCAGAGCCCCTTCCGCTACCAAGAGACTTTGTCCTCCAGTTGATCTGGAGAGTCCAACTGAGCCAGGGGCACCAAAACCTGTGCTGATACCTTCAGACACTCTGTCATGTTGTGATGGGCCCTTCTCACGAGCTGCAGTAAAAGGATGTTTTTTGGGGAAAGACTGAAAATGTTTACAAAGATTCAGTCAACGGTTTAGTTTCATGTAGGACACCTCAGAAGGGCTCAGAAGACCACTGGATATAAAGTATGCAAGACAACTTGAGACAACAACCTGTTAACATCTTCCATAATTTAAACAAGGCTGAATAATTTCCATGATAATAATTTATTAAACAACTTCAGCCCCTTCACTGTCCATAAATTGTCTTTTAATGAGTTACAATGTTCATAGATTTATTGTTTCTTCTTATTTACTTGCTTTTTTGGGGTCTAAAAATTCTTCACCAGTAATTCAGTGTCGTCAAGCTACGTTCATAAGCTCTGTAGCCAAACAGGTCACACGCTCCTGTTTTGGTTCTCTGAAGGCTACACTGTAACACTAAATAAGAAGAAATCATGTTTCTCCCGTGGGCACTGAAAAATTAAGTTTCTTTATCTCTGAATCCGGGCTGCTGGCTGCCAGCCTCAGCAGCTCCATCTGGCTCCCTTCCTTCCGAGGAGGACAACCGGGATGCCCCAGCAGCTCCACACCACACAGCCCTGCTATCGCTCGTGTAATGGAGATACACGGGGCCCATACTGGAAACATCTTCCAGCTGGAAGACAGATTTCCACCATCATCTCATATAACCTCCTGCATTCAGTTATGCTGAAAGCTTGTCCGGTATCTTCCTCATCAAGCCTGACTTCTGACTGCTTGTTTTCCAGAAGGTTGTCCGACCTCAGTAGTGATATTTAAAAGAGATGGGGTTTCCAACAAACCTGTACTAAAGCTATTCAACTGGTAACTGTTCTTTTAGCTGCAAAGACATGTGTGACCCAGCCTGATGATCCCAGGGAAATAAGAAAATAAAATCAACATAGAATCTATAGGAAGCAAAATTAAAATTATCATTTCCAGCCATGTCTTGACTGGAAAATGTTTGGTCTTTTTTTTTTTTTCCTCTGCAGGATTTCTAATATGGATATTTAAGGTAATTTAAGGACACTATCCAAGTGTATCCAAGTAACTATTCAATTTTTCCCAGGGAGCTCGACACCCACAGCTCACACCACCAAAAGCTGGTTGGTGTTCTCTTTGCAGGCTGATCTGTCTTCCTTGGCTGCTGACCTGGGAGAAGCTGCTCTTGGGGCTGCACAGGAGGAGCCACTGCTGACTCAGTGACCTGCCAAGACATTTGGACCGTTACTACCTTTCCTCGTGAATTCCTGGAGGGCACAAACCATGTGATGTGCTGCTTGTCCCTTAGGCTATTCAGGGAGTACATAAACCTGGTATTGCAAGGTCCTTGAGAGACACAAGTCATTAACGGAAACCTGAAGGCTCCTAAGAGCAAATTAACACATATATATTTTATGTATTCATCAAGAAATGGAAATATGCCTGTGCAGCCATGTATACAGCTTCTGCTGGAAGCACAAGACAAATTTTACTGGTGGAGACCCAGATCCAGGCGTGCCTCCACATTTTTCATCCTGTCAGACAGAGGGTGTTACAGTCCTGTATCACCTTCAACTCTGCAAGTCCCACAGAGAACCCAGTAGGAATTTCAGGTGCGACTGAGCCAGCACAACCTTTAGTGAGAAACAGCAGCAGCAGAGTTTGCTCTGTCTCCTTTTAACACCATCTCAAACTGCAGCAAGACCCTCTGCAACCAAAGCCACACAACCGGCAGCAATTGCTGTGACTCCATGGAAATGGCCATTTAGCAAGCAGCAGGATTCTCCCAAACAGCTTAATTTTGGGCCAGCAAACTAATTTCATGCACTGCACTGAACTGCAATCAATAGTATCGGCCACTATCTGCTATCAAGCTGTGGATGGGCAGATGGCACAGAAGTAGAAGTAGAGATGATGGCTAAAGGCTTAGAAGTGGCCTGAGAAAGGCTCTTGCCCTTGAACATGCGGATGCTGATGATGGACCCTCAGCAGCTTCATGGTTGCTTGGTTCACAGACCTTAAAGTCACTTCCTGACCTGTGAAACTCAAATTACGTTTCAGCACTGAAGGGTAGGTTCACACTAAGGCTGTATGGGATACTTATTACATTTCCATTATTGCAGGTAATCAATGGAGTTGGCAGTCTCAGCTCCAGAAACGTTCCATACCCTTCAGCAGGGTCTCTGCTGGGACAGCCTCTCTCACAGCTTCTGCACCTCCATTTTCGTGTGTACTTCTGTCTGTTTGGAGATAGAACTACGCTTGATTGAGACTGAAGTACTCTACACTTGATTCACCTGAGTCACGTTCACACCCAGAATCTGGCTGTCTATTAACTGATTTCCTATAGTGCCTTCTAGTCTGCAGTCTCACCCCATACTGAGGCAGGAAGGAGGCAGTGACTCTACGTGGTCCAGACCCTGGTAAGGTCCAAGCAGACAGATCTTGGTAAGAAAATACCTCATCACTGAAGCTTTCTGGAATCTCCTCCTCTTGTCATCTATTCAGATCATCTCTACCCGACCTGCTCTGTTAAAAAAGCCATTCAAGAAGAGAGGAAACCTTGATCATAACACTGCGCTTTGAAGAATGGGAATGCCAAGAACTGTAGTTCCTACAGAAGGCAACAGAGTAAGTTTACTGGGATGGAAGAATATCATTCTTTGAAAATAGGAAAAGGAGATCTCCAGGGCTCCAGAACTTACTGTGGGTGGGAGATTCTTTGATTCTGACTGAGACACAAAATGCCCCAACATGGGACATCACACCGTGGCACTGAGAAATACAGGTAGTTCTCCATCCCCGACAAAGCAATCCCGGTTAAACATCACAACTTGTTCCTACAGGAATATTTTGTTTTCCCTTACAGGGTTTTTGTGGGGTTTGTGTTCTTTTAAAGGAGCCTATTGTCCTGCTCTGTGACTTGTTGCCTCTGGCACATGTAGAAACTTTATGCCATGGTTTTAATTTGCATTCCCCAATGAATACATGATTAGCAACTGCATTTATAATTAGTAGTTTTGTCATTTAAAGTTCACGAGTTTTGCAGCCAATTATTGAATAAAAAGCTGTTGATTATTTTCAATATATTATTACTTTATTATGGCTCATTGCTTTAAAATACTTAGTTTAATCCTTCGTAGGTCCTTAAACACAAATATGGCAGCTATTAGCAACCTCTTCAGTCAGGCATAAAATTGTACCCACAGGCCTCATAAACAACAGAGTGCTTTGGAGAGATTAAATCAGTGTATACAGCTGCGAGGGAGGCCATTAGGAAATACATTCTCATTCTGCCTCAGTGTTATTTTGTTTTGCCACCGCACTCTTGTCAAATCTATCAACTACCTGTGCTCTCCTCTCCATAAATAAGAGATGTCATTGCACCGGCTCCATCCATCAGAAACATTTCAGTCAACATACAATTACATCCTGCAGTCTCCCGCTAATATACTAATTTCTATCATTTGTATTTCAACCAGGACAAGCTGGATGGCGCCGAGCTGAGTTGTGCAAAGCCCAGAATGATCGATCTCCTCTGCAACCAGGACAAGCGCTGCAGCTCTTAGCAAAGTTTGTGTTTATGCAGTATAAACATGGAAGAATCGTCATTCCTGCAGCATGTGCTCAGGTCTGAACTTGGAAAGAAACACGTGGACAAGTCTGTATCGTTCTCCTTAGCCTGGCAATCCCCCTTAATCCACAGAACAAGATGGACTTGTGGTGCTAGAACTGCTAGCAGCCTGTTGAGCACGGAGAAGATACTTGGGGTCCACATGTGCATCTTTGCTGCACGTACACCAGGTGCATCCCAAGCATCCCTCCAGCCACCGTCCCTCTCACCCTCTGCAGCACTGCAAAAAACCCCAGATGTGCCGAAAGCTGGGCAAGCCAATGAGGACAGAATTCAGTATTTGTTCTGCTCCAGTAGCGCCTGGTGGAATTCTCCTCCCTTTCCCATCCACCAGATTACTTTCCCTAAATCTATAATCCCCTTGAAATCATCAGGTGAGCCATTTTTCCATTATATTCCTTACTCAAGATTGCCAAGAGCTCCCCGCAGAGCCAAAGGTAAGTGCGCTATTTGCTAAAGGACAGAACAATCTAAAACGAGGAGGAACTTGTATGGGAAGTAAAAAATACGACACAATTATCATGTAAATTATAGTGGCTGTTTTAAATCCCCTGCCAGCGAGACATGAGGTTATACCACATGTTTCTGAGGCAAAAGGGAGAATTGCTTTCTTGCCTGGAGACGAGAGAGTAATATTAGAAGAACAAAAATCAAAAAAACCTGCCAAAAAATAAAACCCCCAACAAGGCAAATCCGTGTCTTTGTGTAATAAATATTGGCACTACTTGACTATTTCCCATGTAGTGCTTTCTGTATTGATATGCAGAGGTGCAGATCCTCTGCTGCAACATTTGTTGTGAAAAATTAAAGTAGCAAAAGCAGCTAAGGCAAAGAATAACTTCTGTGAAATACCAAAACAAACAAAAAAAAAAGCAGCATATTCTGCTCATTCTGTTTCAAGCCTGATTATGCCACCATATCTAGTTTCTCTTCTCCTGCCTGCTCTGAAATAATGCTGTAAATGAGGGAATAAGGATTTCAGGAAATAATAACATGAATTAGAATCACTATTATTGTTGTTGTTCTTATCTTTTCCATATCTGATGAGCAGAAAGTGACATTTGCAGGCTCTTTCCTCCCAGTTTCCAGGCCTGGTCCCTGGTGAGACAAGCAGCTCAGTACCATAAATCTCGTTCATCTTGATGGACTGGCTGGGATTATCTCCTAGGATGTGAGGAACGCAAAGGCTTTCAAACCCCTTATCTCATCTCTTGCCCTGTTTTCCTTCCTTAACCTTTTGCTGATTTATTCTGGTAAACACTGCACTTAGCCACCCTTGCTCTAATCAGTTGACATTAGATCTAACACCCATCTTTCCTTAATGCAATTTTCTCTCCACAAGCCGACCACATGGCATCAGCCAGCTCTAGTTGGCCATAACCAGCTTCTCTTTTTAATTACGCACCTTGTCAGCTGCAGAGGGAATTCAAACACAAATGAAATATGTGTTATACATAATCCATGCTTACAGCTAAAAATAAATTCCACATATTAAAAGACCATCAACTACTTCATCGGTTGTGTATCACCTGATACATTTCCTGTCTCCTCCCATTCAGAAAAGCCTGAAGAAAATTAGACTTGTGGCTCAGGATGAAATGCCAACCAATTCCCAAAGCTCAACACCTATCTTTAGGTAGTTACGGGGATAGAGTGAAAATCCTCATTTAAAATCCTTCAGTTTAAAGCCACTCAAAGTTTGGGGCCTGCCTGTGCAGGACACAGAGCCCACAAAATACTGTTTTCTAGATCCTTTGATATGGAACTTCTTGAGCTGCATACCAATTTGGATTCATTTTTAAGCTGCTTTTTTTTTTTTTCTTCTTTGTTATATACAAAACTATAGCATCCAACAAAAAAGACTGTTGTAACTTTGGTGTGTCCCAGTCTAATTTTGCTCCTTTCAGACCAACTTAAATGCTTCCTGGCTTTTTTGTTGTTCTCTCACCTGCATCCTACGTACTCGTTTACACCAAACCTAGTTAAGCTCCATCGTGTTAGTCTAAAAATCTCAAATGAGAAGTCTCAACCCAGGTTACTGTCACCCTGAGAAATCTTCCATGAGATTCAGTCATCAGGTGGTGAAAGGAAGCCAACAAGTATCCAAGTCAGCAATATTTTACAGTATTCCCATACTCCTCTTCCTGCATTTACAGATGGTATTACTGTGGGTTGTCATTGAACAAGGACGTGGTAAGAAGTTGGGGATAAAACAGTCACAAAACTGAGTTTTCTAGGTAAATGATAATATGAAGGAAAAAGTCTTCAGATCTCATGCAGATACACTAATGTTAAGTCTCCATCAGAGACGCTGCGTCAGAAGATACTGACATTTCTTATGGGTCCTGTGGTCTTATGGATAAAATATAGGAAAATACGCTATCGCTTCAGATAAGCTTTTCACCTCTCCAAAAATAACCTCTTCCTAAGGTGCCACCACTCTGCTCAGGAAGTTTATCTGCAGGAACTGAAAACCTATTAATCAGTATCATCAATAGAGGACATTGGGTTGAGATAAGGGAAGAGTGAAATCCCATTCCACAACGAGTCAATTAACTTCATGCAATTTAAATGGACTTGGCATCAATAATGTTTGGGCAGAGCCAGCCATAGTCCCCACCACAAACAAGTAGGGCTGTTTGCTAAGAAACGCAGCACCCAAGCGAGGTGCTCCCCAGAAAACAGCATGATCTGGAAGTGAAAGGCTTTGGGCTGTGTTTGTTTGAAATGGCACCAGCTCAGCTTCTCTGGAAGAAATACAAAATTTCAAAAAGAAGGGAATTTCGATGTGTTCTGCTATGGTTCTGCTTACATGAACTCAGATGTTCACACCGTGTAATGCCAAGGGCAGAAACATGGACCTTCTGTAACACTGCCTTTCCTGATAATGCACTACCAGGTCACTTTCTCCTTTTTTTTTTTTTATTTTATTTTATTATTTTTTCCACAAGCTGTTAATGATTTATGTAGTTATTTCAGAAAGATCGAACAATAGGTCTTCCCTTGTACCTAAGAAATAAAATCAGTCCCTCTAAATCTACATGCCAGGCAGGTCTCACATGGTCATGATATACACCTTGGGCTGCAGGACGGAGGGGAGAATGAAGGAAAAACACTTACCCAGAACAGACACACACAAAAAACTCCTGATTTATGAATGCAACACTTGGAAAGTGTTGAGCATGCAAATCAAAGCTGCCTTGGAGCAAGTTCATTTTATAGCACCCACATTTGTATGGCAGGTTAATCACACTGATGCTGACACAGCAACACCAGGGTAACTTTAATAAAGGTTTTGGGCTTGCCTTTTTTTTTTTTTTTTAAAGGCATAGTTCCAACTCCTTTGGGTCCAAAACTTAAGATTTGTGAGTGTGAGTTTTAAAAGGTAGATGAATGGTCAGAAATAAGTGGTCAAAATAAGAAAAAACAATCTAGACACAATATTTCTCTTCACTGTTGGATAGCCAAGTCACTGCAGCAGAGCTTTAATAGATGAAAAACAGGATGTGAAATCAGTGAATTAATAATCAGACTTAAAGACAAACAGGAAACAGCACAAGTGGTTAAAAATAAAACCACCTTGTAAAATCCTTTGGCCATTAGTAAAGCAAGAAGGTGCAGAGGTAGGGTAGAGGTAGGGATGTTTTCTGCATCAGTGTTTGACATCTTTTTATGCATCTTACACTATTTTCACAACATGCCGGGGTTTGGGTAGGGTCTGCTTAATCTCCTTGGTCGTATGTAATGACAAGTCTATGCCAGTAACACACATTTTCTCTGCTTTCCTCTCTACCTTCCATACAGCTGCGTTGATCACTGGCATTGCACTAGCAAGCTGGTTCTATCAAACCCTTATGAGTCACCTGTAAGATACTGTAACTGCACAAAACTATTAATGAAAAACATGATTAATTATGTACACGAGCATGCCCACATATAGCACACAGGACTCAAATCCTAGCCCTGAACATCTATCCAAAAGCAGAAATGTCATGCAGCTGAGCTACAAGAGCTACAGCCACCAGTTGGTCTTTCAACCATTACTGGAAGGCGCTACCACTTAAACACATCTGGATGAGCCAGTGCAACCCCTGAAGCCTGAAAATTAATTTGTGATATATTTTGAAAAGACGTAGAAAGATACATCCAAGAAAATGTATCCTATCTGAGAGGCTGACAGCCCTCTTTCTTCTAAGGCAGTGAGTGTTGTCATCTGACATGGAATCAGAACAGCAAAAGGTCCAAAGAGTTGGAGTTCATGGGAAGCTTCAGAATCAGATTTTCTAATTACTGAAGCCTCATCAAATATATGCCCACCCCAATTAGGTCAAGGTAGGATTCCCAGCTGCTGAATTTTCTTTGTCTCCCATAACTTAGGTCCTCAACACATCTACAACCTCGTTTTCTTTAAAATATTGGTGAAAACAAACCTCGACAGAGGCCAGTTACCATTGTCATTCTACAGGCAAGAAAAACACTTGAGGATGTGAAGGCAGTCACTGGTGGTGCTGAGGTGGTGGTGAAGCAAGTGTCATGCTTTACACTTGCCAACACACTGATCTTGACTTCTACAGTAACGTATATTGAACGCATGATTTTGTCCAGTTTTAGTCCTATGGTATCTTGGGTAAGACTTCAAGAAAGGAAATGAGCTACACAGGCATGGCATGCAATACGCATGATTCACCAGTTTGGTCCAATATACAATAGTAGATATGCTGGGAAACTTCCAGTGACAATGGTCTGGTTACTACCTCCAGAGACACCAACTGCAAACATCGTAGTCTCACCGCTCTAGCTACATTAGCGAGTAATTTCACACCACAGAAGTAATCATTAGATTCAATCTGGTACTGAGACTTCCACAGTTGTGCTGTAGGTATTTCAGGCACTCACTGGGGACTAGATTTAATTTGTTCCCCTCAACCACCTATGCCTACCATGCATGTGGTTCAAAACTTATCACTGTTTCTGGCCTTTGTCTCCATTAGAGGTTGGGATGCATCACCTGGGGCCATTTGTGCACCACAAACAGAGCTGTGAATTGAATCAGCACACACTCAGTGGGGACAATGAGAGGACTGGCTTCACCGACAAAACTACTCCTCTGCATCCCAACCCAATAGTAGGTGGAGCTGCATGACCTACACTTCACTAAATCCATGGTGAATAAATTTACTGGCTTTCACTGACTCACTGGGATAGATGCTATGTTTCATTAATGCAACCATCCATTCACATTGAAGATATAAAAACTGTATAAATTAAAAGTGAAGACCCCCAAAACTGCTAAGAACATGCCCTGTGGATGGTGTTACATAACTTTGTATTGTACACAGAGCTGACGCTTTAAATGAGGGGAAAATTAAACTATTCAAGACATTCCTGGCTATTTGCTGTACAGCCACAGGTTAGTCAAACACAGCAAGATCTCAGTTTGTGGCAGCTATTTTTGCTCTCATTGCTTTGTATCAAATAAAAGAGGTTCTTCTTTTGCATCAGATATAGAGATTCTATAGAACGACCTTATTATATAGGCTACAGGCCTTGCTGAGATTTCTTTTTAATAAAACCTATCTCTTTCAATTAACTTGATTGGACATGTTAATGTTTTGGGACTTGATTAATAATCCTGGGAGATAATTGTGCAAAGGTCCAGAGGCACTAAAATGTCCATGCAAATAGGGAATGATGGAGGAATCGTAAATGCAATCTATAACACTCAGCACAGCGGCAAGCCCAGAGCTGTCGCTCTGCTCAGCTGCAAAAAACAAACAACCCATATGCCATAAGTATAAACTATCGTGTAGCTCAATCTATCATTTCTCTCATGCAATTGAACACACAAGAGAATTAACACTATAATACCTTGCTGAAGGAGCGCTTTTATCCTTTGGTTTTAATTAGATTTATTGTAAGTAAAGCTCCCAACTATAAGCAAAGTTGAATCCAGATTCATAACCCTTTGCCTTTAGCCTTCTCTCCAAATAATGTCGGAGTTACCCAGCAGAGAATTTGCACCCCAAATGCAGCACAGGCTTTGGTAAGCGGTGATTCCTCCTCTCCTGTGCCGTAAGACAGATCAGGCACTTGATCAAAATAACCTATAGTATGGATGCCTCGTGTGATCCCAGCTCTGGAGGACAATTTCTGCGTCTGCTTCTACTCTCATTTTCACAGCAGGCAGGTTTTCACAAAAAATTACTTTCAGAGCATTATTTCTTAATCACTGTTCACACAGATCCCCATGGACCTGCTCCTGACACCACACACAGAATAAAGAGCTGACAGACAAGGTGTGGGACAAAGGGTTGGCTGCCATCTACTCATCCTCAAGTTCCAATACAATTTGCCAAAGTCATCGCAACCCCCATTGATTCCTCCTTCCTGCATTTGGCAAATCAGGGCTTCTTTTATTACTCGAGGACCTTAGACTTAGAAAAGGGCAAGAGAGAGAAAGGAAAAAGCTATGCTGGGACCAGTGCTGCAGCTTTCCAGAGAGAATCTTCTTACTGTAACTAGGGAACTATTCCAACTTTCCCTTCATTGCCCAGGTTTAGAGGTTTGGTGAATATATATTAACCCGGTGGCCTGATAGGCTGAACAGAGGTACTGCTGCAATTCAGTGCCCAAGCACCCTCAGCAGACAGCCACATTTCCATCTTCAGTCACATCTCCAACTCCCATTGCGTATCATGGTCATAATCTCACAGATAAAGTGATAAAATATTTACAACTAGAAGGCTGCTAAATTTACTCCCCAGTGCCCACATACATCTTTTGCACAGCAAGTCTTTTCTGGCTTAAATTCTGCATGTTAAACCTTAATTACTGCTGTCTGACAAAGTGAGAAATTGGACAGGAAATACAATTTTGAAAAGCATCAAAGTGACAGAGGTGACGAACAGCCATTTTCAAAAGCAACTTTAGGCAATATCTCAAATAAAACAGTTCATAGATTGTTTTTTTTTTTTAACTGGATCTCATGCTGCTAGTTGAACTACGGGGTGCAGAAACCTAGAAGTGACTAGGACTGGGACATTCTGTGTCCAGAGGATGTCACCTGTGTCTATTATGTGACAACGAGCATAGACCATGCCAAGCAATGCCATCATGAAGTCATGCAACCCATGAGCCATCTTGACAAACGCGTCTCAGATTATTTGCTAACGTGATGCACAAACTCCTCACCAAGCCGATACCTCCCTCGAACAGCCCAGCAATGCTACAGAAAGAGGAGCTGCAAACAAGTTCTTGTTACATCTGTGTCTACCTATCACACTTCTGTTGGGCTGCATCAAAAGAAGCGTGACCAGCAGGTCACAAGAGGTGATTCTACCCCTCTGCTCGGTTCTTGTGAGACCCCACCTGGAGCACTGTGTCCAGCCCTGCAGTCTTCAGTATAGAAAGGACATNAACCTGGTCTGGTGAGAGGTGTCCCTGCCCATGGCAGGGAGGGTTGGAACTGGATGATCTTTAAGGTCCCTTCCGACCCCAACCATTCTATTATTCTATGTTCTGGTTCAGAAATTTGTTAATTCTGCACCTGGGCTGCAGCAAAACTGTAGAGCTGGTGGGAAAGTTATCTTGGAAGAGTTATCAATCCATCTACTGCCTAACCCAGAATGTATATGTGGGCTTCTCCCCACTCCCCACTCCCCTTGCAAGCAGAAGGCAGCCAAGCATGGGCAGGAGGCTGAGGAACAGCAGCCCCCAGGCTACTCACTGTGCCACATGTCTGCCACCAGCAAACCAGCCTTTGGCATTTGTTTCCCTACCTGTATTCCCACCTCGTTCTCCCTCCAACCAGGCAGGACAGAGAAGTGACCTACACCCATCCATGTGACATAAACAGGATAAATTTCCTCTTCTTCCTGCTTCACTTTTACACTCACTGGCTGAATAAAGGGCACTGAAGCCCCCCCAAAGCCAGGCACTAAAGGTGGTAGCAGCTGGACATCTCCTGCAGGATGGAGCTGCCCTTCCATCAGCAGACATAGGAGACTCACACTAAACTTTCTTGTCCTTCCCATTCCAGTTTGCATTTCCTTGCATTTAATATCCTGTGGGGATATTAAATAAACTGCTCCAGGAATGATTTTTAGTAGTCATGGAAGTCCATTTCCTTCCTACAAAAACTGTAGCTGAAACGCTGTTGTTCTTTTTATGTACTTCAATGTACTGTAGGCAGACAGCACACATGGAAAACTGTAACCTAATAAAGACATCAAGGGACAGACTGGAAACCAAGATAGAAAGGCTGGGTTACAACTTTTTGCGTTTTTCTCCTTCAGCTCTTCCACAGCAACCACCTAAACCCTCATCTTGTACCTCAAAATCCTGAACGCGAAGTATGCAATCCTTGCTTCCCCCCAAAAGCCACGCACACAAGCAGAACAAAATCTGGGGGTAGGGTGGTGGGGTGTTATTGCTCAGACAACACAGTCTGCTTATTTCACAGCCCTGTCCTTTGGAGAAAGCTAAAGGGGGACTCATCGCCTCTAGGCTGAAAGACAGAATTTACCTACCGTAATTGCAAAAGACCGTATCTTCACCGATGACAATACGTGGCGTACAATGCTCCAGTGAAGTGAGATGAATTGAACTCTCCCTTGGTAACAGGCCCTTAACCAGGGTCATTAATCACCTAAGTGTCCCAAGCACATCCACTGCCAAGAGCTGACTTTCCGACAGAAAGAAATCCAACTCCTACTGCCAGCGGCTTAAAGCAAGGGAGGGAGGAAGGGAGGGAGGGAAAAACCTCTTTATAAAAAAGAGGGTCTTCCCCTTAGGAAGTCAGCAGGAGCCGCAGCCTCAGCAACAGACCTTATAATTGAAAGTTTTCACTCTGATTTAGAAGATTTCTTCTCCTCCCTACGCTTACAAGCTTGGTTGAGATTGTGCAAACAGCCTGTAACTATTGGCCAGCATGTTTTGCCCTCCTAATAGAAGGTGCTAAGGCTATAGCAACCCCGAAAAATACATGGCAAAAACCCCAGGGAAAAAAGGAATCTTGAGAATTTCTAGTATTTTTTTTTAAATTAGAAAATAAGAGATTTGTTAAAACATTACTTTTACAGGAAAAAGTAAATTTCAATTAATTTATCAACCAATTTTACATTTTTATAACCATCACTTAACACTGACTTTTAAAAAAAATGTTACTTCTGATTTCAATTTACTTACCATTTAGACATGCATACAATTTTTTGTTAAAATAGCTTGAAAGGAAATCTTTCACTCAGCTGATAACTTTCCTTCTAAAATTTTATTTTCCTTTTTGATTAATGAAAACATTCCAGGCTTCAAATTTTTGACCACCCAGTAACATTTTCAAAATTCCTACCTTCTTCCTGTGGTTGGGAAAAATTATTTCCTATCTCACTAAGACCTTACAGTTTTCTAATTTTAAAATATTAAGATGCAGATTCTCACTACAGTGAAAACCAACTTGTTGTGCTCCACATACAGCAGGTCTAGGCGCTCTCACCATGTATAAGCACAGCACTACTCTAAAACATCCCATTAGCATAAAAAAAAGGTCTCACAGGTGGGAAGCAGGGAAACAGTAGGAATAATATGCAATTACAGCAACACAGAGGTTATGGACACAGGTAGAAGTTTACAGCTACATTGATGCCAACTTTTTCATAATGCTAGACCTGACTTAGTCAATTCAGAGAGTAATTTGGGAGTTGTTGCAGCCAAGAAAGCCAATGGTATCCTGGGGTGCATCAAGAAGAGTGTGGCCAGTAGGTCAAGGGAGGTTATCCTCCCCCTCTGCCCTGGTGAGGCCCCAGCTGGAGCACTGGGACCAATTCTGGGCTCCCCAGTTCAAGAAGGACAGGGATCTGCTGGAGAGGGCACAACAGAGGACCACAAAGATGATTAGAGGCCAGGAGCATCTCTCTTATGAGGAAAGGCTGATGGACTTGGGTCTTTTTAGTTGGGGATCTGATTGACACCTATAAATTCTGAAAGGGTGGGTGCCAAGAGGAAGGGGCCAGTCTTTTTTCAGTGGTGCCCAGTGAGAGGACAGAGGTAATGGGCACAAACTTGAATATAAGAATTTCCATCTAAACATGGGGAGGAACTTCTTCACTTTGAGGGTGGCAGAGCCCTGGAAGAGGCTGCCCAGAGAGGTGGTGGAGTCTCTGTCTCTGGAGACATTCAAAACCTGCCTGGATAAGTTGCTGTGCAATCTGCTCTAGGTGGACCTGCTTTGGCAGGAGGTTGGACTGGATGATTTCCAGAGGTCCCTTCCAACCACATACCATTCCGTGATTCTGTTCTAGATTAGATACTTCCAGAGCCTAGGACAGAGGTAAAGGACTACAGCCTCACAGATGATGACTTGACCTGAGTCAACGCTCCTGCAAGGACTGTGGCGATACAACCTGCCTACAAACGAAGCCATCAGCTTCAGGTGAGCTGGAGGACAGTACAGCAGCAGATATGCTGGGCACACAATGTGCAGGAAGACCTCAGCCATCTGCTCTGACACATATCCCATGACACACCAAATGCCACCCAAGGTCTCCTCTCCCTCCAAGTGTCAGAGGCATCCGTGGCTAAAGCTCCGTTCAACACCTCCTAGATACAAACTCAACAACTGATAGCAAGCATGTCTGTAGAAGGAACATCACCAGAGCACACAGACTTTCAAAGGGTCAGTCAGGGAGGGAAAGGTGTCTCCGCATGTGCAACCAGCACAACTTCTTGTTCGGCTGGAAACCCTCAATATCACAGCACAAAGTATGACCCTGTGATGAACAGCACAGAACAAAGCACACTCTCCATGGATTTGGTCATCAGAAAATGATGACACACACTCACTGAAAGTACTAATGCGAACATGTGCTTGTTTTTGAAATTAAGAGTTAGGCTGTTATAGAAATATATAAATTTCAGCCCAGGCCTAGCTAAATGGCTTTAAATAATATATAATTTTTTAATCTAAGAAAGGTTTCACCAGTTATCCTGAAATTCAGAATTAGCTAGATGCATTTCATCTGACTCACTTGTCCTGTATTGTAAAATAATGATGTAATTTGTAATAAATTACTAACACTGAGTTTAAGCAGTGACAAATTGTTTACTTAGTTCAATAAGATAGTGTCACTTTTGTAAAGTGCATAATCCTAGAGAACTCAGATGGTTGTGAACTGCAGGTTATGAAGAAAAACATTCATGTCAGTCCAACGTACAGAAGAAATAAGATCTGAAGCAAACTAACTGCATTCCCTCAGATTACTCTTTTGCACTTCAGTGTCACTCTCAATTTAAGTTTTTTCATGAAATCAGCCAGCCCGGAATAGGCAGGATCATTCTCGCTCACTGAGTCTAATATGACATGACTAACAAAAGCAGACACGATATGTCATAGCAATGAATGACTCATCAGACTGGGAAATTCAAAAAAATACCATTTTCCAAAATACAATTTTTGACCTTTACACTCTCCCCCCACCATACTGTACACAGACCTTTTAAAAACATGTATGAGAACAAGAGGCAATAAAAGTTGCCAAAGGTAGGAAAAAGATGGGGGAAAGGGATGGTATTTGGCAATTTTTTGTATGAGACACAGTCATCAAGGAAAGCAAAATCTCAGTCTTCCCACATGTTTGGCCAGAAATTCCTCCCTTACAATTCCTTCCCTGCTGTCCGGGACCCTGGACAAGTGATTTATCCTTGTTACCCTATTTTCTCCATCTCTGTAATGAGGAGAAAGACACTTGTCTAGGTTATGCAGTTTCTGTGACAATTCATTAGTTAATGTCCGTAAAGTGCTTCGAAGATGTGAAAAATTACTACAGATACGTTTTGCACTAATTTTTACATACCCAGCCACCCTACAGCCTGCACACCACCGCGGTCTGCAGAAGAACCCCGGCTGTGCTAAAAGGAAAGAGTTACAGCAGCTTGTCCTGGTGCACCCAGCTTAGGCAAAGATTAAGAAAAAGGCAGATGATTAATCAATTCTTACTTTTTTCAGACCGATTTTGATTCTAGTGGTGATTAAAGCACAAATCTTGCTACATCTGTCTTTCCACATGAAGCCATTCTGAAATCAATGAGATTCTGGATCTGTTTACCTATAATAATGTAGGATGGAAATTCAGAACCGAGGTCATTTTCCAGAGTCCTTGCTGTAATAAGTTACACTTTGATTTTGTTTCTACAACTTTTATCTGTGACATCTGCCTTAAAAATAACATTGAGAAAAATATGGTAGGAATAAGAGCATATTGAAGTAGAATATAAGAATAATAGGGAGTAAATAGCCTACACATGACAAATTTTAATTTATATTCATATAACAGAATTGTATTTTTCAGATGATCAAAGTTGATCTTTGATTATGTGTATTTCCAAGCAATTAAACCAATTTTCATTTAAACCAGTATTTGAAAACTAAAAAAATCAAGCAATCTCTGTTGTACATAAATCTGCTCTGCTTTCCCCCACTGGACCTGCCACACAGTACGCATTACTTTTCCTCGTACTGTGGGAGTAGTTAGGAGAAGAAGCCGCCAGACGGCTTGGAAGTCATATCTGAAGAGATGAGAGAAGACTTTTAAAAGATAGAAAGGAAATGAGGAAAGATCTGAATGCCAGAACGAATACAGGATCTGTGCGTGTCAGGGAAAACAAAGATAAACAGGAGATCAGGGGAAGCAGCGTTGAGCCCATCAAGAAAAGCAAGGCAGGAAACCAAAGTCTGAAAATAATAAGATGAAAAAGGAGCAATGACAGATCTGTGCTGTGTTAAGTAAAAAATAGGAAGGAAAGAGATAAGGAAAGATTATTAGGAAACCTGAAGAAATCAATGATGAATTTTCTTCCACCATTTGGCTCTCGAACCTGTTTGAAATGTCCAAGAAATGAGATTTTCCCATCACAGAAAAAGGAAATGCTGGAAAGAAGGAACATGGGTAGCAGGAGTACGTGCTGCAGTTACTGCTGGAAGAGGGATGTGCTTGGACACCTTCTTTGGACCAAGGAAGCATCACTGAGCAGAGCTGGACTGTCGCCGTGGGAAGAGGGGCAGCCCTTGTTCTCAGGGTGGCCACACAACCTACTGTCCATGGCCCACCTCACCTGAAGCTTTTATTCTATTTTGCACAGGATGTCACCCATTAAGTTCAGTTGAGGGCCCTCCCCTGCTTTTGAGCTCCCTGTGAAGTTCCCCTTTAGAAGCAAGTCTAATGGTGCACTTGTGTGCACTCCAAGGGCCCCAGTCAACCAGGGAAAAACACATCACAATTCCTTCTCTCCTGCCTGTCTTCTAAAACCCAACCTTCTAGACACAGCTTCAGCACCAATGCCACAGGAGGCAGAGAAAGCTTTGCCAGCCTGGCTTCTGAGAGCTTCTGAGCCTGCTCACCTTACTCGGGTACATCATCTAGAGATGCGCCAAAACTCAGTCACAGAGTTAATGTTGCCATAACCCAACACTAATGTATGTACCTAGAAAGCAGGTAGCTCTCAGCTTAACTTCTACTCAGATGCACAGGACCATTTGAGGTAGGAAGCTCTGTGGGAGAAGATAAAGCATGAAAGGAGACACGCTGCTCACATCTCTACCCTACCTGCCAAATTCTGCTTTTTCTCCCCTTTTCCTGTGAGAACTGAGAAAAACATTTGAACTCTTAGCATTAGTGCAACTGATTGAACTGGAGAGTATTGGGTCCATTCCTACATATAAGTTTATACGCAGATAATTTCTCTGCTTATCTGGTTTAAGCTAGCAAAAAGCACAAGAAACCCTAATTCCATCCATATATATTAAATCAGATTCTAATCTTTCCCTCAGCAATTTGATTTTTAGGAAATGATAAAGAAAGCATTTACAGTAAGAGTGCTTTTCAATAAATCATCATCAATTATACATGCACACTAAGTGCATCAAAACAAGTTTGGGCACACAATTAGGTAACTGATTACACTGACTCAGCAATCCCATACTTAAATGGACTTAACTACCCCAGATCCACCTGATCATTTCTGGAGGTTTATTTAGTTGCACAATGCCTTCTTTGCTATTAAGCACCAACTGTTGAAAATTTTTAAGCAACTGCACTTCCATGCCTAATTAATCATGTAATTGCCATCATTACTTGGACACCTTTTTGATAATTTAGCCTTCGCAATGCTTCAACTGTAAGAAAGGCATATGGGAGAATTGAGAAGTGAGTGTTGCAGCCGTGCATAATGGGGTAGGTGCTCATCTCACACGGCGTGTAACACCCTCGGCTCTGACAGCAGCCATAAGGAACCCAGTCGCTCAGCAGCTCTCGAGGGAGGCTGAACACCTCTCAGCATCCCCTTACAACTCACTCGTCCACTGAAAACCACCACGGTTTCATAAAAAGGACACCAAAGCACAGGCTACTGCTCAATATTAGTGCACACACCTCGCAGTTTTACACCAATTTGATTATAATTGTTCCAATGGCCCCAATGCCATTTTTTTTCCTTGGTTAGATCCTGCCCATGCCTTCCCAAACACCTAAAGCTGAAGAGAACAAAGCCCATCTCGTTAGGGCATGAGCATGTTTGGGCAGGGATCAGTGTGTCCGATAACAGCCAGTCAGATCCATACGGGATTGCAGCCTGGTTATCCTCTGGACAGATAATCAATGGTTGTGTATAACCAGCATTTTACTCGTGCTGTATCTTACTGTGCATTACACATTTCTAAGCATATACATAGGAAATGTGTGTAACAGAGGGAATATATTCTTATCCAAACTTTCTCCATGCTCAAACCCGTTTCAACAATGAAAAGGAGCCATTAACTTTTATTTCTTCCCCACCATTTCCCTTTTGTTCCAATCTCCAGCAAAGCTAACAGCTGAAGTGCAGGATTAAGGGAAAAGCAACATCTGTCTTGGTGGCACTTCCAATTTGGCTTTGCAGACTCAAGGATTTCAATTGAGGTTTGAGAAAACATCACCGCTGTTTGTTGGTTTGCGATCACTCATAGAATCACAGAATCATTCAGGTTGGAAGAGACCCTTGGGATCATCGAGTCCAACCATCAGCCCCACTCTACAAATTCCTCCCCTACACCAGGTCCCCCAACACCACATCTCAACGACTCTTAAACACATTCAGGGATGGGGACTCAACCCCCTCCCTGGGCAGCCTATTCCAGTGTCTGACCACTCTTTCTGGGAAAAATTCTTTCCTAATGTTCAGACTAAACCTTCCCTGTTGCAGCTTGAAGCCATTTCCTCTCATTCTATTGCTAATCACCCGTGAGAAGAGACCAGCACCAACCTCTCTACAATTTCCTTTCAAGTAGTTGTAGAGAGTAATGAGGTCTCCCCTCAGCCTCTTTGTCCTCAAAATAAACAGTCCCAGCTCCTTCACTTGCTCTTCATCAGATTTAATCTCCAGGCCCCTCACCAGCTTCACTGCCCTCCTCTGCACTCGCCCCAGCACCTCGAGATCTCTCTTGTGTTGAGGTGCCCAGAACTGGACACAATATTCAAGGTGTGGCCTCACCAGTGCTGAGCACAGGGGGAAATGCAATGCAAAAATTCTGACCAAGTTTTTCCACCTCTACCTTGAAATCTCATAGACATTTTCCACCATAAGGCTGAAAAGGTGACTACTCCAGAAAAGTATTAAAATAAAATGACAAACTTTTGCATTATGCTTGTTTTGGTCACAGGCTGCTACAAATACCCAAGACCATTTCTGATGTTATATGCACAATATCAGCAGCTGAGTGTCAAAATTAATGTCTTGTAGTGACAAAGTCAACAATGGGATTTCTTCAGAAATGAGGTATTTACCAGCAGAGGAAAGGGCATGCTACCCTTTTTATTGCCTATTTAGAGGAACTGATTAATGTTTTCACCAGCCTCCATGTGCAAATTCCACCAAATATGATTTGCATACCTGTGTATGTGAGAGGAAATATTTGCAAAAGATTCAAAGAGCAGCATCTCAGTCTAATATCTAGAGGGCTTTTATTTCCCTAGCATTTGAGGCCCATTTCTGCCCCACTTCGCAACAACTAAAACTATTTCCTACCAATAAAGCAGTTTAACAGTTTATTCTCCCTGATGCACCCGATAAATACAGCAGCTTCAGACCTTTTAAAAATATTAAAGATTTTACAGCTAGATGTGTGACAGCCTTGATTAATCCCATGCAGCAAGAGTCAACGCATGCCGGCACCTGCATTCAGGACTTTCAAAGTTCGAAGAACTTTCTTTGATAAAAACAAAGAAGCTTTGTAAAATACTGCTTGTGACATGCAGCACTGGCAGAGAATATTAATGCTGCAGTAGATGCTATATAGTTTGCTAGAAATTCAAATAAAGGATTTGTATGACTGAGAACTTTTGGTCTGAAAAAAAGAAACCAGAAGACGAGGAAGAATAAGCCAAAATGGAGTTGGTGGGTCTACCCAAGCATAGCTTAATGGACATCTACGTAATTTCTCACCTAAAATTTAACAATTCTTCAATGCAAAAAATAATTCTAAAATAAAATCAGTCTCTAGGGCTCTCAGGAGTCTATTAGATGGTTATCAGGTAAACGACACATGAAGTGAAAGCGATAACACGTAAAATCTTGCTCTTTGGATCATAAAAATAACTCCTCAGTACGCACACACAATACAAGTAGGTGATGATATATTGCTGTGGTGTGCCTGATACATGGATCCAAAGCTGTACAGCCAGCTGGAAAACGTGTAAGGGAAGTCAAACATCCATACAGATGGCATTGAAGCAATGACTCTTCAAATCAGGGGAAGGCTGGTGCTCTCACAGCAGGTGACTTGATGCTGCAAAAAGAACTGCTGGAACGGCACAAAGGCCAGTGGGATGGTTTTAACTAAGGTTACAAATCAGGCCAGCATCAACGTTTGCTGTTAGCACTTGTCTCCAGAGCAATTTAAAGAAAATATACTTAGTTAACTGAGTTAAACACATACCCGCCCCATCCCCTTCTTGGCAGAGGAAAGCAGGAACATCGGCTTTTGGAGCACAGCAGGGACTAACTTCCTTGGTCTGATACAAACCCTGAAGATAGGATCTATTTCACACCTGGTTACCTCAAAGCATCTCACTCTTTCTTTGGTACCTGTGCCATGGCTTTGTGCTGGATAGCTAAAATAACAACAAACTCTTCCATGGTTTTAAATTCAGAAAATAAAACATTAAAAAATTGAGTGGGAGATACCTCCCTTGGAGAGACCACGGGGCAGGTTGTTATACTCCAGGTCCAGCTTGATTGTGATGACAAATGGCAGAAGAAACCTTCTTGTTCACCCAAACAAAGATCAGCTACTATCATTTTCAAGTTTCCATAGCAATGTGATAGTCCAGCATAAGTAGAGCTCGGGGGAGTATGGCGAAACAATACAATTCCATTATCTCCATCATTTCAAATGGCTGATTGGGGTAGGGGGGAGCCTTAGGAAGCCATCCCGGTTTCAAGGGAGGAAAAACAATCTTGATATCTTTGGGATTTTTTTTTTTTAATTCAGTCAAAGATGGCCTAAATTAGGGAGTGACAACTTGCAAAGCAGGAACATATTCTCTTCTTAAATCAGGTCTGGAAATGCTGTGAGATGAACTCTGATAATGCAGCCTGCAAGCCCTGGGAGCCAAAGCTGTGCAAAATTGTTTAATATGGTCAAATCCTTTAATCCTCATATCTGCTGATGCAGAAAACAGAATATTTCTGCCATTTATTACCAGAAACATTACTTTCAAACTCCGTAAATGTTGCCTGAAGACCTTATGCAGTGGAGACAGCAGAGGCCTGCACTTCCTTCTCTGGACAATTTTGATTCTAATTTATTTAGGCACAAAGCAATACACATAAATGAACAACTGCTGATTTTTCTTCATCTTCTTCAACGATTTATTTCAAGAACTACTCTACGCCTTTTCATCTTACTCTCTACTATCCGTAGAGTTCAGGAACTTGAATGCCCTGAAAAACTTAGGAATTGATCAGACTCGTAATGAAAAAGGATCTCTCTCTCTCTCTCCCATAATACAGGAAAATAAAATATCGTTAACTCTGCAGGGTAGTATACTGAAGATTGATCAATCCCTCTCTTTTCATACCATCCCATAACACAAGAGCAAAAGGGTCAGTGGATAATTGCCAGTAAATTTGGAACGAATAAAAGGAAATACTTGTTCACACAGCCAGGCTGAACAATTTCCCATCACGGAAAGCCATCAAGTCAAACGCTCCAGCCAGATTTTAAAGAGGCAAGAGGAATTTCGTGAGCGATGATTTCTGCGCTGAGGGATGGGATAGAGGGCACAGCACCCAAGGGAGATAAGAGAGCAATAAGGTAATGATGATTACATTTCGTGCTTCAAAGCACAACACAACAGGAGTCAGGAAGGATGCCCACACCCCACACTGCACGCGTTGGCGAGATGAGTTAGCTGTACCTGCAGGTACGTCCTGCTCAGACACCGGCACTGGCCTTCACAAGGAGAACTGAGTTTGTGCCCACAGATCAACGTTTTCAAGAATGCTCCACTCTCAGCAACAACCCATTTTCCCAACACACAAAACAGTTGGGTGGTTTGGGGCTCACAGCACTGTAAGGGGTTTCGGAAGGGGCCGAGGCTTCAAACTCCCACCCCACGAAAACCAAACCCTGTCACCCTCTGTGCTCTGCTCCATGGGACTTATCCTGTATTCCTGCCATACGCTGCTGCCTCTGAACCCTCTTCCAGCAAAACCTATGGGTCATAAAAGACATCGATGTAACAAGCCAGTCACTACAGGCAGCTTGTCATTAGCTGTGCTTCAAATTCTTTGGAGCAAGAAGCATCCGAGAGGTAGGAGGGCTTGCACTGCCCCTTGTAAGGACTGGGCTCCCAAACTGTCCTGTGGCTCCCAAACCTGCCACACCAACAGGCACGTCTTTGTGCTTTCCACCGTGACAGAGCTGCTGGTGATAACGCAACATTTAATCCACCCTTAAATAGCGACGGCGCTTTATGCCTTTGACAACTTCTCTGTCTGCCATCGCGACTGGAAGGCGACGAGTCCCTTCATCGCAGATGTTTGGGGTGATTCTTGCAGGTGATCAAACAAAATCCTGCAAAATAACTGTTTATTTGCTGTCAGGCAGCTCCATATCAGAGGCAGCCCGGCCCGTTAACAAGCCAGTCAGTGGTGTTTGCTTCAGAGACCAGAGCTGAGATATCGGCGCGCAGGAAGAAGTACATAATTTGTCCAGATGCAGCAAGGAACCCAATGACTAATTCATGAAAGTGCGATTGATTTTGATGAATCAATGCATTACAGGATCCAGGGAAGGAGGGGGAGGCACCGGGTATTTTACAGGCTCAACTACAGGATCACACTTTGATCTGAGAAACAAAGACAACCTTCTTCTGTATCAGAAGGCAAGCCCTGATTTTTTTTTCAGCCAAAAAGTGGCTTCACTCTTTTAACAAACAAACATCCCCTGTCTGTACAGTTCACAAGGTCCAGATGCTGCAAATTCAACTCCCGTGGGTAACCTCATTCACATCAGTTAAAATACTCAATTTTTAAGAATTTCACCAGTGACTGATTTAGAATCTGCCCCCAACTGGCAACACAAACAGTTTTGATGGGGGAAAAATGCCTACAAATCAGAAGAAAACAAGGCAAGCTGTTAACATATTCCATCCCTCAATTTTTAGGTTTTAAAACAACCTGTTTCAGGAGGAAGCGCCTGAAAGGGAGTAATATATATTTATATTTTAATGGAAAAAAAGTTGATTTTCTCGAGCAAGAAAAGATAAGTGAGAAGTGCTGCCCCCATTTAAGTAAAACAGAACAAGAAAATCTTTGCTTTCCCCGTACTTCTGTTACGTGGGAAAGCAAATACATTACTGGCTTCACGTTTCAATCACTCATTGTCTATCAAATTTCATAATATGCACTTCCTCACTGTTCTCACTCTTTTTGCACATCATGAGCAAAACTGAGACACTGCCTGGTCACAGCTAATTTGAAATCCATCCTCTACTGGGATACAAATACAAATTTCTGTGTATATTAGAACAGGGAAAGTTCATGGCGGGTGACTGACTCCGAGTCTGTTTTAACATTTGCCATCAGGCAGAAATGCACATTCACAAATACAGCAGGACTAGCAAATTGCTCCCTGATTTCTATTCCCCAGGCACCAGCCCGCAAGGAAAACTATTTATGTTCTTTTTTCCTCATATTGGTACACAAAGTAGTGGTAAACAAACTCTGTTTCTCTGCACTGTATTTTCCATTGTGCCAACAATATGGGAAATCATTAGCTTTGACCTTTTGGAGGAAAGGACAGAAGGAGAGGTGGATTTATCAAAAAAGATATTTTACTCCAAGCTCTTTTACTTAGCTCTTTAGGCCTCTGAATAGATTTTTGTGACCCAACAAGGCCTTTGAGTACCTGTGGCACTTAAAAAAACGCTCACCTCTACTGAAGGTGAGAGCAAGAGCTTACGCTGGCTTGGTGAGCATCTTCTCCACTTGCAAAAGACAATGCAGTCAAGGAAGAAAATCAATCTCTTCTCTAAACCATAATCATGATTTCAACGAAGACGGACGGCTGAGCAATTGAGTGCATGTATTTCAAAGCCTGCCCTTTGATATCTCCTGATTATTTAACCTGGAGAATTGAAGGAAAGAAGTCAGAGCAAACCCGCATGCAATAAAAAGAAATAATTATTTTTCTTATTCCTAGGTGCACGAACCCCTCACAGAAGGCTAAGGGACACACATGGGTCAGAAACCGAATCAGTAAATTCTTGTTTCTGAAGAAGAGTGCTTCAGGAGGCTCAGAAATGAACACCCTGTGTGCAACTCCAACCATTTCAGGGTCACCCCATTTCTTTTTTTAAGAAAATAAACATTACCAAGATTAAAAATGTTCCTCAGGCACCAAAATGCTCTGGTTACCCCGAGGAAGTGGCCTGGATCCCTTTGAAAATGAAACTGAAAATTAAAGGCCTAGATCATTCCTCAGCTAGCAGCGCTCGTCACACTGATGGCTTCAGCGGTGGCTCTTCTCCTCCCCACCTCCAGCCGTGAAGCCCACGGGGACTCCCCAGAACAACCATCAGAGGCACAGCCTTGCTGGGCGAGCAGCAGGGCTGGAGGATGGCAGTGAAGTTCTCCCACAGGTACCACTCGAGCCCTGGTTTACCCCACCGAGCTGTTGCATGTGTGTCCCTCCCTCAATGGCATGCCAGCAGCACGTAGCCTTTGAGGACATGCTGAAGGCTGGTAGCTCTCTGATGATACAGGTTCCTACTTGACCTTTACAATTATCACACATACTGCGAGCTGACAGGCAACTGTTAGCTGCAGTCACTGATTTGCAAAGCAAGATGTCCAAAGGATTGAAGCATATTTTTCTCTAATTAAAAAAAAAAAAAAAAGGTTAAATTCCATGCATAAACCACCTGAAATTGGAGCTGACAAAGAATTATTGAAACCTGATGTGACAGGCAGAAGTAACTGGAATAAAATACTGAAGGCCAAACTGAAATTCAGTCCATCTGCCTGTACAGGGGACAGGGACGGCTCTTCCACCCCTGTACAAGCTCCCCAGGACTGGATGAGTGAGGGCCATGTGCTTTTGTATGACTCCTCAGCCCAGCTGCCTCTTCAGATGGAGCGAGCATCTACCCTGTCTGTCAGCCAACACATCTGAACCCAGGGCAGAAAGAGAGAACAAAGTGTTGAAGGAGGTAATTTTAATTCTCTCCCATGGTAGGATGGAAGGTCTGAGGGAACAACCACATCAGCGTGAAAAACCAGCGTCACAGCAGGAAGAGCGGTGGGGGAAAAGAGGTGGATGCTGAAAAGAGAAAAGGTGTTGAGAGAAAAGCCACTGGGATGAAGGAAGAGAACCAAACCGTCTCCCTACAGCATGAAGAACACAACTATCAGAATGAGCACCATCAACAGCCCCAACCTCACTGGCAGTCGTGCAGTGGAAGCAGTGTGACCCACCAGAGCTACCAGGTGGAAGCCATTCTCATTATGTGGCCTCCCAGAGATGGTTAAATTGGATCAACAACCTTCCATCCCCACCTGCATTTAATAATCCAGATAAATCCATCTCTCACCTCTGCTCAGCACCAACTTTCTCTGCTTCCCCTCCCATACCTTTCCCCTGCTCTCTCTTCGCCATTGTTCCAGGCAATTGAAGGACAGAAGCCAGCATGGGAAGAGTGGGAACAGGCACTGAGTGACAGACAGGATGCACAAACATAACTCACTGCTGTGAAAGCAATTAATGGCACTCCTGAAACATTTTTTCTCTGTAAGAGACATTCAAATTCAGCCAATCTGTCACAATCCTCTGTTTGTCATTGTCATTTTTACCATTGTCGCGTTATTTGATGCTATTAAGCAGACAAGAGCCAGTCATACGAACAACTGAAATAAGCATAAGTTGATAAAATAAATTAGCTCAGAAATTTGTATACAGAGATATTAAGCAAAAAGCAAACTGATGTCAAGGTTGAAAGAATTAAGAATTGAATTTTAACCAGCCCACATGTTTATGGCTGATTTCTTGATGAATATTTTATTTTTAATAACCTTCCTATCACATTCACTAAAAGGTCTCACCGAGGATGGATCAGTAAACAAATCTGAGGGGGAAAAAAGGCTGCTCTGAAACATGAAACACTTTCAAAGCTCCAGCTCCCTTGGGAGTAGGAGTCAAAAGGAACAAAGACAACTCTTAGCATGAAAAGGGAAGATGCGGTATGACTGAATAAAAGGGCGATATTTGATAGGTACAAATTGGATACGTTTCCTGCTTCATTCCTGCCGCTTGAAAATGTTGAGCCCATATGCAGATTTGCCAGAATAAACATCTCTTGTGGAATGGGCAGGGGCTGAGACTTGGGCCTAATTCTGAAACCAAAACCTTTCAGATGGTTCTTCCCAGCCAGCCCCGCACCGGAGGGCTGGAGATGCGCCGTGGAGTGCATCACCTCTGGTGCTGACCACCGTTCATACCAGCATGGGGAGGGATGCTCTGGTCGTCTCCCCACACACATTTATTTCATCAAAAGATAATCTCCGTTTTCACCTTCAAAAAGGGTAGGTAATTATAAATGCATTCTTTTTACTCAAATATTATAAGCAAGTAATTGTTGCCCATGGGAGAGAGTTTAATTATTTCTGATGAACAGCCAAGACACAGAATCAGGAGAACATGACAGGAAGAGTGTGGAAAATGTGTTCCAGTGCTTAATTGTGTGGCTATCTTGCCTTTTCATCCTGGAAAACCAGGCATTGATTTCCCCCCCCCCCAACCTCCCAGCTGATTTTGCACAATCTTCAGTTTAGTAATACAAAGCATATCCAACTGCAAAAGGATCACGGCTCCCTGGGCTAGAGCATCTACGATTTCCCATCACGAATAAGCAAATCACAAGGAGATCTCCAGGCAGTTCAGCAGCAGGACCGGGCTTGCCCGTGTGACACTGGTTTGAACACAGAAGCCACTTGTGCCCCACACACTGCTCAGCTGAAAGGCAGATGCGATAGACCGTGAAAAACAAAATACCAACACTTTATGACCTTTACTAAACAGAAATGCAAGTGCATAGTGAGGCAACAACACGTTCAGGAAACAGGAGTTTCCTTGTCACCGTGGGACGGTTGCCCATCTGTGAGCAGAAAGGATCAGACATTCTGGAAGATGCACAAAACCCCTGCCTCTTACTGAATATCTTGTCCATAAAGGAGTGATACTTCTGATTTTATTTTAACTGAGCCTTGCCACGTGACCTAAAGTACATGGACTTATATTGCTTTTAGAAAAACTAACTATTACTATCACTCATCAATATTTCCTTTGTTTTTCTGCTCAGTCGCATGCAGGTACAAAACAGAATATTATATATGGAAAAGGGCACTGTTTCATTCCAGTTCTTTAAGGGAAAAAAATATTTTGCATCAGTTGATCAGGGAGGTGATTCATGTGCCACAAAGTGTTCTCTAATGCATCATACAGCAGGTTTATCACACACTGTACACTTGAACCTAATCACGACGCATCATACAGGGGCTGATTCTGCATTCATGCGTTAACGATGCCTATACAGAGGGCTGCAGGTATATAAATGGCAGGACAAAACCAGCATATGTGAATGGGTACGTGATATTAGAGGATGATAAGTGAATGCGGTAGCAGGTTGGACTTGAAAACAAAAAAGATCAGACACAAGATAGAGAAAATGCAGCTCAGCACTCTCCCTTGCCTATCAGTTACAGCCATATGCTGGAAAACAGCATGTTTTGCAAATTTCCCCATAGCAGCCATAAAAATAATGCAGAGAAAGCAAGTATCATACATCCTCCCATGACTTCGCATTGCCCTCTTCCAAAATGTTCTCTTTCACTGGTGCCATCAGTCTCCCTCCATTGCATTTGGAAAGGACTTCTCCTGCTGTGTAAGAAGACAGTGAAAATGGAAGAATTGTGATGGTAGACAGCTAAGGAGGAAGGTCCTACCAGAATGCACCTTCTTATTGATGCCCTTTCTTGTGGGACAGCCCATGGTGCGGGTCACGGAGGTGTGAGTCTGAAGACACATCAGTGCCCCAGGAAAAAGTGGCCACAGCAGAATGGGAGCAAAGGGAGAAGAAGACCGGTCCTAACCATCACCAGCTCTACCTTCCACCCCCATAATTTTTTCCTATAACTGCAACATGAGTTCAACACTTTCCTTTTTATGAGGAAAAAACCCAGGACAAGGTGGAGACTAACACAGATGAACAGCAAATAAAACCTGTGATGTGCACTTGTGACAAGCCTGGGTCAGTAAGAAATGCATTAAATTGCTTGGAAATTATGGCACGCTACACATCCTGCCTCCAAAAAGCCACTCAAACTCAGGAAAACTCCAGCCCTCCAAGGAGGGAACAGGAGCAATGCCAGGAGTCTTAAGGAGCTGTTTGCACATCATAAATTAAGAAGAGGGAACAATTCACCAGCACTTACGGACAAGACAGACTTAACGTTGTTTGCCAAATTCATGGAAATAATAAATGCATTCTCAAAACCAGGCCTAAGAGCTGCACGCATTGGACTGCAAACAATAAGGTTAGTTTATATGTGAATTTGAGTAAGTTATCCTTAAGGAAAACATGGGTAATCTTAAATTAGAGCTACTCTCTAAGAACAGGTAATTATCTGTTGTCCCAGAGAAAACACAGCTTGAACTTCTTAGTCTTCACCCCTGTGGTCAAAAAACATACAGTGGGATTCATTTCTGTTGGTTTGTTCGTGTGCTTATCAAAGATAATAAATACCTGAATTGCAAGCTCTCTTGCTGCTCGGCAGATCATTCCACTTAAGGAAAGATCTGGATAAATACTCGGAACCTGCTGCTGAAAAGAGCTGTGGAAGCACAAAGCACGGCGAGGGTGAGCTGTTGTTTCTCCGTCCCGAGAAACCGCTGTGGTCATTAGCACCTGGACCCCCAGCACAAGAACAAGAGGAGCTCGCTCAGTTCTTTCTCTCCAGCCATCTGCAACTAAAATACAACATTTTGGGGGCTTTGATGGTCACTCTGAACTAACAATTGCCCGCAATGGTAATTCCAATTTATCCCTGCCCCTTCCAAAAGGATTCAAGCCTTCCCTAACATAAGCCTAATTTAATGAGGCACCAGCTTCACAGAAAATCCTGCACCCTTTGCCATCATACAACCTGATTGAAACAACCCCAAAATATTATTGTTAACCTGCCTTTGATTCCTATTTTTCTTAAATTTAAGTGCTTTTTCCCCTCTTGTTGTTTTTTTTTCTTTTTCTTTTTTCCTTCCATAGTCCCAAATCCGTCAGATGTCACATCCCAGTGCTTATCAGCTGGGAAGCACCACAAGAAAGTGCAGATCACTTATGAATAAACTCTCTGCGAGGCAAAAAATTCAGTCACAAGAGCAGGAAACTGCACATGCGAAACGTCAGGCTTTGCACTTCTCCCTTCTCCTTTTCATAGAAATATAGAATCATTCAGGTTGGAAAAGACCCTTGGGATCATCGAGTCCAACCATCAGCCCCACTTTACAAAGTTCTCCCCTACACCATATCCCCCAACACCACATCTCAACCACTCTGAAACACATTCAGGGATGGGGACTCAACCACCTCCCTGAGCAGCCTATTCCAGTGTCTGACCACTCTTTCTGGGAAGAATTCTTTCCTAATGTTCAGACTAGACTTACCCTGTTGCAGCTGTTTTCATCCATTTTGTCCCTGGTGTGATTCATCTCCCGGTTTGCATTTCGTGTGGCTTTATGATGTAACAAATCCAGGCTAGAACTATTTGTTTCTCCACTTTTGAGGAATACAGAGCATAGGTAAAAGGCCGGTATATCATTTTGACCATCCACCTGCCAATATAAGATTATTTTTCATAGCGTGTATTTCAATACTTCCTCCCATCTGCCTATCCGATGTCCTAAGAGATGTGATTCATACTGTCACATCCTCTGCACTATGATGAAATGCTGCCAAATACACCTCAAATTCGTATTTATTTTTCATATTGGCACACTTCATTGCAAACTTATGGCTAATTTGTTTCCTTCTATTGCCCTCTCGTTCTATGATTTCAGTGCCAACTGTGTGTGTGTATTTCCAACTAGTTCTCCTAAGGTATATATCCACCCGTATTCATATTTGCAGGGTGACATAATTTTGTTATCTGCTTTTTTTTTTTCCTGTTCTTTTTTTTTCTGTACCTTGTTTTTCTGATTTTTCTTTATCTGGAAATCCTCTCCAACTGAGATCATTAATTTGCACACTTACTCCCTTCTCCCAGCTCATTAATGAAGAGGTTAAATAAAAACGGACCTAACACCCTTCCCAGAAAACCCCATTAGGAACCTCTCCTGACTGCAATACCCAGCCATCCATCATCCCGCTTCTGTTGCGCAGTCTCTTGGCCACGCTTCACATTGCAAGCCTCACTAAACTAATTTGTCAAATAGATTTCACGAAATGCGATATCAAATGCTTTGGAAAAATCCAAATTTATGACATTAATTGCATTATCTGCTGCCAAAGGAGGCGTGATTCTGTTTCAAACCGCAGTGCGTTTTCTTAGTGGGATTTACTCTTTATAAACTTGTATTCTTTATTGCACTTAGTTTCATTAGCTTTCTAACACCAGTGATTTTAGCTCCACTTACTTTACTGATGATAGAAGATATTTTTCAAATGGAACTGCCAGAATGACTTTACATACTGTTTTCAAACTGATAGTCTATTAGCTTTTCACCAGGTAACCCATGATTTCTCCCATTTTATCAGCTCCACTTTACTATAATGTGCCCGTTGTGTTTACACAGGGTCTGCTAATTAAATCCCTGCGGGTGAGGTTTGTTCCAGAAGTTTGTCTGTCTTTAAAGTCTCATTTCAAATGGGAGAAAAGGATTTATTTTTGCATTAAAGAAAAGAAGAACCAAGAGGAAAAAGAGCAAGCGCAGTCAGTCGGGGATGTAGGGCTGCCGTCGGCACAGGTCCTGCCAGCCCAAGGACCCCACCTAAGGGTGTTACTTTATGCCCCTCAGTTGAAAACCCCACTTAATGCCAATTTAGACATACTGTCACACTTTTAGCACCCCCCTAGACTCTCTCCTTTACTTTAGACACTGAGACATCCCGTTGGCTTGCCCTGGCTACTGCTTTGGAAGGTGCTAATTAGATCAAGGCTCCTAACATTGCACCTCTAAATGTTAGACAAACCCACTGGTTTCTCCACTGCCAAGTTGCCAGTTTAACTCCTTGGGCCCCATATCTCCCCAGTATTTTGCCTTCCCGAGCTGTAAAGGCTCCTCCCCACCCTTCATCTCTCACACCCACAGTTACCACTTCCAGCCTTCCCAGTACAATCTGGGATGCCAGAGGCAACATACATAATATCCCTGCACAGCTACTGGGCAAAGTATTGCCTCATCAAAACCAAATGGCTATCGATACTAATTCCCTGGAGCCATAAATTAATCTTTCTCTTTGCCACAGAGATGTTTAAAAAGTATTTCAGCACCTCAGCCATTTGAATTACTATTTAAATAGATCCTACTCTTCATTCATTATAGGCCTGCTCATCTTCTAGAACTTCCTTCTCCTTTATAGATTATTTCTAAAAGAGCTTCTTTTTCTTCTTTTTGCTGACTCTAACTCCAGCTTATCTTTCACATTTAACTCAGCAATATGTTCCTCTTTCACTGCTTTGCCTGTTTCAACACACACTTTTAACCTCGGTCTCTGAGAAGTCCCTCTTTAAGGCGCACAAATCGCTGATTGTTCCATATATCCCTTCCAGCCATCCCACCTTACCTCCTAAAACTTTCTTAATTCTTCAAAATATGGTTTCCTGAAACCTTTGTGCCGCTGCTTTCTGGGAAGCTAATGCATTGCTTCTTTTATCTCTGGTTTTCATTTTCGTCTCTATTGTGCGAGTGTGTTTGTGGTTGAGCAAACCCATCCTGTACAATTTCCCAGCCGTATCTACACAGGTGCCGAACTCGATAGAGACACAGCACCGGCCGCAGTCATTATTAACCCATTACCTTATAACCCAGCCACCTTCTGCTTCCCTCGAGTCTTGACCGCCCAGTCCACCCACTTTTCCATGGATAAATGGGATGCAGCGCATGGCACACCCAGCTCTTTTTCAGGCAGTGTGGAAAGCCCCAGCAAACTAGCTGAGAGCCGCTAACGGAATTAAATGTCAACGTATTTAATCCAGATTAAAAAGAACTGAGAGAGAACGTGAAGGTATGGGTGACGTGGGAATGCAAAGGCCAGAGTTACAGAAGTACCTGACTAAGGCATCAAGAATTTGTACTAACCTTTTTCCTAAGCTGCGTGTAACATGTTAGATTTTCTTTTCTTTTTGGTAGCATTTTTTTGTTTGGATTAAAACAGCGTGTAGTGTTACATCTTCTCGAATGTTCAGTGAAGAAAATGAACAAAGAGAAGACCTTGAAAAGAAAGGACGGTTATGTACATCGTAACAGCTAATGACGAGAATGTACTTTAGGGAAGCAGTGAAGAGACTACATTATTTTCTGAGGATAATACATGATGGTCATTTAAAGACACCTATGTTCTCTGGCTGGTTACAGCCCTGTTAGCTGTCATTCAGGCAGCAGAGAAGTAATTCCCATATTCTTTTGGTGAGCAGCTTAGATTTCCTTTTGTGGACTCTCAGGCAAATATTGGCATTTGTCTGAATAAACTCACAGCCCCTCTTCTGCCAGTTCCCTGCAGTGCTTTGCATCCTGTTCTCCATCACCTCCCCTCCTTGCTCAAAGGACACAACTCCAGCTTCTCAATGTTGTTTTAGTATCTAAAATACCGCCTTGTGAGGGGTCTCCCATCTCTGTGATGATGGCTAACGGAGACTATTAACTTCACACAAATTTGCAGACACTGGTTTTGATTCCACAGACACTCCGACACAGGCGGTTTAACCAATATAGATTTATTGCTTAGAAAGGGCAAGCTACACCCCTCCGAGTCCAACGGGCACCATCCTCCCCTCCGGCAATCGCTGATGCTAATTAGCATCTATGCCCTCTGAGATACTGAGGATGCAATCAATGGAGCATTCCTCCAGCCACCCTCTCTGATGAGAAAATTTGTGTTTTATTGCAGGGTTTACCAGCTCGGCCCAGCTCAGCAGGTAAGAACTGAGGTCCTACGTGGAACTTTTCCCAGGCCTGCTCCAGGACCTCCAGGTATTTCAGCAGAAGCTAACACACTGATGGGTATTGCTGGACTGACCACACTTATCTACCTCGCAGGTAAATGTAGGGGTTAAGCTGTAAAAAAAAGTCATACCCACTCTAAATTTTGGGTGCAGAAACTGGGTGTAGATGAATTCCTTCCAGAGGCAGAGGTACTTCACAGCCCAGGGGAAGCAGAGGCTATCTGGCAGTTTGGATTTCAGGTATCACTTTCATAGCACGGGCAGAGGAGATTTCATCTCTTCTCACATTTACTCTTTGGACAACAGAGAAATAACCTGAGCAGTTCACAAAAATCTGTGTTCTTACGAGTGAGTTGTCCATCTATCGGTCTGTAAACCCGTCCATCCACACACACACCCTGAACAGGCAGGGAGGAGGTGGGACTCCTCAAACCTTATGCACTGGATTCCTGGTGGTTTCTCAGGGTGGGCTACTTCATAGCTAAAACCTGAATTACTGACGATACCCTAAAGAAAGAGGATTTAGCCAGAACGCAAATAACCTTTTACCCTTAATTTGTTCTTCAATTTTACACTCCTCTTGTGCTCATTTGGAAGTCCCTCAATAAATAAAGTCACAGTGCCATAATGGATTTGCATGTTCCTCCTCTACCAATGACATTGAGTATTCTGAAGAATCTCCTTTTTCCAAGCAATCACTCTGAACAGCGATTTTATCCTTCTCTCCAAACCCCTCCCAACACAATCAGAATGGAAGCATTTTTCTCCCTTTTAATTTGACATTGTTTAATAACGTTGCTCCTTACGAAAATCTGTTGTCATTATAGAGCTAAGATAGGAGATTTCATTGTTCATCAACCATTTCTGTTTGGTTTTAGAGCTTTCTAGTCTGATCTTAAGGGTCAGTGACAGAAAAATATAAAGCACAACTACATTTTTTTCAGCACAATCCTTTTCAGGCACTGTTACTAAATAAGGGGAACATCCAAGAATCATTAAGTCTTTCAATTCACCATCTATGCCATGGTCTCTCATACTATTTAGATTTTTCCTTTTACAACAGGAGGCTGATAGTATCTCTGAAAGGAGGATTTCATACCCCTAAATATGTAAAACATATTGTTTTAAGAGTCTGGTTCCTTCTGAAGGACAGAAGAGAAATATCATCTCTGTGATGAGTCACTGATTTATATAGTTTTATGGGGTGTTCAGATGATAAAGCGATGAGTTCCTTCAGAAGCACATATTAAAACAAATTAATGGAAGATTCGTATTTAATTATCTTAGGAATAGGTACTTATATTTATACCATCTCTCCTTAATTTGTATGAGCATTTAGAAATGCTCATACACATTTCTAAAAAGAAGATGCTGTCTAACAGGGCACCAAAACCAAGAGGTTAAAAGCAGATTAAAAAAAGCAGGAGGAGAAACTGCTAATTCTTGTAGTAGTTGTCTACTGGGTAATAAACGCTGCAGAATTTATGCCATTTTGGAAAAAAATACTGCAGAAAACAAAATATTGCAGGTTTAAGTATCTTAATTATGGAAATTTCATATTCAATGAACTCTTGCCAAAATAAACTGTGCACATTATCTAAAAAGCAAATGTTAATTAAAACTGTATCTTGATAGCCTTCCTGGCTCACAAGGCATCCTGAACGTGTGAGATTAAACAAGGTACTTTAGCTGCAATCAGTCCTCCAGCAACAGGTTTCACTTCATTTTTTTGATGTATGTAGGACCAAAAGAAGTCAACATGCACTGATGGCCCTCAGCAGCACCTCATCTTTTTGTCTCTAACATTTTAAATCTACAGTCCATATTTCAGGAACTCCATTACAGCTGAGAATATTTTCATGCAAAAGTCTACAATAAACAAAAGACCAAGTTCCAAACATTAATTAGCTGCTTAACACAAAGATAGCCATTTATCACCGTACCCAGTGCACACAATAATTAAAGCCATAAAGAAAAGAGGACGCATTAATATTTCTGTACTCTATAGGCTCTGAGGAGGGATGGCTACGGGTTACTGAACAGGCCAAGCAAGTTCTTACCCAGCTTCAGATGGGAATCAGATAAGTCACTTATCTTCTCTGCTTCCACTTTTATGAATTAAAGAAGAACAAAAATATAATACACATGTAAGGAGAGAGGTGGTCCACTGCTTAGGTTCTCCCCAGGGCACTGGGGGGAGAGGTTCAGTACTGCATTCTGCACACACCTCTCTAGGTTTAGCTCCTCGTAGAGTAGATGTAATGGGTGATGCATAAAAGCACAAGTAAAGCACTGCTCTAACAACAGAATCCCGCAGCAATAAAAACACAGGTACAGGGACTTATTAAGGTACATAAAAATGCATCCAGGGATGCTGGAAATGCCTTTACGGTCTGCGGTAAAGCCTGATGTACCACAGCATTACTGCTAGAGCCACCCCAGCTAAATCAGTTAAGGAAGCACAGGTGTCCCTCCTGACATAATGTCAAAAAACGATTGTTCCCTCCACATCTGTGGCCTGGGTTCATGCCTCTGATTTGCATGAGGCCTGAAAGGTGGGAGCTCAGTTGTTCTCACTCAAAGCAGAAAGAGCACTGCTCCATCCACCCTATCCCCGAGGGCTCTATCCCTCTGCATAAACTATAGGTAAACATTGGGCAACCATACTCCTACTTTAAGTGTCCTGGGCAGGTAAGGTATTCAGTTATGGGTTAAACCCACCTCCTTCCTCCCCAAGAAGAGAGCTCTACTGTCATCCCCCAAATATTTTTGGAGAAGGAGGGCAAGTGAGACTTTGAGGAACTTGGGTAAAAACGAAGGCAAGATCATCTAATCATTCTATGATTCTATGATTACCTGTAGTCAATAACCAGCAAGATATTAAGACTCTTTATCAAAACTCAGTTACCAAAAGAAGATTCCTTTACACCCTCCTAAAAAAGCCGAAGGCAAACAGAATGTTAACCATAAATGTTAACATATTCGTGCTGGTAAAAGATGAATACATTTTCTCAGCATAAGGTAGTACATATATTAGTAGCAGCAGCATCATAAAGCTGTGGCCAAATCATCCACATCCATACGGTTTAGAGCATCCTTGATACCATCTCAGTTCTGTCTGATTCATAAAAAGCTTCAAGTTAAATACATACATCCAAACATACATAATCTCAAAGGCTTCACAGCCAACTTCTTGATCAGTTCATTTCAGAAAGAAGATGCTGAAGCTCACATGCGATTACAGACTTTTGGAGTTCAGCTACGGAGGTGATGACACACATCAGCTGCAGCCCTTCACACCTGGCCAGGTTCCTTGCTGTGGGGTACACCATTTTGCTTCTAACATGAATTAAAGCAGACTGTGTACAACAAACTGAATATTTCAGTAGGAGGGTTATTCAAAGGTCAGGCCAGAGATTTTGTATGTCCAATTTCCTGCATTCTGTAGCAAGCTTGTCAGTATTTAGATTTCTACGCAGGTATCTTCAGAGCCATTTTGCATAAAGAATACTAATAAACTGCAGTAGGGGTCTAACCACGTTTTACAGCTATTTCCCAAATGTTACATTCCCACAGCAGATGAAAAGTCTTTAAAGCTACCTCTAAAAATCATGCCACAAAGTGAAAATCTCTCCAGGTTCATTTATCTGGGTGTATCAGTACACCCAATATTGTCTGAGCAGCTTATGAAACACTCGGTGAAGCCAAGGAGTTGGGCACCTGGGAACCCTGAGTGGTTTTCCAAATTGCTTAACTGCATCTTCAGGCATATAAACACTTTTTAAACTCCAGTCTAGGGTGTCTTTAATGTTCAAAACACCTTACTGAGATACAAAAGTGCTTTTCTTTCTGTTTCGCAGAAGTACCTTAGTTAAAAATCTCAGAGAAAGCTGTAGTTTGATGGGTTCAAACCATGGTGTCCCGTGTCCTACGGAAGTTTTATAACTCCTGTCCTCCCCATGCAGCTGGTCCAGAGCCTTTCTCAAGGATTGTGTTTAAAATACTAGCCCCGCAGCTCTCTGTGGGAATGTCAGTTTGTAAGAGAAATACTGAGCTCAGAGCCTGAACTCCCGACTCCCTACGCCAGTGAATCTCACACCCACTACATCACAAAGCCGACCCTATTTTATTTGATCTTAAGATGTTCCTAAATCTTGCCTCTTTCCACGGTCAAGGGATGGAATTTAGTCACTAGTAAGCTATTCAGATTTCATACTCAAGGACATCAAAGTATGAATGATGTTTTCAATTTTCTCCACTTAAGCTTATTAAAAGAAATATTTTAAAGAGCATTATTCCCTGAAGTTACTGGATACAAAAATCTGCAAAAACCTTCCTCACTTTTGGCTTTGGGTCAACACTGAACACAGGCACAATATGTTTCTTTAAGGGCATGTCACAGAATTATACATCCAGGACTTAAAATCAAAATGGCTAAAATACTGCCTGAGACAAAGGGAACATCACAGCTCATTTGGTTAAGGGATGCTTTAGGGAAATTGCACCCTAATGCAGAAGGATTTACATTCCACTGAATTTATAGTATTTTTTTTTCACAAGCAATCCTTTCCCACACTAGTAAATGGCTGTAAACTGCAAAAGCACGATGATACCCTGCCTCTATAATGAGTTTTAGGTTCTTTCACTGGCAGTCCTGCCCCAGTGCTCTGGCCTGCCCGACTTCTCCTGTTGAAGGACCTACTCCAAGTCCCAGCACCATCACGCAGCACCATCCTCGTGACACTGAGAGTCTATTTTCCAACTCCACAGCACTGATATTTGCTCCTGGAGGCAGCTGAAAACCAGCCATATCATTCCCATTAGACTAAAAAGCACCAATATCTTGTGAAGTTGCAGCAATATTGTTGGTGGATTTAAACAACCGACATAAAAGCTTGCAGCGTGAGAAGGGCTGACATGGCTGTGTATATCACTCTTTATTAGGCTGCTGATAGTAATTTATATCTGTACGTGGCACGCAAGCTTCACAGGCTCATGGCAGAAACACAACACAGGAGAGCATGAGCATTTAGAGAGGAGACAGACATGAAGCTTGGGTTTGCCCCTGGGAAAAGCATGTGGTCCAGGGACAGTGCATAGAGATGGGACTGAAAAGACCAGGATCTAACTGCTGTCACAGAACCACGGAATCATGGAATTGTCAGAGTTGGAAGGGATCTCTAGAGCTCATCCAGTCCCACTCCCCTGCTAAAGCAGGGTTGCCCAGAGCACATCACTCAGGGCTGCATCCAGGAGGCGCTTGAAGGTCTCCAGAGAAGGGGACTCCACACCCTCCCTGGGCAGCCTCTGCCAGGGCTCTGCCACCCTCACCCTAAAGAAGTTTTTTCTCATATTTGAGTGGAACTTCCTCGTCCTATTGCTGGAAACCAGTGAAAAGAGTCTGGCTCCATCCTCCTGTCAGTGTGCTTGGACTTGTGTAAGATCATTCCCCTTTCTCTTCCTTCTTGTCTCATCTTTGTCCATCTCGCCTTCTGAGACTGAGAGCTCTGGGGACAGGCTGGCATACTCGTGACCTGCTGGAGCGGTGGAGCGACCAGCACAGTGAGGATCCCATTTTCATTTTCCCCACACAATCTGTGTTGGTCTGACAACGCTGGGCTGGCCGTCAGGCAGTGAGCAGAGAGGTGGAGTTTATCTCCTCATTGCTCCACTACAAACAGAGCCGCTTTTGCTTCTGGAAGACGTGGAGCGGCTGTGCAGCACGTGAGAGCAATGCATGGAACGCTGACACAACAGCCCACATCTCAAAAAACATCCCAGAAGTTTAAGCTCATCCAGAAGCCCCTTCATGCTGCTGCTCTCGGGACCATACTCCATCACATCCTAATGAATGTCCTGCTTGAAGATGGCAGAGGAGACTAGTTCTTTGTTGAAAAAGTGAGTCCTCTTCTCAAATGACACACACGAGACCCCTTTTTAAAATTTCCCTTTTCCCAGCCATGCAAAAAGGCTGCACACCCAAAGCTGGTGGCTGAAGAAACAGCCCGGATGGGCTTTGGGAGGCAGCCAAGGTTTTGAAATGTGGATTTCTCCATTCCCTCCGCAGCGTTTATCCAAGACTCAGGTTATCCCCCCTGCGCTGAGCAAACAGCAACGCAGCTCATTTATCCGCAGGGGCTTTGTTCAGCTCGGTTTCACCCTCCCAGCTCCAACACAATGTTTAAACTCCTCGAAGACACACCGCTATACATTTAGATACCAATCACACAGGCCATCATTTTAGATGCCTAAGAAAGCAAAATTAAATACCACGGGGATTGTATCAGAAACCAGGTTTAGCTAGTATTTCAGCTCTGGGTCATTATTTCATATGTATATATCAAAGGAATGTGAATATGGAATAGGCTGAGAAGCAAACTGCAGATGCAAATGCCAAAATACTGGAAGACTAATAGATTATTTTTAAGGGGAGGGAATAGACTGAAAATATAGGAGAAAGTTGCTGAAATAAATCAAAGGTGAGCAGATGCACTTGGCCAAATGGCTTTTTCCTTCGTAGTACAGTGATTTGTTTTATCCTTATGTTTCCCAAATCCAGTCAATAAGACTACATTAAAAATGCATGGGCCAATTTGATGTATACAACACCAAGTTTTTCAGAGAAACCGGGGCACTTGGAAGGGCGCAAACACTGTGTTTATGGACAGAAAAGGAGAAAAGAGGTTGGGAGATGGAAATACTTGTCAGATGACAGGTTCCCCATGTAGCAAAAATAATAAATTCCTCTTCTTTTGGGACAAACAGCATTCTTCATCAATAGAAGCTGCCGCACTTGCAGAAAGCACCCATGAGGGGGGAGCAGGAAGAGTAATAGCAGCTACAAGGACAGAGCAGCCTACATTTTTACCACTTCTCTTTGGCACTAGCTGTATTTTAGGACTCCCGTCAATGCAGGCTGGGGCTAAGCATTACCAACGGCTTTCAGGAAAGCTGGCAGACAATGAATTTTCATCAGAAAACAAAGCTGACATTTTCCAATTTTCTGTCTGGACAAAGAGAAGAAAACACTTCATTTGGAGGGAGCACCAGCTGAGTTGGGGTATTTTATCCATCAGTCCCAGCTGACACAGTTCAGCCCTAAGTTTCATTTGGCAGCGGAGCTTTGTACCGAGAGCCATTTGGGAGCATCCTGGCCCCGTGTCCTTCTGTGGGACGTGCTCTTTCACCTCTGGTCATCCACCTGCCTCCCTCCTGCAGCCTCTCCAAACCCTGCATGAACTGTCCCACAGCAAGTGGCAGCTCCCAGCCTTCCTGGGGATGAGACAAAGCTGCCATCCCCTCTGCAGGGTTGCTAACCCCTTTCCAGGTAGGTCCTGGTGTAACGGGGGTCTCAGCAGGTTATGGAGGCAGACCCTGCTTTGCAGGATCCATCCGCACACTGGAGTTACCCTGATCTAGCTTCCAAGGGCTGGCTCTGTCAGAGAAGGGTTGATCTGTGCTTTAAACGAAGCTTCTCCACAATGGCTGGACTCTCCAGGATTCAGCTCCCTGGCATGACCACAGCCAGCGCAGGTGCCAAGCTTCCCGTCACACCGATCCTCCCGCTTTGACAAGTCCTTCCATTCCATGGGATATTTCAGAGATTTTAAAAACTTGACCACGTGGCTTTTCAGGCTCAGGGATAAATCAAAGGAAAGCATCTCCGTTTGCAGAGCAAAGTGCCTTGTCCGAGGAGAGGGGAAGGAGAGAGAAGGGGATGGAGGGATGGAGACATGGAGACAACTCGAACGCTCTTCATAAAATCTGTCAGAAGATACGGGGCTGATTTGCAGCTCTGCTTCCACCCTGGGATGCCTGCAGCCAGCCAGCGCCGCACGGGAAGGTCTTCCCCGGCAGGAAGGCAGAGAACACATTCTGTGACACAGTAAAACATTGAAATCAAATTTAACAACAGAGGAAAACAACTCCTGAGAGCTTCTCCAGCAGCAGCAGCAGCAAGAGGCTTGTGGTGCTATAGGAACATCTGAATTTGCATGGAGTGTAAACACGTCGGCACACACATCCACACTCCTGCTTGCACCGAGAGTGTTCGGGAAATAGCACATGTTCTCTCCCCTCTCTTCCACCTCGCTGCAGCGCCAGAGCCCCGCACATGGCTGGAAGGAAGCAGGGCTGTCATCCAGCCCCTCCGCAATCACAATCCGCTGGGACGAGATTGTTCCAAACTGTTGTTGGGGACCATTCAAGCGGCAAAACATTAAACGTTTCTATTATTTAGTGCATGCAGCTGGTTAAACTGAACAGCCCAGCAGGCTAATGGGAACACAGCAATAACCAGGTCAGCCAAAGGAGGTGTGAGCCTCTGTGCACGTGTATATAGGAGGATATATATTGCTTGCTGCTTCTTATATCAAGTGTAGATTTAGGAACAAATAGCCTATGTTGTAGCACTTTCCACCACTGAGAGCTGTACAAGGCACTGATTAACTTTTTAAAACCTGCTGGGGAATGGAAGGATCTCTAGGAAGGTCGTACAAGGGAAAAGCTGCCCTTAAAGGAATATAAAATAGAAGAGCCTTCATGTAGCTTTAGGTAGAGCGAGCCAGCCATGTAAAGGCTTTCCGGATTTGAGAGCTCAAATGCTTCGCAGAACAAATGTATAAAGAACAGCTGAGGATGGAAATATATTCCTTATGCGTTGTGGAGTTACTGCTGGAGAGTTGGTCTGCATCAGAAATCATTCCCTGTAAAAGGCCAACGTTTCCATATTATTTTTCAACTCTTTGGAAGCTATTTCCACCATCTGGAATGATACCATCCATCGTAGATCCCCTCCTAAGCATCTTCTCTCTAGGCAGAATCACGAGGTGCTTCACACCAATTAAAAAATTATCATCTTACAGTCTCTCACACTGTTTTGCAAACCAGCCTGTAAACTATCCTAATATTTAGGGTGACATGTAGGAAAAAGGAAAGCAAGCAAGCAGAGGCATTTCAATAATGCCAGGACTAATTGCTCAGTTACGTAGCCATTTGTTTTAGGAAACAGTCTAAAAAAATACCAGGCGGAAGTCTTCAAGCTTCAGGCATTTAAAGAGTGGGTGGACAAAGCTGAGGGTATGAGAGCAGACAGAATGAGCAGCAGCACAGCAGATGATTTTTTACTTCTTACTTAGGGCAACAAAGATCATTAAAGGATGGGAGCATCTCCCTGATGAGGAAAGGCTGAGAGAGCTGGGACTCTTTAGCCTGGAGAAGGGAAAGCTGAGGGGAGACCTTTTTCATGCTCACAAGTATCTGAAGGGTGGGTTGAAGGAGGATGGAGCAGGACTCTTCTCAGTGGTTCCCAGTGACAGGAAGTTCCATTCAAATATGAGGAAAAACTTCTTTAGGGTGAGGGTGCCAGAGCCCTGGCAGAGGCTGCCCAGGGAGGGTGTAGAGTCCCCTTCTCTGGAGACCTTCAAGCCCCACTTGGATGCAGCCCTGAGTGATGTGCTCTGGGCAATCCTGCTTTAGCAGGGGAGTTGGACTATATCACAGAATCATAGAATTGTCTAGGTTGGAAGGGAATTTTAAGATCATCTAGTCCAACCATCAACCAAACTGATAAAAAAACCAACAACTGTAACTGAACCACATCACTCACTACGGCAACTCATTTTAAATACCTCCAGGGATGGTGCCTCAACCACCTCCCTGGGCAGCCCATTCCAATGCTTAATAAAATTTTTCCTGACATCCAATCTGAACCTCCCCTGGTGCAAATTGAGGCCTTTTTCTCTTGTCCTATTGCTTGTGTCTTGGGAGAAAAGACTGACCCTCGCCTCTCTAGGTAGGGGCTCTAGATGATCTCTAGAGGTCCCTTCCAACTCTGACAATTCCATGATTCTACATCCAATTTCTTTGGGTTTATGGCACCCTCAGAACAAGTGCATGGCACCATTCTGCTGGGTGAACAAACCCTGCTCTTCCTCAGTCCATTCAGAAGGCCTGGGCAGAGCAAACGTGCTGCCTCTCACCTACCCGCTCCTCTCATCTACACGGAAATAAATCCTACTTTCTCAGGACTTTTACTCCATTAAAATTCTACCCAGTCGTGACTAACACCACAGTGAGATATATTCCAGTTAAGAGAATCTGCCCTCATTTCGAAATTTTTAGTGCAGGAAAATTCTGCAAAAAAGAACGTTTCATACAATCAGCAAAACGTTCCATAGCCAAGTTGTCCACCTTCATAACATTAGAAAACTATTCTAAATTAAAGTACAATCGCAAATTAAAAATCAAGGCATTCTGTTACAAAAACTTTGCAATGAGATATTTAGACATCATAGCATCTTTCCCTGGAGTTCTCTTAAATTATTAAACCGATTTCACAGAGTATTTCCATTTTGAAGCAATGCAGGTCTCAATGAGGTGCGGTTTGTCAAACTTTCTGCAATTAAATTTACTTGAAAATGAGTTAATGTGGCCTACACGATTTGGGCATGTACACCAACACAAGTTTGACAGTTTTCCACTTCCAAAGATTCAATTTACACAGTTTTCCAGTATTAACTCACCACAGAATACAAGCTCAGAAAAGGGAGACATTTTCATTCCCGTTCTAAACTATTCACTCCCCCTCGATGGCGCACTGTTTTCCAGCTCATTATTTTTGCAGTCCGCTGTGTATTTTTGGCTCATACGTGTCTGCTAAGGTAAGCAAACACAACTTGAAAGACCTATTTCTGATAAATCAAACTTCTGCTACGGATTCTTTTCATCTTTCCACCCCCCACACCACCCCACACACATACTCTTTTAAGGTTCAGCTGCTTTACTACGTTGGATTTTCTGGCCTTGAAATCTGCTTTAGAAAGAAATGCAACATGGACCCCTGTTGATAATTAGCCTCAAGTTTGAAAGCACTGGAGAAGGAGGAGGTTAACATTCCCCATCAGCAAAGTACAAAGAAAGGCTCACGCTGCCTCGCTCTCTGTCTGACGGCAGGAAAACCTGTAGCTCTGCCATGCAAGAAACGTAATTAGAAACTGGTTCCTGCATTTTTTAAACGGGGTAAAGAGTTCCATAGTAATCTCAATGTGACTCCAATTTTTTGTATGGTATCCTAATTGGATATCCACATCCCTCCGCTGGGTGCTCAGGTAAGTACCAACGTCGTGAGTACTCAGGTACTTACTAACGTCAGACCCCACCTGGAGCGCTGTGTCCAGCTCTGGAGTCCTTAACATAGAAAGGACATGGACCTGTTGGAACAGGTCCAGCAGAGGGCCATGAAGATGATCAGAGGGATGGAGCACCTCTCTTATGAAGACAGGCTGAGGGAGCTGGGGTTGTTCAGCCTGGAGAAGAGAAGGCTCCGGGGAGACCTTAGAGCAGCCTTCCAGTACCTGAGGGGAGCCTACAGAAGAGCTGGAGAGGGACTTTTTGTCAGGAAGTGTAGTGACAGGACAAGGGGTAACAGCTTTAAATTGGAAGAGGGGAGATTTAGATTATATATCAGGAAGAAATTCTTTACTGTGAGGGTGATGAGGCACTGGAACAGGTTGACAAGGGAAGTTGTGGAAACCCCATCCCTGGAAGTGTTCAAGGCCAGGCTGGATGGGGCTTTGAGCAACCTGCTCTGGTGAGAGGTGTCGCTGCCCATGGCAGGGGGGGGTTGAAACTGGATGATCTTTTAAGGTCCCTTCCAACACCAACCGTTCTATGATTCTATAATTCTGTGGTATATTAAAATCCCTTTCAGATTTCCCCAGGGGTAATCCCCCAGACTGGGGGTGGCAGTGCCCGATGAAGAAGGTACATTCACAGACGTACAATTCCCACCCAAAGGTGGGAGCTACCGCCTGACCTCCCTGATTGATAGTGAGGGGGAAAAAGCAGGAGAGAAACATTTCTGGAAGGCCTAATCCATAGCCATAATCCATAGGTAACGCAATGGGAACAGAACAGAGTAACTAATTACATTTGGAGAGTGTGTGCAGTGCACTTTATTGACTAGACCTCTTAAATTGGTATTTATGTTATTGCTGTCTGGAAGCCTGAGGCCTTCTTTGAGTGATATTAGTAGATGAGATAAATAGAAATTATTTTACAGTTACTGATCTGGTTACTGACATATATGTTTCTTGTTTGTAAATGTCAATTTATTAGCATATGAAGGATAAACTCCTATAATTACTTAAATAACTATATTTTCTGATAAAATCATCAAAAAGAACAAAGTAAAAAACCACACAAGAACATGTTTTCACAACCTCTGAATCTGTTGCGAGGCTGCTTTAGAAGATACATAAACCAAAGCTGACACTATACTTGATCTCAGCCAAAAAGCCTAAGAGCAATATTATAGCACATAATGTTCTACATCTGACAGCGTAAAAAATCCTGTTTGTGCATCCCTCAATTATTCATCACCTTAATAAGAATTTCTACCCACACAACCCCACCCCATGCCAACCCTTCACCTTGCAGGGAAGGGGTGTGTGGAAATTGCCACCCAGGATGGCAAGACCAGAACCTGGAGTCAGAGGCGGTTTTCTTTACCGAGGTTGATTTGCAGTCAGGCTGCTACACCAGACTTTGAGAAACCTTGGAAGTCAGCACAGCCCTTTTAAGAGAGGGTTGGGAGAGTCAACCACAGAAACCATCTATTGTCTCAGGACATGAGCACTGCTCAAGGATACTTGATCTTTCCTGTATTCCACATTTTACAAACTATATTTTTATGTGAGAGGGTGGATAATCCCTTTACATAAGAGCGATTGGCAAGTATAAGAGTTATTCAAATCTCTAAATCACAGACATCTACTGCAGCTCTTGGATACTTCAGCATTTGTAGGAGGCTTTTTCCACCCAGAATGGACAGCCCAATGTTGTCTCCTGCGGCTAACAGGTTTTTTCTGGGATAAAACCCTCTTATTCATTCCAGCCTCCATGGAGCTATCTGAAAGTTGCTGCTTTTTATACCATTCTCTGTGTCCTGACCTAGCAAGGACATAGAATCGTGTAAGCAAGGAATATGAAACATGGGCAGAATTAAGTTTTATGTGGGATTTCACACTCAGTCGTGCAGGAAGTATTGCATGTCCTCAGGATCCCTGAAACACTCCGAAAATGGGTATGCACCGGACTTTGCACGTTAGGAAAACGTGAGGAGCGGCACGGCTCTCGCTCACCTGATTTATGGGAAATATGGAGAACAGGAAGACAGAGGCATTTCACAAGGGTATTAGCATCGCTGCCAAAGAAGGTCCCACGTCAGCACATGAAATCAGTGGGTCCAAAGAACACGACGAATGACAAAAACCCCAAAGGTTACATAAATGAAAAATAAGAGCCACCCGGCTTTCAGAAATATTTTCCCCTGAATATTGCAGAAATTATGATGCTTCTTCACGACCCCAGCAGAGGAGCAGCACACAGGAAGGGTGTCTGCAACTCAGATCCTCTGCTCTCCACGATGCCTTGTCTTCTCAAGTAAAAAAGAAAACAGCAGCTGTGGAATAAAGCTGTAACGCATGAAGAAAGACATTTTAAAATAAATATCTGGTGCCTTCTTTACCAGAATAGATCTGAAAGTATTTTCTGAAGGTGAAAGAATAATGTATTATCAATAGGCAACGTGGGTGGAAACACTTGCATTCCATCTGCTTTCCAGCTGCCTAAATCCAGCAGCTATCGCAGTCCCAAAAATGCTCTATAGCTACAGTTCCTCAACAGAGAGACCCTGTACATCTCCTACTGATTTATAGATTAAAAACCTGCTTGGAAGAAGCTACCTACCAAGACGTGTTCAAGTTTTTACAATCCTGATTCATCTACTGCTGAAATCAGCGGGAGTCCTGCCACTGATCCTAACAGCGCTCGGATCACATTTCCCACAGAGAGTTATTCAGGAATTTTAACGCAGACATTTTGTCAGGAAAAAAGAACACAACTGTAGAATACGTATTGAAAAAAGGGAATTTTATATTGGCAGGAAGATAGATAAAATACCCTAACAGGGTTTTGGTTTTTTTTTTCTTTTTCTTTCTCTGATTTCTATTATTCATGGAACTCTAATGATCCCTTTCTGCATGCCAGACAAAAGTAAACCACAGCTTCCCGATAGCAAGCGTGGCACTCCATCATTAATGTAACGTGGGTATGTTAATGCAATAGTAATTGCCCACCCTGCTGCAGTCAAATCACCTTGCACTGGAAGCGTCTCACCAGTACAGTTTAGTTTTCATTAAGATGACAAAAAGGGCCCTGAGATGATTGTCTGGTTTTGCATTGGACGAATGAAAGTGAATATTAAAACAGAATTGGGAGGGAAATTAGGAGGAAATACGGAAAGTAGCTAAAATGATGCCTTATCACTGGAAATATATTAACATGATGACCTAGTACTTCTCTCTCAGGACCGGCCAGAAAGCGGACAACGGCAGGTAATTCAAGAGGCACTCTGCACATCCAGGCAAGTGGTGCCTCGTAATAAAACTTTCAAAACATGCAAGCTGCAGTCCAATTTAATCAAGCAAATTCCACTTCAATGGCAGCCTCTAAAAACAATTAAAAAATCAGGGAAGAATCACAATTTCAAGGCACTGCCGACAGCCATAGAAAGCATAATCCATATTTGCACGAGGTCCTTGTGTATCTTGTCACGTATCTGCACTGAAATCTTCACCCCGTTTGGCACAAAACTTTCCTACTTTTCAAACAACTGCTGAGTAGAGTCCATAAGTAACTCCTCAAAACAGCTCTCAGCCAAAATGTTGAACTCCGTGGGTTCACGGTCATGAATTGCTGAGTTTGGAAAGAAAAGTTTGAGAGGGATTTGATTAACTTTCCATGCTGGAAGTGTGGCTGCCCTGAAAGGGCAAGGAGTGTTGGGAACTGCAGATGGCACCCCGGAGCTGAGTGATGAATCAGGAGCATCTTACGTTCCCTGGGGGAATGTTCTCACTGTGTCTGCATCTAGACCTGGAAGATGCCACGGGAATGGCAGGACCCATCATCTGTTTGTGATTCATACGTGATAGAACTCAGTAACTGGATGGGCTGCAAGAAGGGGATACAGAAGCATTAAATAACATGTGAAAAGTAACAATTAAAGAACCAATGTGGAGGCTTTATATCTCCAAAGGACCTGTTCGGTTTTGCCCAGGTTATCTGAAAGGATACTCCTTGCCGGCGAGGATCCAGCCAGCCAGAGCTGAAACATGATTTTTTATTTTCCTTTCAGGTTACAAGGGAATAGTGGAGGCGAGGAGGGCTGTTGCTGAAATCCAACTCGGTAATGGAAACCTGGATGAAACGGTTGCTGCATCCTTATCACCCCTCTGCAATTCAACCCAAACGCTAGCAGAGTAACCACGTGCATAAAACAGTTGAAGGAGTTTATGTTAGTTTAGCCATGTGTTGCCATTCTGATAAAGGACAAACTGACTCACCATTAGAAGCCAACAGCAGCCTTAGAAAATGTACTGTTAAGCATGTTTTTCGGTTTTAAAAATTAAAAAAAAAAAGCAAAATACATTTTATGCATTTTGAAACAATGAATAATAAAAAAAGTCTGAATATTCAACTGTGTTTTGAATTGCAGAGTGCACACTCAACCTGAAAAATAATCTATGCTTTGCTGAAGTCATTCATGTCCAGGCTTAAATTATTTTTATTCTTTCTCAGTGGTAAAATGATGCTTTAATATTTTATCTCTTTTGTTCACAGCAAGACTTGTTCCTTGTTTTGGGAAACAAACATCTTTCCCTAGGGAGTAGGGCATCAAACAGTTCCTGAAGTAAAGAATATTTTTTGCAGCTGTTCTGAACTGGTTTCATCTGTAGTTTAGCTCAGAAGCGTCTTCTGCATCTCTAGGGTCAGAGATCATACGAATGGAGAGAATGTCACATAAGAAAGTACCAACAAGGACAAAACAATAAATATGGCAACAGTTCCCCATGTACTGAGAACAAACCAATGCTAAAGAAAGGGTAATTACACTCCTGAAGTAAAGCTCCTTCTAAATCACTGTGGCACAACCCAGGATATTGTCACCAGACTCATGGAACAAGCGCAAAGAGCAAAACAATAAATAAAACCAAAATTCCACCATCCCCCATCTGCTCAGTTCTCCAAATTGAAGCATCTCAAATATTACAGCAACATTTTCTCTAGTTCATTACAGAGCCTACATTTGCCACTTACACATTTAAGCATAGAGAACTTAAGTGACTGTGGTAAGTCATTATGAGAGAACATGGTTCCGTAATGGGGTGCATCCAAAACCTCACCACAGATCTATCAAAGCATTGCTAATCAAAAGGAAATAGAAAACACTGGAAGAGAAATCTGAGCCTAATAAAGCCTGATGATTCTTACACACCTGCTTCGCTCCTGAAAGTGGGAGGCTAGGGAAAATAAAAAATAGTGAAATATTATCACCTTTTAGAGTGCCTTAAGGAAGCAAATAGCCAGATCAAAGCACAGCTGATTTATGAGCAAATCCCACCTATTCTTTTAAGAGCTTTCCAAAACTACCAGTGTACATTGGGGCTTTAAAAACAATGGATGAAAAAGTAGAGGTGCAAGGGATTTCATTCTGCACGTAAAATAATCTGTCTGGAGCATATTAATGTTCCTTTGAGGGGCTCTATAAAAGCCCCTACGTTAGAGAGATAAGGAAATATATTGAAATTGGCCAAAGTAATCCACAGAGCTAAAAGGCAGAACAAAATGTTTGCATACTTGCTCTGCAAGTTCTTCTGGGCTCCATCATAAAACCTTGCTTTTTTTATAATCAGACATAAAGAATAATGAGGAGGGGGCACATTAGCCCTTTTGCAATGTCTCTCCATGCCCCTATAACTCACTTGTTGGTAAGGAGCACATCCTGCTTCGCTCAGACAAACAAGATGCAAGATCACAGGTTTCCAGAGACGGAGAGAGAAGAAAATCCACAGAAACAACAAACACGTCCACTCTTACGTCCAGCGCTGTCATAATTAATGACAGCAAAAACCCATGAAGGGATATAAAACCCTGTGCCTCAGCAGTTAGGTCAGTCTCTAAGTATTATAGATCCAAAGGACACCATGCAGGGAATCCCATTATTCTGTATTTCCTTCCTGTGCAGCTCTTGCACTTCTCCTCCCAAAAGACTGTAATGAATATTGTCAGAGACAAGATACTGGAAGAAATGGACCTTGGGCTTCACTCAGTTCCTGGGCCTATACTATTATTAGAAGAGAAACTGTCTCAGGAACGTAAATGATGATGGAGTCCCTAAAAATGACAGGGCAGGAAAAAAGGCACGACGCAGCAGGCAGTTCAGCCAACATCTGTTCCTCTCCCCCTCCTTTTCCAAGCCCAGAGGTAACACTTTGCATGGCTTCGTAGCTCTTAAGGCTAGGTCTCCAGCCCCATTCCCAGGAAAAAGAAACAGGTTTGTGTACAGAGTATTTCCTTTTCATTCATATTGAACTTTCCCCCCTAAAAGTTCAATAGAAAGCTCTGAAAAAATAACTAATGCTGCCTCCCAGATGCCTTGTTCATCTCAGCCACCTTCCAGGAGAAGGCCACCTGGGCCCACCACATGGAAACGAAGAAAGAAATTGCAGAGTCAACCCCCCTGGCTGGTAACTGAAGATATTTAGTACACTTGTCCACAGTCTTCAAGGAATTGGTGTGTTTGTGCATAATTTAGTAGGAAGTTGCAGGATTTCATTGTTATGGGCTGAACATCGACTTTAATGGTTTCAGACACCCTGAGTTTTCAATCTGCTTCTCTGTTTCCGAAAGGGGAAACGATGTAAATAGTTATAGGAAAACCAGGGCACAGGGTGGGATTTGGAGTTCGTTCCCACCCAAAGTTCTGCAGGCCTCTTTGACACATGAAGAGGTGAATGTGCTGCTGCAGTAGTGTCGAAGTACGATCATCTCCCAACTCACCCATCCCTCCCCTCCCAAAACCAAACCCCAAGCCTGAGGAGCCACCACTTGATCTGATGATGATGATGAAGGACGTGGCTGTAAAGTGCCAAAAAGCTGAAAGATAGGAGCAAGAGGAATCAAACCACTGAGGGATGCTCAAGTGAGGATTACGCTGCCGGCAGCTCGGTTCATCTCTACGATGTTTCTTGTAACAGTTTCTTAAAAGCGTTAAGATTAATAACACCTAAGCCCCTTCCGCAAAGCATTCATTAACTCACTGCTGCTCCTTGGTGAATCCTCACGTTGCTACCTTTAAAAACCTGAAGAAAACTTCAAAGAGTGCAGGGCTGAAGAGCAAATATTCGCTGGTGTCTTAAAACGAAATCCAAGGTAGGGCAACGAGCGGAGGAACAGTTGGTGAACAGTTGGTGAATGGATATTTTTATGCAAGGAATGCCTGAAGGAAAGAGAACGAAAAAAAACGTGTAGGAAGAAGGAGCAATTAATATGCTCCTTTTTTTACCCACCCCCACCCCCCCTTTACGCTTATTTTGATTTAAAAGTCTTTTCTTTCAGTATCACAGATTAAGGTCGCTGTACAATTTACCATGGATAATGAAAGTGGTCAGAGTGGTTGAATCAAGAAATGAAAGGGCCTACGACAGAGTTTTTAATTATTCTAAAATGATCACAAAGATATTCTGAATTAATTTTCACATTTTTGCATTTGTACCTTTCAAATGACGATGTGTACAGATACCATTGAATTCACTGGGAAATGGCAGGCATCCTTAAGACCAGTTCCCTCCTTAATGTCATTCTCGACTGGGAAGGCCACCGACTGTAACAACGCCTTGCTGAAAACGTTAAACACTTCAGAGTTTCACATCAGCTACTCTCACCAAGAAGCCCTGACTCCCCCTGAAATATTTGCAACAGCAAGCTTCAGATGCCAAAAAAACCCAATTTAAATAAATACAAATTTTAAAAAATACTCTGGATCCAAATTCCTTTTTTCATCTCACTAATTACGGGGTAAGGACCGTTAGGTGTGCATCTCTTGTTAGCTTAATGGGAGCTGGGAGGCCAATACTTGCTACAGCAGAGCTGAAACTACATCCCAATGTTTCTCCCCTCACTGTTCTTCTACTGCTGAAAAAAATAATAATAATAAAAAAACTACAATTAGGCTATTGCTCATTTTTGCCACTCAATATAATACTGCAGGTAAAATCTCAGTGGAGATAACAAAGCAAAACATCAGAGCGGAGAAGCTAAAGCGAACAAGGTTGTTCCTCGCTGATGGTGCCCACCTTTCTTTCTGCTCATCTTCTCAGCACCGGCTGTTTCCGTGGTTTATTCTAGCAGCAACGAGCGGCCAAGCATCAGCCCCGTGGCTACAGCTTCCAGGCCACTTGGTGCACACCACGAGGGTGTAAATGACCATTGCTGGAACTGAAGTTAATGGGTTACAACAGTGTAAACCCGTAGTAAGAGCAGCCAGACCGGGTGCTTTTTCCCTGCCTGAACATTACGCCTGAAAATCAGATTCCTAAAAATTATTTTCAAATCAAGTCTTAGGCACTTTTTAATCGCTTACAACAGATATGCCTGTTGTGCTGGTTTGGGGGACTCTACACCACTGTTCAAAGTGCCTGGGGAATCCCTTAAGGGCTGCAGAGCCTTGCTTTATGTACAAGTAGAGGTTACACAGAAAGCCTGAGGAAGTGGCAGATACCGAGTGAACACGCAGATAAGCTGGACTAGACCCTCCCAGCTGAATTTATCATGGGGCTGATAAGTTGGCTTCCAGCAGGGATGAAGAGAGGAATCTTCATACCCCCAATCTTCTTCTAAACAAGGAATCAAGGAACTCACCCAACAGGTTCAAACCTCAAGGAACATGTAGAGGTGTGTGAAATGGGGACAGTTTTTGGGGTAATTATCTGAAACCTGGCCCTGCTGAGAAGTATTATTAGTAGCACATAAATAAGGTTGTGGAGGGTAGAAGCAGAGAGTTTAATAGCTTTTTTTAAAAAAAATGCTCCTAGGAACAGCCTACAGTTCTTAATTGTTTTAAACTATCATTTTTTTAAGAGAAGTTCAACTCCAGAGATGTACATTTTCAGAACTGGAACAGAAATGAGGCATCCACCAGATGGGGAGAAGAACGGATAAAAGAATAGTCAAGTGAAGATCACAGAGGAAAAGCTCTTTAAGAGTCTCTGCAAGAGCAGGACAAGTATTGGCATCAAATATTTATGGGCAGTCATTCAATCAAGGCCCATGAGCTTCCTCTCAAGTATTCATTCTCCTTTTTATTCACTTGCAAAAATTCACTGCATGAGCAAGGTTTAGTGTGACTAGACCTTCATGTAAAATATGCACACGGGTTGCAAGCAGTAAGTTTTCATATTTGAGAAGAATCTGACATTTGTGAAGTCCATGGGAATTTTGCTGTGTTTTTCAAAACCAGAGATTTTACCCCAGACGTCTTCTAGCTGATTTCAGAGCAAGAACCATCAATTCTACTGGCAATAGGAATAGCAAATCATAATCTTTCTTGGAATGAGACATTTTGAAAAAAACAAAAATCCATTTTCCAAGTTACAGTGAATAACACAGGGACTTAAAATCGACTCCAGCTTGAGGATGAATTCTATATAGTGGCTACTTGCTTGGACAAAGTTAATGGGATACTGCAAAAAAACAGGGAAGGCCCTTCCAATACATGTTCTACACCCACACATACGTGTGCATGTGCACACACGCACACAAATACGCTGATTTTTTTGGTTTGGCTTTTTCCTTGTTCAGACTCGTGATTTAGGACATTACTCTCCATGTCTGAACTTAAAATTACAGTAAATTGCAGCGCAGTAATTTCTGTGAGCTCTCTGTGTCTTCTGCGTCTTCTCTCTGAAGAGACCAGCCGGGGATTTTGAATTCACACACCTTTTACAGAACCAAGTCCTTATTCACCAAGTCCACATACACTCCTAACTCTCTGAAATGTTGCAGATGCGTATTCAATATTTAAAACTTAATTTTTCATGGTATAGTTTTTTAAATACACATATATATCCCAGTCCTACACATATCACTGCACACATGCAGTGAACATTGGGTACATTTTCCTTGTACTCTGTCATTAAGAGCTGTATTGACAGCAAACAAGTTACATATCTTTTTTTTAACAACATATAATTTTGCTGTTGTTTGCACGTTTTCTCCAAGACATATTGGATACCATTTGCCTTTCATTACAAAAAATGTGCTGACAACAAAATCACATATTCCTGACACACAAAAGAAAGAAGAAATAGCTACCATTTTTGGGGCAGGGGAGTTGTTACATGGGAAACTTGGTACATCATTACCCGGTCAGCGCACGTGCATCCATCAAGACACAATAGAGGTGTTTGAGGCTTTCCAAACCCTGTCCTCTTTATTCCTATCGCAGCATATTGATAGATTATTTTTAATTATCTGAAGATAATTAAATCTGGATATCCAAGGGTAGCCAGGTGCAAACACGTCTGAGGATTTACACAGTTGGGCTGCTACATTTATAAGTGTAGTTATATCTATGAAGCCTGTATAAAGCCCAATGCTATGTTAATTCATGACACAAATGCCCAGCAGCCATGGCAACCTAACACTCAACATAACGACAGAGCTAATTTCTGATTGTTTACATTCAAGACACCTAAATCAAAAATCTTCAGGTAGTCCTAAATCCACTATGCATGTAAGAGCCTTTGGAGAAGCCAGAGCCACAATCAAATGGGATAGATCTTCAGCTGAGGTAAGCTGTGTAGCTCCACTGGATTCAAGAGATAATTTTACACCAGCTGGTCTCCCTCTCACTGAAATTCAGATGGCACACACACAGTCGATACCCAGGTACCACTCTACCAGACTACACCAGTGGACTCCCAGCTGGATTGGGACCTGATGGTATTTGCCCGTGAGAGAAAAGGAGAGAAGCCAAGAAAAGTCCATGTCTATATATCTGGAAAATGGCATCCAAGAGGATACCCTTGGTATTTCCTTACAAACTTCCCAGCCCATACTGGGAGGCAGACCCAGAACACTGGCTTCAGGAGTCTATGGCTTTACATACTTTTTTTGGTGAATATTTGAATTCTACATCCCATATATCTGCTTCATGCTTAGGCTTTAGGACTACAACACTCCATGCAAGAAGAGCAAATCCCACTAGCTCGGGACATACCTCTGGGTCCAAACCTTTACCTTGATGTCCAACACTGGAAACATCAGGACTATTTTGTCCAGCCTCTTCTTTCCATAATTTTCCAGGCAGGAAGATTGTTAAAAATTATCTGGGACTACAGAAAGAAAATATTTTGACGTTGGTCAAAAAGCTGGAAGAGCAGAAGAAATTCCCAAAAGAGAAGCAGGTCCCTGGGCTGTGGCATCCCCCATCTCCACTAGATCGGGGTATCACCGAGTTGTATTGGGCTTATTAAACTCATCAGCATGCAGCAGCTCTTCTGATGAAAGAAAAGCAAAGCATATTGAGGGAGAGCAAGAGAGTAGAAGATATTTTCTGCCTGTGCCCATCAACGGTCATTTCTACAGAAAGTCCTCCAAAAGAGTAAGATCATTAAAACCAAATGGAGCCACTGGAATTTATTGATGAAGGGAAAGTCAAACCCAGTCTCCGTTCTTCCATGAGTTATATTTATTTATTATTATCACAAAAAAGCCATGCTGATCTCTCTGGAGCTGTACTGTCAAAAAGAATGTACTTGGGTCCACGGCAGTGGGGTTGGAACTAGATGATCTTTAAGGTCTCCTCCAACCCAAACCACTCCATGATTCTATGATTCTAAAATATCTGGTTTTTTTTCTAGTATGGACTCTCTCCCTTTCTCAGTTGCCTTCCCCCGTCCTTTGCCAGCTGGTTGGTAGCTAGTGCAGCTGGCAGTGATGCCAAGTGCTTCGTTACAGTGGAGCCCTGGGCATTAGCAAGGATAATAATAAACAGTGCTCAGGGAAGCGTGTATTGAATATGCCCGAGACACTGAGGGATAGGTCCACTGCTCTTTGCACCATGCAATCTGACCTGCAGGATGCAAAACACACTGCGTATCAGAAACAAGAACGACTGGGTATCGTTTGTTTGGTTTTGTGTGTGGGTTTTTTGTTGTTTGTTGTTTTTGTGGGGGGCTTTTTTGGTTTGGTTTTTTTTTAATGTGGTTGGACTAGATGATCTCAAAGGTCCCTTCCAACCACTAAGATTCTGTGATCTGTGATCTGTGATCTGGTTAGGCACTAGAAAAATGTTAATAGTGGTGGTAACCTATGGTCTGTAGCAAGCCTTTCAGTGTAAATCAGCACACACCACCAAAGACAACACTGAATCATAGAATCATAGAATGGTCAGAGTTGGAAGGGACCTTAATGATCATCAAGTTCCAAACCCCCTGCCCTGGGCAGGGACACCTCCCACTAGACCAGGTTGCTCAAAGCCCCATCCAGCCTGGCCTTAAACACTTCCAGGGATGGAGCACCCACCGCTTCTCTGGGCAAAGAAGGCGGCAACTGTGTGTGAGTGCTGGGAATCAGGCTGTGCACAGCCAAGAAGGTCACTGGTGTGGTCCTGCCACAGATTCCTGGAGATCAACACTGCGTGGGCAGAACACAACAGCTCAAGCCCATCAAGTCCATCAGGACTCCAACATTACAGTGCTAGGGGCAGATGCTCCCAACTCCTCTCCACCACCACACAGATCCAGCTGACTACGTAAAATCTTGTTGCAAAACCTGGTGTGGTGGCTAACAGAGAGGAAAAATGTTGGCAAGAGATTAAGCATGTAATATGTCACTTTCCAGTCTAGTGAGAGGTGTCCCTGCCCAGGGCAGGGGAGGTGGAACTAAATGATCTTTAAGGTCCTTTCCAACTCTAACCAGCCTATGATACTGTGATTCTATGAATACATTCAGCAACACAACACTGCTGATCCACCCTGGCTCAATCTGCGCCTAAAACAAAGCCACACGCTCCTACAATCAGGAAGCAAAGCAGCAACTTGTCTGACCTGGGGGCTCGATGGGGGAACCACGTGCAGTCCTTCCTTCACACAGTCCACGTGTCTTTTCCCCCTCAGCCACACTCATTTTACATTCTAGCCTCTCCCATAGATGTGGTGGAGCAGCAGCTTTAGGCGTTACATTCTTCTCCTTACACTTGTGTTTAGGGGAATCGCAGTAACTACGGCTGTTATTTCCCTATAGTTGATTTTGCTACATTTCTAGTGACTTCAACATCTACCGTCCCCAATAAAGGTGTAGTTTATTCTGACAGTGGATTCCAGGTGAATGCTTATTGCAGCACAAACCACTCATCCTGACCAAATGGATGAGCAGCGGACCAGCATCCCTAAAGAAGGAGCATGGAACAGAGTAATTCATTTATTTAAAAGGCCGGCTGAGATTCAGCCATCTTTTGAGAATCCAGATATTATTTTTGTTTTTCCTTCTGCAAAATTGAAAGCCATTAAACAGATTTTCTTTTCATGTTTCTTGACTCTTCTGCTTTGCTAAAATGCGTATTTCCCTTCTGTGCATTTATGTACCTTCTCAAAACCAGCTGCACACCCAGCAAAGATCTGAGGGCTCAGGGGCCAACAAAATCTCTGGGACTGGGATTTTAGTCCGGGTAGGAATCACACAAACTATGAGCAGCAGGTTTGTAGAGCTCAAGGCAACAGATGAGTACAGCTGCAGTTTGAAGGGATGATTTCCAAAAAGGAGAGGCCAAAAAACAAACCAGCAGAAATAAAATAACTTCTCACCACGGAAACGATGCAGCAATCAGTGGCCAAGAAGCAGAAGCCCAAGACCTGCTCCAAGGCTTCCCATGCCAAGCTGGCTAACTACAAAGAAGGCACAATTATCAAAAAGCTAGGAGACAGCAGAAAAAGGCTTACAATTCTGCAGAAGACAGCAATCTTACTGGCCTGGGATAAAACATAGTTTTTATTCAGGTAAAGCTCTCATTAAAATCTGGAAGAGTATTGAGTAAGTAAAAATAAGGACCTCAGGGTCCAGCCTGTCCCATCTTGCTAATGAACTCTTGGATGCAGAGAACAAAATCTTGCCGAGGGAGCAGCTTCCCTGCTTTACTCCGTGATCTCCTGTGAGCTTAAAGGAAAGTCAAGAAAGTTCACGATGTTTAATCAAGGCACAAGTTGATTTATTGTAGCAGAACAACAGGATGTGTATGCCTGCTTCAGGATTCTGTCTTTCTTCGGTTATTTTTTTTCTCTCTCTTCAGAGCACAGGAAACATATGACATAATCTGAATATTTATGGCACTCTGTGTAAAAGCAGAAGTCCCTCTTCTGTACCCATCTCATTACAGGAGTTTACATTTTTGGAAAGGCTTTTTGTTCTGGACCAACCTGTATTTCCTATTTCTGCTCCACTGGTAGCCCAGACTAATACAATGGTGTCGATCGTAGAGGATTTCAAATCTTTCAAGCAGCCTTTTCAAAACCAGAGCCCATGTAAAAGAGTTCAGCTAGCCACTCTCCTTCATCTGAGGGGAAAGCTTGCCTTAGGCACAAACAAAGCTTCAAATTGATTTAATTTAAAATTTCAAACTTCTGTATGCTGTTCAGCTTCCGACTGCCATCTGCTTTTTCAGCTTGCCGTGACAGAGAGCACAGTTTTTATTATGTTTGTTCAAGCAGGTCCATCAGCACAATATTAATTTTCCAAGTTTGGGAGTTCTGTATGCTTTTAAAAAGCCACTAGTTATAAATTCGATCAGAAATTATCAACAAAAAATATCATAGTTCATTTAGCCAGCTTTCAAAATTGCATCTTCTCAGCCTGAAGCTCCCAGAATGTTATCTCCTCGAACCGTCCCTGGGATCTGTTTGTGCTGCACCAAACACAAAGGTCCCTCATGATCTCAAATCGGGACCTTTTATTTCAGCCACATGAGTCTTCAAAAAGCAGTAATCAAATATATTCTGATCACACCAGCCCCTGCTCAGGTATTCCCATAGCCTTTACAGCACGAATCCAGTTTATCTCAAAGGTGACCCTGGGTCCTACCAGCTCTTGTCCTGACATCCCACTCCAGGCATTCCTGGGTCTTACCTTCAGTGCCGCCATCCCCTCCTCTCCCTCCCCACCTGGTTTTTTCGTCTTAAAGCTTCCTGTAAAAAATTCATTTTCCAAAGAATGAGAAAAAAATGGTGTCACTTGGGACCTCTCCACTAAGTTCATCTACTTTTCCAAACTGCTTAACTAACATGTTGCGTTGTGCCAACACAAAAGCAAGCAGAGCTCCTCTTCCACTTGCAAATCCACTCAAATTAAGTTCTTCACCAGGCTTTACACTTAAAATATGGATTTTTCGCATCCTTCCAGAACACCCTCCTTCCAACAAACACATTCCTAGAGACAGGCATATGTTACAAACATCTCGATAAAATGAAGCTTGGAGGAAATTACAGCTTGTGCCTGTCCCTGCTGAGAAGCCCCAAACATGCCAAGTTGTGGCTCAAACTGGAAAACTACATTAATGGACGTGATGTGCAACAGCCCAGATGTGAGCAGCTGTGATTTAACTCACAGGTTGGACTAGATGATCTCCAGAGGACCCTTCCAACCTTCCATCATTCTATGATTTTGTGTACCCCAAAATTCACCCCACCCCACATCAAACCCTCCTTTCTGTCAAAACCAGGTGTGCTGCCTTGTAGACTGGGCTTAAAGTCCCACTTTGCTTTGCATAAGGAACAACACAGCCGTTAAGAACTTTTAGATGAAAAATAAAACTGGGATTCTGTCCCCACTGGTCATGTATGAGTCCAGCACCCTTCCTACAGATTGCTTCAGGCCTGCTCTCTTACTTCAGTTCCAATTTAGATGGTTGTATCTTCCACCTGAACCCTCCTCACCACCTCTGGCAGCCGGCCACCGATGGGGTATTTGCTCCCCTGTCCCCCTCTGACTGATTTTATTTCTATTCAGCAGCGAACTAACAATCCTAGATTCGTATTGACACTCGACACAGCGCTTCGAGGTCTCCCTGAGAGGCACTCCATAAATGTAAATTCCATAATTATTTGAAAGCGGAGCCTCTTCCAACCTGAGTGAGATCTGATAGCATCTCTGCCTTATAAATAATGTAACGTGCTGGCAGGGTTTGCAGCTCTGTACAAGGCACAGAAGGCCCAGCTGGAGCACAAACAAGTGTACAAGAAAAACACAGTTGACAAAAAATGTACCGGGAAACCCAAAAAAGATGTTCTCTATAGATCTCGGCATAGATGGACAACAGGGCTTTCTTCTCATTTAGGGCAACATCTGTGATCGGCGAAAACTGCGACAATTTGGGAAAGATCAGAAAGCAGAGCGGAGCCAACGCTAGAGATGTGAGAGTTGTGAATATCCCAAATATTTCAGTCAAATCCCTTTTGTAGTCCTACCTTCAAAGCCACGGAATGTAAAATAATAAAGCGCTGTTGTCAAGATCCTCAAAACAAACAGTCGAGCATGAAAAAAAACCCCAAAAGATAATAATAAAAAAATTGAGAGGTCTCTTCTCTTACCAACACTCCCCTCTCCTCAGCAGCTCTTCCCTTGGCTCAGGGGGGAGGTGACCCAGATGTTGCCAGCTGTGTGGGGTGGTAATTCCACCCGGGGCTCAACGGACATTGGATTTTCCCATCCAATTTACAGCACCAGAATCAGCCAAAGTGGCTTTTTCCCTTGTAGGTTGGTAAAAGGACTGAGATACCTACAGAACCCACAGAAAGCCCCTCGCCCCCCTGCTAAATGACTGTTATTTTCTGAGATAAAAGGCTGGGGGGAAGGATCCGGTTTACTGTAAATAAACAGCTAACTACTGGACCATCTGGAGCTTTGCTGTAATTTCTGCTGGCTTGGCAATTTTAAGGAGACTTGTTTTCAACCGATGACACAGTTTGGGGATTTAAACCATAATCTTTAAGACACATATTTAAAAGGTATTAGCTAATTATTTATGCCATAACTGCTGCGAAAACTGTAAATAAATCAGAGTTCTTTGAACTGGTGTTTTTGAAGTTCGGAAGCGTTTGAAGTGAATTAGAGGTAAGAGTGTTTGATTGACTTCTGTAGAGACGGGCTGTAAATGAGAAGGGGGAAAGGTGCCTGGTCTCTGTGCAGGGAAGAAATCCATACGGAACCAGTGGAGAAGGGCTCACACAGGAGGTGACAGCTCAAACAGAGCTGTGAGCTGGAGATGCAGAATCTCCCTCACCATGAAAGGGGCTGCTGTGTAGTGAGTCCCTGGCCCAGAGAAGCTGTGGCTGTCCCATCCCTGGAGTGGTTCAAGCTCAGGCTGGATGGGGCTTTGAGCAACCTGGTCTGGTGGGAGGTGTCCCTGCCCTTGGCAGGGGGGTTGGAACTCGATGATCTTTAAGGTCCCTTCCAACTCAAACCATTCTATGATTCTATACCACTTACAACACACTTAAACTTTGCCATGGGCTGTCCGAGTAGAAACACATTTTCACCAGAGAACCTATGACTTACCACGAATTTAATGCTTAACTAATAAACTACCAACATTTTCACTTCCTTTTTTGTCAGCACCTTTATCCTCTTTATTCACGTGCTGTGGGACTGTCACTGATGCCTGCTAATTTTCACTTTATTAGCAGATCCATTTTTTCCTCTGATACTTGTTTCCCAAACACCCATTTTCAAGACAGTTGAAGAAAGAAAAAAGGATCTAAAGCTGAGTATTATTAATTTGAGGTGACTGCAACACAGGAGATTCAAATCAGGATCAAAACAGTTATATCCTGAACATGCCTCTAAGGGTGATGCTTTTGTGAGCGCTGGGTTCAGGGCACCCTAAGTGAGACCGGGTGAGAAATGTGCCTTCCAGAAGATGTTCAGATGCCACACAGATTGACAGCAGATAAAAACCTGATAGGCAGCCATTTGTTACAATTAATGTTTAATTAAGAGCAGACGTTATTAGCTTTGCGTCAGAAAACCAACAAGTCTTCTACGCACGGATGGAAATTCTGCGTTTGTTGATGAATAAACAATTAATAAATGAAGGCAGAGAGTTTCCTAAAAGGGAACGCTGGCTGGGGATCACGCTGTGCACGAGGTCTGAAGAAAACAACACGACTCTGATTTCCGTTCCTGCTTTGTCATCCTCTAACGTTCACGCTGGGACAGGAAGATGGCTGGATCTGTGCAGGGTTTTCTACAGAATTCTCTTATACATTGAAAAATACAACCCCACTCTTTTCTATCATACAAAGTCATCAGACTTAGCAACATTTACCTTCCATTACTGACTGCTCATGACTATAAAAAAACTTGAGTCCAAATCTTCACTTCCCTTTTTTTATTATTATTATTATTCCATTATTTATTTCCTTTATAACAACATTAACCTGTTCCATCTAAGTGCTTGTTTTCAGTATTGGATTTATTTTGGTCAAGTAGATACTCGGATGAACTTTGTATGTAACTCGTGTACTTCAGAAAGGAGATATCATGCAGCCAGCAAACCCATCATGTCTCTATTGTATTTTGGAACAGGGTTAGAATTGGGTAAAGCTCTTGTGAGATGGATGAAAATTTTCCTGAATGCATATAAAGGACTTTCAAAAAGCCAATAAATACAAGAATATTGCGGCCCCCTACAACAAAATGACATGGCTGGAAAACGATCTCAAGAAACAATTTTCATGCCAGTGTCAGACTTATTAATGAAGAGGAGTTCACCGTTAAAGCCAAGGAAGGGAAGGGAAGGCAGTGCCATTACATTTCAGTAACCAGGGACCCTCTGGAACTGGAACTTCAAAATAGGATTTCTTAAAAGCTTTTTCTTCCCTAAATTCCCTTTGCAGAAGCCTGCTTATTCTTTCATAATCACTTCAAAGCAATCCCCAGCCTCGCAATAAAGTAAATTCAAAGCAATTAGAGAGTAGATCTACACAGCAAGACCAAACGGTGCTTATAGAGGTTTTTCTGTAAAGTGGTTTCTGCATACAGTTTCCTTGGAATGACATTATTTGTGTAAAGAAATAAGGGTCTATTTTATGAAGGAAAGAAAATACGAAATAAATTTATGACAGCAAATAGAAACACTGCATCTCTGGAGTGTGCTATGATATTGCAGTTTGCAAGCACAACCAATACAGCACTGCCCAGCTACATTCATACATTTTAGTGAACAATAACAGAGCGGGGAGGGAGGGGGGAAAGAAAAGGAAGGAGTGTTCCGCAGCGTGCTACAATAAAAGCCACCACGCACTACAATAACAAGCTACATATGTTCGAGAATAAACAGCCCGACTTTGCATTTTCCTGCCCGCTCTCCCCAGCGGCTTTGCTTTGCTACTTTGCCAATTGACGTTTTCAAGAAGGCAGCCCTGTGAAATGTAAAACCGCTCCTTCCCTCACGCCGGTGAGGCTGCTGCTGGAAGAGGAGCTGAGCTGTGCTGAACTGAGCTGTGGTTGTTTCATTGTGATGCAAATAAATGTAACAATTAAGAATATAATTTTGGAAGATGTCAGTGGCGTAATTAGTCATATGGCTTCCAGCCAATTAAGCAGTAGGTGAATTAGCCCATTTAATTGGGTTTGGAATTTCAGCGCAAGGTGTTTGATGCTTTGTATTCTGTCAACATTTTGCTGAACTATACCTTAATAATTCTGATTGCTCTCGAAATAACAGCTGGGCCAATTTGGTCTGGAGTACAAGAAACCACTGCTTGAAAGGTTGTGTACACCTGTGATCCCAGTTGTGCAAGCAGATTGACTCCAACAAAAGCTCCATTCAAGGAAGATGGAAGTCTTGATTTGCTCATAAGCCCATTAAACACACTGAATGGCCATGAAGATGAAACAAGGAAGAGCTTTAGGACTCTGCAGTTGGAATCTTACAGCAGAAATAGCAATAATAAAAGAACAACACAAACTGATTATTCCCAGTATAAAAAGACAAGCTTATAACAACAACTGAAGAGGAGAAAGGAAAAAAACAAATGTCATATCTCTTGCTTGGGAGACTGCTGTGATTCAGCTAATCTCCTCTATTAGGAGATGATCACAATACACAATAGTCCTCAGTAAGATGCGAAAACGGAGGCACTCCCGGGTTAGTGGCAAAGTACTTCACAGCTACCCTAAGGAAGCACAAAATAGACACACTAACATTAAGACTGAAGATTACACTGTTAATGACAATAACAGCATACAAATGAACCCTACTTCACAGGAAAAGATTAGTTTGAGAACTAAAAATCCTCATTTAAAAAGGGTCTGATGAAACTGAGAGGCAAACTAATACAGCAGCGAAAGTCTATTAGCCACAAGACACGAGAGAGAGTGCAAGACCTAGAGGAGATGTTCCTTTTTATGGCAGGAGCTGGTTCTTTTTATTTTACTTTCAAATTGTCATTCCCTAAAACTAAGAGGGTCCCTGGGTGTGATTAGCATCTCTGATTGAAATTCAGTCAGTGTTCGCTCGGCCCCGACTCAGCCACTTTATTCTGCAGACTTCATTTTTGAGAATTCTGGGAAAAAGTAACGGGGCTTTGAGTGAGAAAACCTCTGTCTGAGAGATGAGCATCACTCCATGCTGAAAACAAAGCAGTGGCGAGGAGGAGCAATGCTGAATGCTTGTATTTCTACATGCACAGGAAGATGCCCTGGATGGCTGCACTCTAAGGGTTGTGGTCAAAGGCTCAGTGTCCAAGTGTTGGCCAGTAAAGAGTGCCATTCCTCATGGGTCAGTACTGGGACCAGTGCTATTTAACAACTTTGTCAGAGACATGGATAGTACGATAGAGTGCACCCTCAGCAAGTTCAATGATGACACCAAGCTCAGTGGCACGGTTGACATGCTGGAGGGAAAGGATGCACCTGGGACATGGCAATCCCAAGCTCAAATACAGGNAGAGAGCTGGGGTTGTTCAGCCTGGAGAAAAGAAGGCTCCAGGGAGACCTTAGAGCAGACTCCCAGTATCTGAAGGGAGCTACAAGAGAGCTGAGAGGAACTCTTTGTCAGGAAGTGTAGTGATGGGACAAGGGGTAACGGCTTTAAATTAGAAGAGGGGAGATTTAGATTAGATATCAGGAAGAAGTTCTTTATTGTGAGGGAGGTGAGGCACTGGAACAGGTTGCCCAGAGAAGCTGTGGCTGCCCCATCCCTGGAGGTGTTCAAGACCAGGCTGGATGGGGCTTTGAGCAACCTGCTCTGGTGGGAGATGTCCCTGCCCATGACAGGGAGGGTTGGAACACAATGATCTTTAAGGTCCCTTCCATCTCAAACCATTCCATGATTCTATAAGACTGGAATCCCAGGGATGCTTTCGAAGGAATTATTGCAGGGGACCTGGATTGCTTTGTCCCATTTTGTACAGCTTTAGCCTCCTCACAAGGATTCCTTGCACTCCTGAATGTTATAGAAGAGAAAAGAGAGGTGTATGTGCCTGTAACACACTCTGCACAGTGTTTGCAGAGCCAGGGAATACTCTGTTGGAGTTCAACCTGTAAAATGCAAGTCTGAGATCTGGATTGCAGTCCTGGGCTCCCCTTCTTCTATATTTAATGTCTTACTCCACTAAGTAGTTACATCGCTCCACGCCTCATTCTTCCCGTTTAGAGTATCAGGATAAATCCGCGATTTATATTTCAAAAGGATTTTGAGATCTTTGCATGTAGCGTGCTCCGTAGCATTATTGTTATTTATAATTAACAGCAGGGTTACTCCACTATTAATAACACTTAGCAGTAGTGCTTTTCATCTTCAAACCACTTTCTGAGCGCTAATTAACTTCAAGCTTCTGTTACTCAGAAAATATTTCTCTTTCTGCTTCCCTCAATTCACTGTGTTACAGGGATAATGGGGAAAAGTAAAAGCACACGAGCTTCAAGCAACTCAATCCTTAATGTTTCACTTTAGAGGGCCACTTCATAATTGTCACAGTGAGATTTGGTTCCCCTTTGACAAATCTTCTCCAAAGTGTCTCTCTAAGACCCCCAGAGTAGATCCATGCTGCCCCTTTTGATTGGGACTGTGTAGACTGAGCAGCCTAAAACCAGCTTCTCTGTGAGTTCCTCATCTTTTTGCCCACTGCCCCTCACTCCTCGGAATCTGGAATTAAAAGAACCTGCCGAGGGGTTCTCGGGAACCCTCAAAACACCTCAGCGGTCAGTGCAACAGGAACAGAGATGAAAAATGCGTCTCCTTCAGTCTGCACTTTATCTCACCCAGAATTTCATTCCAGCAGCAAATCTCAGGGCAGCTGGTCCCATTCTTTTCTTGTTTAGCCATTTCTCAGCTACAAAATACAGCACGTAGTCCATTTTTAGTGAAGGACTTCTTACTCAGTGGTGTATTTTATATCTTAGCATCTGCAAGATAAGGCAACACACAACTCCCCTCTCTCCTTCATGACGAGCTGGTCGCAGTGAGCAACAGGACCCCATTTTAGCATCTCTCCTGCCGGTTGGATCAGACCATCCCGCCCATTTTCCCAGCTTTGGATGTCATCAGCGTTGCATCTGGGACACTGGTTGATTTATACAAGACATCATTCAAGGTGGGCTTTACCAGCAGGACATGCTTGTCTGTAATTGTCCTCGCGTCTGTTCACGAACATAAATGTGTAGGTATCGATGTATTATTTTGTTGACTATAATGTTCTGAGACTGACAGTCTTTTCTTACATGTTTTAATGGCAGTCTTTTCTTCTAAAGTGAAGCATGCCATTAATGGAAAATTGTTTAGCTATTCCAGGGGACTCCTAGACATCTGGGTTTCCAACTCATTGACTTATCCAGGGCTCTTCCTCACTTCCAACCATCAATAATATGCACTTAAAGTGAAAGAAATCATTCACAGTGGTGTCCCTCCTGGTAGCTGCTCTGTCTTGGACCATTATATTGGCTCCTAGTGCCCTCAGAGCAAAGGTCGCTCTCACCTTTGGAAGAGAAACCGAGAAGAAAGGGGTCATGGGGGAAAATGAATCTATATAAATGCAATGGGAGAAAAAAATAACAAGCTGCTCTGTATCTCCTTATGAAAAAGGGTCTGTTATACTACCAGCTCAACAGGCTATCCTGGGCAAACTCGCTGCTATAAAGAAAGAATGAATAATATCAAAGAAATGTAGATTTTGGCTTGATATCCTTTGGCTTGGGGGTTTGGACCAGTTATTTATTGAAGGGACGTTGATTCATTTTAATTTACTTGCTAAATTGGTCAGCATCAAACGTAAATCAGTGCAAACCCTACATATTACGTCCAACTTTGCAAATTGCCAGGTCCCTACGAGTTCCTTTGCATCCCTGTACTCTACCAAGAGACAAGGAGAATCAATGGACTCAACCACCAGACACAATTAAGAAATTCAACTACACCTGTATCTGTGTGCACTGGGGTGGGCCTTCCCTGTCCAACTTCATTATGAAGCGGGGTTTTTGCATCAGCAAGATTATACACATGTGTACAGGGAATACATCAGCTTCCAATAAAGTATGGTTGCAGTTCATGTAGCTTTATCTCATCCATCCTATTAAAACCACTTATTTATCCTAGGGCTGCTTCTTTTTTTTTTCCATGTAAAATCTGTAACAGCAAAAATCCCCAATCAGTGAAACTATCCACACTTTTGCATGATCACAAGAAAAGGAGGCACTGCAAGTGGCAGAGTACTTATGCCTTCTCAGCATGTATTTGGCCCTGGAGGCAAAGATAACATAAATTCTTCATTGTGTTCTATTTAACGTCCAAAGATTAGCATATTCCACCACTTCTGTAAATTACAGAGTTTCAAGCACACTCTGCATTTAAAATCCAAAAGTGGAATCCATACACCATTGATTTTAAGCAAGAAAACAGTTCGCAAACTGACAGAAGCATCTCTCCCCGTACATTGGATTAATGTCCAGTGAAACAAATCACGTAACCAGCTGCTGGAATAACAGCCAAACGTCCTACACTACTGCACCATCTAATTCAATTGATTGCCTTGAGAAACAATAATATAGTTATAATACTTCTACGAGCTTGATCCCCAGGGGAGCAAATTTACTCTGGTCTCCCTAACTGGTTGATAACATATTTAAATGCCAGTCAGTCACTAATCCGTTGCTGCTCCATCCTCTGAGAGCTGCTTTATTGAACACTGTAATTGCCTGGATGTTGTTTTTCATTTCTGTAGCTGTTGCTGTTAATTAAATATTTCGTAGAAAGCTCTCTCTGACATTTCTTACTGCATTCTTGAATATCTGATAAGATATACGGGCTGAATATTTGTACCTGCTGCTCTCTGCTGATACTCTTGTCCTAGATTCAAACCCCCAAAACACTGAAGAAATGACATACTTTTAGCGAAATTAGGACTCGCACAGTTGAAGGGCTGAGGGGATCTGAATGGCATAGAGGCATATGCCGTGTCTGTTAGATCGCAGATGTCAGATAAAGCAGGATGTACATCTGGACCACAAGACTCACCCTCCTTCTCCCTGTACACACACAGTAGACTTGGGCACTCCAGCAGCAGCAGAGTTGATTTTCTGGAGTCAAACCCAAGTAGAAAAAGCCAGTCTGGGTTTAACACAAAAAATCTTGAAGGCCGGCAATGTTCAGAATCGGTTGATTTTCTGTAGGCCCCGATACAAGAGAAAGGCGGCAGGAAGAAGCATTCTAGCAGCTCATGGGGATGGCAAGTGGGTTTTCCTCTTAACACCATCTTTAAAGGAAGAATGAAGGGATAGAACCAGCTGGGGACATTCCAATGCCCAGTGGCACGGGAGTATCGACAGGTTAAGGCTGAGTTGGGGATCTGAAAACATCAAGAACGTCTCTAACACTTGAGACATGACAGTGTTGTTTCCACACTGTACTCTAATGACTACTGCCTCCCAAATTAACGAGACTGCTAATGAAAAGAAACTGCTGTTAATGCTCTGAATTAAGTTGTCCAATGGTGTCTGACAAATAAGTCTGGAGCAGTTACAAAGGATCTGTTCGTAGGCAGATGTAGACACACACATAATATACACGGTGTGTAAGTATATGCATGTACAGACGCCGTGTGCATCCACAGGAACACAGTGTGTGCATGTTCACACATACACCTACCCATCCTAAATATCTGAACTAGTTAAGCATATCACTAACACAACTTTAAGCTGCAATTCAGATGTTTTAAATGCTTAAAAACTAAGAACGACATCCCAGCACTACTGAAGTATTTGACAAAGCCTCTATTAAGTTTGGAGGAAGGCAACATTTTACTGCTTTTTCTACTATTAATTGCTTCAACGCCACCAGTATGATTAGTGATCCATCACACTTAGAAATTAAGACACACACTGCATGGACAATCTAAGAAACAGTCACTTGGGAGCTGTTTATTACCAGCTCCTGTATGTCTGCTCAGCAAACAGAAAACACTGGTGTTCTCCAAAAGTCCCAGAGCCAAGGATGCTGGGATGCCAACAGCTCAATGCAGTCAATACAGAAGACCATAGAAAACTCATGTAAGGAGTGAAAGAAGTTATTTCTGGGGCATTGTTTTGAAAAGCCCTGTATGTAGGTACTTCAACAGCACATCTCCTGAATCCTTACTCTGTACATCGGCGTAAGGAGTACCTGACATTCGAGTTGGGTATTTAGACTTACCGTTCCATGGTGTTCCCATGGTTTACTTGCACTGATATTCCTGTAGATGATCAATTCACCAAGAAGCCCAGCCTCACCCCAGTCCTCAGGATGTTCCACAGCATCCCTCTTTCTTTAACACAGTCTGGTTCAAAATTACCTCCCTTTTAAAACAAAACCATACAGCCCTTTAAGTCTTCAGTGAAAATGAGCAAGAACTGTGTCACCTGTTCACGCAAAGACCAGTAGCTGCCCACGCACTGAGACACCAAGAAGCACATGGAACTTTTTTCACTCCAAATGGGAACGAAACTGAATTATTTTGGTTTTGCCGCAGGCTAAAAGCTTCCACAAAGACACTTCTGCTCAGCTGACAAGAGGTAACTTGATCTTTAGCGCAAGCCCAAGCCACAGGACCGAAAGACTTTTAGCATTTGGAAAACTCTCAGCCAGCTCTTTCTCTACCGTTATCAACTCCCCGTTGACTAGGACCCAAGGGAAACAGATGATGCTTCCCACCACTCTTTTACCCCTGGGACAACGCTTCCTGCTAGGTTCTGCCATCCAGTCGAATGACCTTTCATCTCTGTGGCTTAGCGATACCTTCTTCTGTGAAACCCCCTATGAAATCATGGGGTTTCTTTGTCCCTGCCTTGCAAGCTCTTTTTCTTCCAGTTATTTATTATTTTAATTCATGCACCACTCCGTGCCTGTACTCTGCTCTAATTTAGACCACATACTTCCTGCTGTGTAATTCTACAAGTGTAGTTGGAGATACCCAAAAATTAAATATCCTGTGGAAAATAAAGGTGCATTCCATGGCCTGGAGAGCTCTTGGTTCACCTGCTCTAGGTGGGCAGGCACCCATTCCCTTGGACAGACCACAGTATTGAAATTCAGTCCTGTCCCTTAAGGTCTTCCTTCAATTGCAAGTAAAAACCCACCCCTGCTGAAAATACACAGGGAAATTCCCCGTGGGACACAGCTTGTTTCCTTAAGAGGATCCACGGGGACCAACATTAGAGCAACAATTAGAGATTTGGCTTCCTTCCTCCACATATGGGAAATAGGCTGGAGGAAAGGAATATGGTTGAGAAACGCTTCCAGTGCTTCCTCTGAGCTTTCTCTCGAATCACCGGTGCGTTTAGGAGGGAATGTTACTTTAGATCAAGAGAGGGGGAAAGGGAAAGGGAAGACCGTGCAGACGCTACTGTTCCCGCCTTCACACAGCATCTCTACAGCTCTCCAGGGAGAGGAGCAGCAAACGACCACGTATACTCTATTGCTTCTGTTTGGTTTATTTGTCACTCTTTGTAGGTTTATAGTTAGCTCCTGCTGGTAGCCCCTTATTTCTGCCTAGTTAAGGAAGAATATGGTGGTGTATTCTTTCAAAAAAGAAATGTTTTCCTTTACTGCACCGCAGGTGACAATCCCCTGGTGTCTAGCAACGCTGGCAGTAGATGACTTGGAGATTTTTCAAGTCAGAAATCCTCCTGGAGAGCCCCTTTTTAGTTTTCCTTTCCGAGTTTAACCTGCCATGTTTCCAATATGATTATGACTTTCCATTCCCTGCCAGAGTGACAGCATGAGGCAAGTGGGATTTGGCAATGATTTGGGAAGATGAACGGTGGCAAAATCAGGGAGCGTACAACCAAAGTAGCAGGGTCCTCTGCATTCAAAGGAGCAGCATTTACATTTCCCAGTGACCACTGCAGGAGCACAGTGACAGCTACGAACTGCCAGATAATGACAGATTTGTTACAGACCTCTGGGCCAATAATTAAGGGGAGATCATGCTCTCTTCCTTCTATGTAAAGAGTTAAGTGAACAGGCAAGCAAGCAAGCAGAAAATCTAGAGGACAGAATACATACTCTCACCTATCAAGAAATAAGACGTTGACAAGAGCAATATAGAGAGATTCTTAAACTACAGATTTCCCATTTTCCTTTCTGTAAAATAAAAATAACTCAAGACAAAGATTTTAACCCTATTTTAAGACTGGCATATATTCTTAAGACTTGAGAAAGATTTCTGGGCTGGATCTACAAGCCTAAATCATATGGTGATTTTAAAGCCAGATGAATTATCTCAAAGCAACCTTTTCCCCCCAAAATCATAAATGCTTATTGAGATAGACTAGAATATTGCCAAAGTTGTATTGAACACATGAAACTGTTCCAACCTACCAAGCAGCTCATGTTTAAAAAAATAAAACTCTTATATTAATAGTTCAAATTTTTAAACATTAAATTGATTTTATTTTTAAAGTTCCTTTTAGGTAAATACTAAAAAACATTCCTCCAGCATTTTCATTTGGGTGAGAAATGGGAAAATATTTGGATTAAACAAAATCTTGTTTAAAAAAAAATAAAGAATGGAAGAAGACAACTGAGGCCGTGGAGTCTTGATCCTGGATGAGCAAATCAGATCATTCCTGGGCTAAAAATATCGATTCTCCCAACAGCTTGAACCCTTCAGGAAAGTGACTGCAAGAAGGTGCCCTCCACGCTCTCCCATCCCCGTCCCAACCAGCCACCTGAAGGCGGGTCTGCAGAAGACACTGACTGGCACGTATTTGTACATTAACCTCAGTGGCTCAAGTGGCCAGTTTTCTACAAATATTCAAATCTGGTAATTATCATCATAACAACCCTGTATTGTCCTTGATTTGTGTTTTAATCTCCGTAATTAAAGTGTCTAGCTGCCACAGCAACAGACGCTATGGAAGCATGTCTGCGGTATAATCATAATATTAATTAAAACCACAAAGTAGCTACACAACAAGGAAAAAGACTAAACGGTAGAGAGAAGACCAGTGGCTTTAAAACATAATTTAGAGAATCTTCCACATCAGTGTGTCGCATCCAGTGTAGCTCAGGCCAAGAGAGGATGCTTTTCCTGCTAAGAGCAGCCAGGCCATACTGTAGGTATGCCCAGTTTGGAAGGTCTCACTCCATCTCCCTGCAGAGAAGTCTCTGCATCCCCAAGTCATCAGTACACTGGCCCCTTGTGGACACTTTCAGCAAAGTAACTAAAACCCGAACAACACAGAAAACGAATAAATTCTTTCACCTTGAGAGAGGGAACCTTTTTCAGAGATGAAGGTGTTTCTGTTGCCCGTGCTAAATGTTCTCTGCCAAGCAGAGGAAGGTTCAAGCAGGCACCTCCACTAGGACAAAGAGCCTTCCTCAAAGATCCTACGGAGCTGTAATTAGTCTGATTTTTCCCAAAGCAAATTTAAAGAGCATATTCATTTTTCTATCTCCAGGGTGCCTTGCTCACTCTAGCTTTCTACCACACAGCAGCAGCATCTACTTCTTTCGGGACCTCCAGATCTATAGCTAACAGCACAGTGAAGGATGGAGATGGGCTATCTGTCCTACAAGAACCATCAAACCAAGGGGAAATTTTCTTGTCCCACACAACTGATCGGGTGCACGGGGGTGGGTGTCAGGGTGTGCACAGCCAAAATTGGGTTGTTGGGCTGTCATCCTTGAATACACTGAAAGGATGTTTCTTCCCTCAGTTGTTTTTGGAGGTGAAGTGACCAAAACCGTGGAAGAGACCCCCCTGCAAAAGAAACAATGAGAATATGGGCTGTAGGAGCGAGTAATCTGGTAAGTAGAGGGGGAAGGTTCAATAAGGCCCCTTTTTATTTCTAATCAGCAGCGACTACAGCAGAGAAACCAGCTGTGAACTTGTCAGATCAGCTGATGATACACAACGATGGGGGACAGTCAATACAGAGCCGAGAAGCCAGGGAACTTCAAAGGGAAACCACATTCGCCATGTAATTGAAGTGAAACACGGCAAAGAAAAGGGAATAGAGAAGGATACCTGCTGGTGAGACCTGGGGCTTTGAGGAGGGGAGGTTGTTTTGTTTTGTTTCAAGTGGTAAAAGGAAAAGTAATGGCAGGAAGCAACACTTGTAAAAATAGAAGAGCGGAGACTGGATACGGGTGAGAGTGTATGAAACAAGGGAGCAAAGGTTAACCCCAGCTTTGGACAAAGTAACTGTTCTGGAGAGAGAGCCTCCAATAACACCTGCAGGCAAACGCCTCAATCGCACAGGGGTAATGGGGATGGGAATCAGACATAGAGCAGGGTAAAGTAAAGGAGGATTAAAACCCAGTTTCAGTAATTAATATATTCTACGCTAGGTGGGCTAAGGCTGTACTTGAAAAAAGTTTATAAGAAAAAGGTATTTATCTCTTAAACTGATTTTTCAGCTTTAAGATCTTGGAACTGTTATAGCTACCAGGAAACCACGTGGCAGCTGGCAATTCTGTTTTAAGCTACTGTTTGCCAGTGACACTGAAAAACTCAAGGTTTTTCTTTTATTAGTAAAAAGAACTGACATACTGTTTCAAATTCTTACATGGGTATCTATTAGCTGGAACAACTGGAATAAGTCATTAAATTATTATGCAATAATTAGCCATTACAGTCGGTAAAGACTTCAAAGCTCTTTACAGAGGTTATTCCTCATAGCCAGGAAAGCAGGGAGAACAAGAACCAAGCTGCATCCAACAATCCTGCAAATCAAAGGCATCACCAGAGCCAGAGCTTGGATCTCCTGAACCCCCAGCAGACACCCCGGGTGGTCTCACCTCTCTGGTCCAGATGCTCTGCTCCCCTATCTTGCTGCAGCCACACAAAGGTCACCTCTGGCTATTTAATTTGCTCAACACAAGCTGCTGCTTGCAGTGAAGATGGCTTCTTACTTTTTCCATGCGTGAAATTTGGAAGCTTGGGGCTGATTTTAACCAGTTTGAATATATTCAATAAAGCGGCCAGTGCTGTAACTATCAAGTTAATAACAAGCCTTGGCTTATTAATTCCTGGCTTGATCTAACCCACTGTGCAACACCATCTCTAATCTAGCTGTTTTCCTCACTATCACAGAATTGTCAGAGTTGGAAGGGACTTCTAGAGATCATCCAGTCCCACTCCCCTGCTAAAGCAGGATTGCCCAGAGCACATCACTCAGGACTGCATCCAGGAGGGGCTTGAAAGTCTCCAGAGAAGGGGACTCCACACCCTCCCTGGGCAGCTCCTTCCAGGGCTTCTGGCACCCTCACCCCAAAGAAGTTTTTTCCTCATATTTGAATGAAACTTCCTATGTTCCAGCTTGGCAAAATTTACTGCAAAGATTCACCTTGAACATATATAATGTATGTAACAGTCATCCCTTCAATACGAACTGTAGTTTGCAACACAAGTGGATGCTTGGGTGGATTTTCCTTTTCCAGAATCCTCGGAAATAACGGTTAATGACACTTGAACTTTGTGTAAGGAATTATGGGAGTGACAACATCTTCTACCAAACTTAGAGCAAAGCAGAGTGAGATGGAGGTTAAGTTTATGTTATGTTATTAAGTAAATGTTAAGTTTAACATGAAAATAAAGCTGATTCTGCCCAAAGATGGACACCTGTTAGATACCTACACTACCAGAAGAAAGGAAGCTGGCAGTGGAAACGTGGGGTCTGTTTTCTAGGGCTGGAAAAGCACAGGCAGAATGGTTGAAGTCAGGACCAGGAGCCTGAGAGGGATCCGTGGCACTACAGTAAAGCACATTGACAGAAATATCTCAGTCCTTGTGGAATGAGAAATGAGGTGCTGGTGGGACAAATTAGTTAATGTGTGAGGAGCTTGCATTTGTCATTGACTAGTGTCAAAGAGTAATGTCATCCCGTTTGAGTCAAATCATCTCAGACTAATTCCAGCAAGAAAGTTGATCTCACAAGGAACTTCAGAGTGTCTTTAACACATCCTATTTATTTACAAGCCCTATTTCTGCAGGCATCAAAACAGAAAACACTTTATTGCTCTTCAGCCAGCTAGCATGTAGCCTAAATATTTACTCCTGGCTTTTCTGTCATCACAGCCCCTTCATTTTCAGTGTCACTGTTTCACCTGATCGCCCTCAAAACACAGTCCCACTCAGTCCCACAGTGTGTTTCTGCCACCACAGTAATGTGCACTATTGTGTTTTAAGAAGGGGAAACGAAACAGCAACCAAGGCGACTAGCACTTTGTCTTACAAGTGTAGGAGGGTTCAGTATAAGCCATAACCCTTCTCAAAGATGAGAAATACTCCACAGTTCAGGGGAGGGTGAGAAGCTGAGCAGCAGGAGGACTAGTACACATCCTGGGCAAGACAAACACCAGAAATAGTATTAGTTCGCAAGGAGGAACCAAAATAGATTCTAAAAGGGATCCAGACCCACCTACGACTGCTCAATCAAAAAAGAAGGTTTTACATGAAATTTCCAGCTAAACATTTTCCCTTACCCACACAATTGTTTTCCACATTTACTGCTCTCTACCATACATGTACACAAAAACCAATGCCAAGAGCTCTCCTTTCTCCTTCCTCTCCTGTGCTCTTTCCTCTGGATCCCCTGGCTCCTCTTCTCAGCAAACCCTTTCCAGCTAAGGAGGATGGAAGCAGCAAAGAGCACTTGCTAACAGTGGTTTTCCTTTGTCAGCAGATGAAAAAAATGTTTTTCTGATGAATGTTTGGAGTTGTCTGTTACCCTTTGAGTGACTCGGGCTTCTCACAGGCAGCAAAAGACCTAACTGACCAGCAGGAAAGGAGATAAAAAAGCCTCTTGGTAGTAGCTAAATAGAAAAGATGGAGCATCCTGATTTTACTTTGAAAACTGTGAACAAGACAGACATGGCCCAGAAGAAGCACCGTGTTCTCTGCACCCTGGAAGTGCTGTAGCCCCTTAGTCCTGGGATAAAAAACTTTGGGGAAAGTAAGGAAGTCATTATGGTTGCTGTCACCTCCTAGAAGCCAAAGAAAATAGGAAGGGTGTGTTCAGTACTGCGCATTATAGATGCACATATCAAGCTGGATCATCTCCAGTCCCATTTTCCAGATGGATTTGGACTGGTGACTACTCCAAGAAGCTATTTGGGAAAACACAGACCCTGCCCAAACTTTCCAGTGAGAGCCCACATTGCACAGCAGCACGTCCTCCTCACAGCTCAGGCAAAGGCTCTGGCCTTCTCTGGCGACAGATGACAGTTTTGAGAGGTTTTGACAGTTTTGAGTGACCGACCATCAGTAGGTCACTCAAAGCTTGAGTAGGGATTCAAGAAAAGCAAGCTACTCTATGAAAGAAACTGCATTACAGTGTGGGAACAAGCAATTAATGGCATGAAGCATTTAATCTAGAGCAGAAATTAAACACGCCAATTTGAGCGTAGGTTGCTATTGCTGCTCTCTTTGTTGTTTACGTTTCACACGCAGTTTTTTCAACAAACCATCTACTCAGCTCTGGTGTTCAGTTGTTTACTACCTTTTCCACACATTTGTTTCTAGAAATACCGACAGAAGCCTAAGTCTACGGATCAGATTTCCTGCTGTTGGACCACTTCCTTGCACCTACAGCTGCAATCATGAATATTTGCACTAACAATTTAATAACATCACACTGATTTGTCATAAGCAATAGCTTACTGTTACTAATTATGTTTGCATTGATTAGTTTGAATGGAACAATTGACAGTGATAGAAGGCTGGGCTGACACGGCCAAGCTGAAACATCAGTAAAATGATACAGGTTTTCTTTCCATACGGGTACTATAAATTATTTTAAAGGTGAATCATATGAGCTTACAATGAAGCCTAAGAGTATAATTGCCTTTCATTACTATGCAAATTATGCACAAAAAACCCACCTAAGAACTAGTCCTATTGATGATATACTGCTTTATCTTCTTTTTCCTCTGACAATTCACATCTGCAGCATACAGACGTTAGATTATTATCTATACCATTATTAACTCACTTTACTTTTCAAGGTGGTAGTTGTGCTTTTTCTTAAAGTAGCTATTTTGACATAATGTACTTCGAAGTTGTGGAATTCAAAGCCAAAAGACAACAATGACTTCAACTTTCTCCACACACTTTCAAGGCAATATTTAAAACTTTCAAAGTGTGATGGGTAACTAATATAATTATACTAAACTTGGAAAGAAAACAGATGGTATAAACCAGGCAAATGAGATATATACCAGAAATAGTCATCAACTGAAAGAATAATGCAGCAATGTGGTTCTTTTTTTTTTTAAAGATGCTTTCTGAAATAGATTCACCATCATATATTATTTGCCACTTATGGGCTCGAGCCTGAGCACGTTCAGCATCTACTGAATTACCCATGAACAGATCCCATTTTTTACAGCTGTAGTCTCAACTACAGTCATCATTATTTTCTTCAAGAAACATCCAGGTATCTTAAGAATCAATGTTGCAGATATTACTTACCAAGCAGCAAATCGCAGTGTACCCTCTGCATAAGCCATTGCTGAAAATAAAGTTGTCACGACTATTCACTAGAACAGATAACGCTTTATGTTAATATTTCATGGGGTAACACGCTTTGACCACAACTGCAGTACTCAATGTGATTTACCAAAAATCATACTCAAAAAAGTCTTTAAGAAGTAGACTAAAGATCAAAAAAGAGGAACAAACCCCAAACTCCCTTTATCCAAAATGTTTTTACACCTCTTCAAGCAAGTAAAGACAGCATGTGAAAGTTAAAAATTTAAGTAAAATAGAATTTAAATCCGATATGGATACATAAAGGGGGGTTGGAATTTGATGACCTTAAAGGTCCCTTCCAACTGTAATGATTCTACGATTCTGCACGTGAATGTTCTGAAAAAAATCTCATTGGCCCAAATATGTTCCTCTTCTTCAGGAACAGTCTCCCCTGGCATATACATTTCAGCAAAACAGATGCTGAAGTGTGGCGTTTATTAACCAAGATAAATTGTGAGCAACATCACTGCGATAATGAATTTCTATTGAGTTCGTCCACGTTATCATCCTATCTGCGCCTGCACTTTGAGAGTGCAGCTGAGACTTTGCCAAAAGGGAATTCTTCACGTAAGTCCTTATTTTGACAGGTTAAAACATGTCATTTATACAGATTCTAAAGACTCGCCCCCAGCTTATAGCTCCCTGCTTTCAACTCTTAAGCCTTGGTGGAAAAGCAGTACTGTGGGACTAGAGAACTATTCACCCTCTACAAACACGGAGTGAACAGTGAAATGCCTACAGAGAAAATCCTGTACATGAAATCCAGGAATGTTTCACAGCCCCCAGGGCTGGGGGATACGGGTCCCGAGTGGTGACTCACCCTGACTCCAGCCCAGCGCAGAGCAAGGGCACCGCAGGTGATGCTGTGGTGATGCCAGAGGAGCTTGACCAGTTGTGGTCCACACATTTCATATGGCAATCACAACAACAAATAAAATTAGCCTGTTGACAGACGTTTCCCTAATAAAAAAGAAGATTCCTTCACCATAATTTGTTTATCGTGAACAATTACGGCTTGAATTCTGCCAAGCTCCTGTCCCAGTGAGTGAAAAATCTAACAATACTAAACCTGCTGTCTGCAAGCAAGGCCAGGCTACGAAACCCAGCACAACATCTGTGCCTTCTGCTCATCTTCAAAACACACTACACATTTGAAGGAAGAGACACATCTGAGTGCTACGTGAGCTCTTGTGACTTTGCCCTTGTTGGAAGGACATTTGTTTGTTTATTAAGAGACTAGTTACTAGTATTTTAACTGTTCCTTGGTGTTTTTTTTCTTAAATAAAGCTTGTTTCCTATCAAGCATCCTAGGTTTTATTTCAGAGTCGAGTCTGACCCACTCAAGCAAAAAAACTGACTTCAATTAAGAGCTCTGCCTCAGTAAGGACTGCTGCTTTCAGTCCTGAATTATTTAAAGCTGAGAAAATGCAGCTCAGGAGCATTTTACAAAGCTTTTGAAATTATAAAAGAGGTAGAAGGAACACCTTGCCCAAAACACTGCTCTTTAAGACTCTTCCTAAGCCCAAAAGCCACCGATTCAAGGGAACCATTGTGTTCTCAGGAAGGCAACCTCCTCCTCTAAAATATCACCCAGCGCCCACAATTTTTCATATCATTAACAGTGTTTTCCATGGTATTTTAATGTGCTCACACATGGCTGTTGATTGTCTCAGCCTTGCTGAGATTGCTTCAGGGGGAGCTTCTGACATCTGATACCAAGGACAATTTCTGGAGCAAGGAAGATTGTGGTGGTTTTTTTTATCTCTGAGGATCTACATTACTTCCAGGAATGAGTTGGGTTTGTAGGCTTAAAAAGCAGCATGCCAGTTCTGCTGATATGGGACAGCACATGAAGGTAACTTGTACGTACGCTCACCTCCCCAGGGATAGCTCCCCGCTCAGGAACTAACATACATGTGAGATGCCCTTGTTCGGTGACTCCTCTGACTCCAGGAGGCTGTTGTAATATTATTTATGCTTCTTAGTCATCAAAGCTTGTTTTAATCCAGCTTAGGTGTGACGTCTTGGGGCCAGGCGAATAGTGGGGTGGGAAAAAACCTACCATGTCTGCACTCTGCAGCAGATCTTACCTTCTGCAATTCAGGCTTGATTTGAGTGTGCAGTCAGATGGAATGAGCTCATTCAGTATCTCAAAGATCAAGGACTTGCTAAATCCCAAATGCGAGCACGTGACCACTTTGAATAAGGACGGCTGCCTCCCTGTGCACTAAGCACAACTACATCTTCATTTGAACTCTGCTCACATCCCAAACTCCATCCAGATTTACTTCCAATTTTCCTTTTTGCCACAGGTAGCAGGTTGGCTCTCGCATACATTGCTGAGGAAGTCACAGACATTCAAAAAAGGCACCTGATTTCAACTATGGCCATTATGCAAATGCAATTATGGTACATTATCTTCATTTGGTTTAAAACCTTTAAAACACCTTGAGCAACAAGCTCAATTATGCTTTCTTCGTCAGGTCTTGAGTTTCAAACACTTCTTGTTTTAGTGTAAAAAAAAAAAAAAGACTAACAAACAAGCAGAAAACGTTGCTATCAATATGTCTCAGATAAACAATAATAATCTTTTATGCTTATTTTCACCATTCATCCCAAGGAAATGCTTTGCAAAGTGTGAAGCCAAGATCATTTTACCTACCTCTGGGATGAAATGTCGCAACAGTTTAATCACACAGCAACACCACGCACCATTTTAGGATCAGGCACCAAGAACAATACTAACTCTAATTGAAATTACTGGGGGAATTAAGGCCTGCAGAATATAATTACTCATACTGGACTTTGGCCAGTGCAAACTGGAGTACAAGCCAGGACATGAAGTCCAGCCACCTTGCTCCTGCCAGAAGTGCCATGAGATCTTTAATGAATACAAGTGGCAAGATCCCAGAGTGTTGCATCCTATATAATACAGCCTCTTAAAGAGAAAATAGCCACTGAACAAGCTCTAATTTTAATGTGCCTCCAGTGTTGGATAAATGAAAAAAAGAAGTCTTGCATCATCTACTAAATACAAACAAAGTATAGAAATATCATAGAAATAAAGCAAAGTACTGGTTTGCCAAACTTCAGTGTGCTTAAGAACTATGCACCAAAGATTATACCAAATTCTAGACAAAGTCTAATATACCTCTTTAGTCAAACTTCTCTGAGTCTGAAGAACATCAACATGATTCTTTATTGTGGAACTAAATCTGTTCTAGGGAGCTCAAAGTTCCCTGCAGCCTTGCAGACAGAAGGACACTGGGGAAAGCAGAGCAAAGCTCCAGTATCTCCTAGGATTGCTGTGCTGGCACCCCTAGAAATACAAGTTGTTTAGAAGTAGAGCTGTTATTTCCCTTCTCTCTCCTTATCTGGAGAGACACCACCATCTCTGTCACAAGTCACTGTAAACGGGAATACTCCAAGCAGTTCCTTTTGCGTTGTGCTTTCTGATGGAGCACAGTGCAGCCTGTTCCCTTTGGGGCAGGTCCTCCCATGGGTGCCGTGGGGAGAAGTAAAAGGAGTGGAGGGACGCCACTGGAGCTGTGCAGTCAGGACCCAGGGCAGAGTCCCATCGTTGGTACTTCCAGCACAGTTTGGTGTAACCTCTGCACAATTCCCAGTAATTCATCAGACCCTTCTGTTTTTTAAGTGGCCAGCTCTAAAATAAGAGATGCTTTTTTATAACAGAGATAATGTTTGTCTAGTTTTGTAGATGTCCTTGGGATCTAAATCTGAAAAGAGTGCTAAGCATTATTGTTATTAAAGCAACAAAACACGTCCTAGTAGCAGATACAAAGGGGTGATTCTCAAAGCACAGAAAAGCATTAAAATAAGGTCACATTCCTTAGAGCCCCCCGGGATCTGAAATACAGATGCTGCGAGTAGCTGGCAACTAATTAGTTGTAAGCAACTAATACATTGCACAGTGCTAACAGATACAGATCCACAAACATATCCTTGTGTATACAGACAGAGTTTGATTGTGTTTTTAAATATTTCATGTTGCAGGCCAATTATCATAAGGGAACTGATACGTAAAATTGCCAAATTCTTAATTATGCTGTGTTTTCTTCAACTCATTTCCATTTTGACCATGCAACTCTGTGGAGCCTTGAAACAATTCATCAGTTACAGGAAAATGAAATTCAACGATGAGGGGCAGGGGGTGGGGGTGGTTAATGCAAGAATAAAATCCCTGGGTCAATTCTTTGCTATGAAGGATTAGAAAATATATATTTAAAACGTGGGTTTTAATAAAATAACAGACTAGCAGGCAATTTTTGCCAAGTTATATAGATCTTATGAAACTTATTTTGTTTTCTCCTCCATTCCATCTTCTTTCATGTGAAAGCAGGAGGGAGTAAGCTCAGCAGAGCCCATGGAGTGCTGGTCCTGCACAGCTCCGGCCAATGAAGCTGCCACCCCCAGGGTCCTTTGGTTCCGGGATGCCCCGACCCAGCGTTTGCCGTGACCCAACCTGAGCAACCCAACAGCCCTTTCCCAGAAGGACCCACTGGGTTGGCGATCACTTGCAATGGAAACTATGCCACACGGTTAACCGGTGGGCGAGACACCTTTAGAAAATGCAGCTACCAACCACCTTAAAATCTTGCCGTTTAAAATGATGGGAAATACAACCGTGTGAGCAGAACGACCGAGCTTATTCCTGAGATCCCACTGCCAGCAAAGGGCAGCCAGGTTTCTCTTCCCCAGCCAGCATTCTCAAGTGCTTGACGGCTCATACTTCCCCCCTAAGCCCTCTCCTTTCTTCTCCCCCTCCTCTGTGCCCACCCTTCTCACACCTCCTTTTTCATGCCTCTTTACCCACGGCTCTGCTACGCCTGAGACAATTTCCATTGCCTTGTGTCCTTCCCCAGTGGCCTTGTTATCTTCTTCCTATCCTCCCCCTTCAAGATGCACTGTGTTGAGCCAGCTTTCCACGGAGAACCTGCACTTTGCACCCAGGAAAAGTGGATAACATTTACAAAAGGATATAAATAACTCCAGTGTTAAAGCTTTATTGACTTCCAATGGGATTTTGGATCCTTCTGGTTTTGTCTCCCTTGGTTTTTTTTCTCTCCTTTCCCCCCACCCCACCCCTCTGCATCACCATTTTTTCATGGTACTGGTGTAAAGTGGAATAACATCCCTATATGGGATCAGCTATACGTATGCTTATATTGACACAGTGGATTTCCATACAGGACAAGATACAGGCTGTGACTATAAATCCCATATATGCCAAGTTATACAACTGATCTGCAGTGGAAGTTGCCACATCGCAGAGGGTGAAAAGATTCTGACCCACCACAAAGAACCAGTCCATCACTGCAAAATCTGCACTTGCAGGGCACTGCTCCATTGAAGTACCACATGCTATCACTGGATATAGGAGAAACTTCAGTTTTTCCTCCCAAAAGAGTGTAAAATGCAATATCCAAAACTACTGCATCAGGGTTGGAAATGGATATGTTATCTACGTTAACTGAACAAGCTCATGAAAAACATTGCTTATATTTTTTTGTTAAATACTGCACACGCCAATAATGACTTTCTATTTTCATATGATCCTATGTCAAAAAGACAAGATTAAATCCCTCAATACCAACAAAAAGGTCAAATGCATTTCTTTAAAAACACCCCCAAAAAAATCTACACTCGTAACACAAACAGAGCTCCTGCTTTCTCCCCAACCCCCTTAAATGCTTCTTCAAAGTTGTCACTGGTTTTCAGTCTTTGAAAAAGGTGGGGGTCACGTTTAGAAACCTTTCCTGGTGTATGTTTATCCTTCCTCTGCTCTTCATCCTCACTTGCCCAAGTACCCATCACCATCCCTGGTGTCCGAGACCAACCCCACACGCTACGGGAAGAAGGAACGATGCCAGAACTGTTACAGTTTCACCTAAATTGAAACCTGCCTCTACATTTTACAGCCTTCAAATCCTGTAGCACTAATAACCCAGCAGCCAGCCTGGCTGGAAGGAATGTGAGAAAGAGATGAATTCTTTATGCAATTTAGAAAATTATAGGATCTTTTTTTCTTCTTCTTCTTCTTCTTCTTCTTTTTTTTTTTCTTTTTATGTGCGTGTTTTTTTAAGATAACTGAAATTGTTCAAGCGTAATGGGAAGTGGCCTCTGTCAGGTGAATAATTTTCTGAAAACCCCTTAAAACAATAGGCTTTTCTCTTCTCCACAAAAGGTAGTTATCCCATAATTGGCATGCAGACATGGAATCGGTATTTGCCAGCAGTAGAAGTTTTCTCAAATAAATTTGGTATGTCAGGTGCAACCGTGAATCTGTCGGATGATTATTATTTATCTGTTTAGTGCTGACAGTGCTGTGCCCAGTAGCTGCAGAGAAACAGCCTTATAAATAAAAAACAAAAATCTCATTTAGGGAAGGGCCAAAACTGGGAACTAAAAAGGTCCAACCTCCCCTCCTAAAGCTGCTTTAGATATTTATTCTCATCTTTAAATATGCAACTCTCTGCTTCAGTCTCTTATTTATTTATAATAAGAAACTGGTAATATTTAACACACGTGTAAGAGTAGAGATGCTTGAAATGTAATGCATTCATTGTGACCTTCAGCTGCAAGGAACTATAGAAAAACAGCAAATTAATATTCTTTGCTGTACTCTTGTGCTTTCTGCTCATGAGTAGTCTGTGCTCGTGTGCTTCATATAGAATTTAAGTTTGTTCGTACAAAAGAGCCAATAATGGAGAAAATCAAAGCTTCACTTAATAAAACTTACTTTGATGTCACTACATTTTTCTTCCATTAACCTTTCAACTGCCATGGACGTTCTGCCTATATGCATTCATTTGTCCAGCAAAGTGGAAAATTGCTGGCAGGGTAAGATCTAAAAAGAAACCATCAGACGAGATAAAAAGAGAAGATTTATGAAAATCTGCTTCATAGCTCCATGCACTAGAGCACTATAAACTGAAAACTTTGCATATTAGAGTGTTATTTATGGCCTTCAACTTCCATGTCAGCAAAAGCCATCATACCTGTAGAGTTAAAATTCTTAGAAACCAAAGTTCACAGATAATGCCCAGCATCAGAGACGACCACATGAGACACAGCACTCTTGAAATACAGCTGACAATGTGCTGCTTCTCTTTTTTCTCTTTTAATCTAATGCCTGTTATGGGATTCACAGGTGGTAAAAAATAAAAGTCATGGAGACACAAAAAAGACTATAATGCTTTTTATGAGATTCATAGTCGGATATAGCTTTGCCCATTGTCATTTCCTTTGTTCTTCAGGTACTTTTCAAGCTTGGTAGCCCTTATTCATAGAATCATAGAATAGCTCAGGTTGGAAAGAACCTTAAAGATCATTGAGTTCCAACCCCCCTGCTGTGGGCAGGGACACCTCCTACCAAACCAGGTTGCTCAAAGCCCCATCCAACCTGGCCTTGAACACCTCCAGGGATGGGGCATCCACAGCTTCTCTGGGCAACCTCTTCCAGTGTCTCATCACCCTCACGATAAAGAATTTCTTTCTGGTATCTAATTTAAATCAGTTTAAAACCATTATCCCTCATCCTTTTGCTACACTCCCTGATGAAGAGTCCCTCTCCATCTCTCCTCTGTAGCCCCTGCTTTAGGTACTGGAAGGCTGCTATAAGTTCTCCCCGGAGCCTTCTCTTCTCCAGGCTGAACACCCCCTGCTCTCTCAGCCTGTCTTCACAGGAGAGGTGCTCCAGCCCCTCTGATCATCTTCGCGGCCCTGTGCTGGACCTTTTCCAACAGGTCCATGTCTTTCCTGTGCTGAGGACTGCGTGCTGAGGTGCTCTGCCCTGTAGGACATCTCTCCTGCAATGCAATGATTCCAATCTCAGCTCCACATTAGTCGATGGGAATTTTCTTGTCAGCTCAACCAGCCAAGCTCCAAGCTCAGATCCATGCACGGCCCTAAGGTTGGGGAACTGGCATTTTGGTTCAAGCCACAATGACATGCAGTTGTTTACTAATACAACCCAATAAATCCAAGTTATACCTGCACCTCCAACTCTGCCTCTGTAAATCAGTGTGATGCAATTGCAAATGCTGTCTGCAGCTTCATTATTCTCCTATGGGAGACGGTGCAGTCGTCAATGTGCTTGGCTTTTCAAGCTTGTTGCCTTCCCTGCTCAGCAGGCTGCCCTTTAACATGCTCCATCTGGCAGATCGGTGGTGACACCCTTCCCCCCTCTACGTGCTGGTAGGCTAGTGACGGCAGGCTTTGGGATGCCCTTCCTCCCATGGCTTGCCTCGAGCCAGCAGAAGAGCAGCCTGCTACTCCCTATTAATTTTCCAGTGGGGAAAAACGTCTTGGGGCTCCCTTCTGAGCACATTCTGCTGCTCATAAGCTGGCTTCTGCCTCCAACAAAAATTAACTTTGCCTCCGTAGGGTTTTTAAACAAGCTTCAACCCGTGTTTTTCTTTAGATGCCTCAGATCTGCTCACCTTCCAATCTACCTTCCTCATTCTTCTCAGACAGAGGAGAGAATCTACCACGGGTGGGATGGGGCACACAATTAACCCATTTCATCTGCTACATCCGCACCCCTACCACTCCATCCTGCTGATTGGAAAGGATTTTTTTCTCTTTTCCAACTCTACTGCAGATTAAAACCAGCTTGACTTCCTAATTCAGCCACATTCATGTCCCATTTCTCCTTTTTGTGTATTTCTAGGGTTCTCATGTTAGAGTTCATTGCCTCTGTTTGCTTGTTTTCCAGTAAGTAAGCAATGCAGCAACCGTTGCCATTTGAGTATTCAGATTCTTTACCATCCTTCCGTAATCACGCAGTATTTTCCTTCCCTTTTTAGGGCAGAGACATCAAATCATACAAAGTTTTACTGAACAAAAGCGCAACAATGAACTGAACCAGGAGCTCACACCTCGTAGCACAAATCCTCATGATCAAACTCAGCCATATCGTGTTCACGAGAACTGCATGAATAAAGTGAAAAAGGGTGCAGAATATGCCATCTAAACAGATGACAGAAAGTCAACAGAAATATCTGGGACATATAATGGAGTGAAGGGCAACCCCACTGGGAGTTTTATATTTTTCACCCGCGGTTGACAGCTAGCACTTTCTCAAAATTACAAGGGGGAATAATTGGAAGTTTGCTCCAATTCTTTCTTCAGCCATAATAAACAATTTTGGAAAATGGTCAAGAGCTGCGACAGGGTAGAAATACAAGACAAGGTAAGGCCAATCTTCAGCTTAGAGAGTATAAAAGTGCAGGCAGCCCCACAAAACCTCTCTGCTCGCTACAGGGAAGAAGCCATGGGTAATTTATAAGGGCAAAGTGTTTGCCACTGAAAGCACAGAAGTTTCAAATAACTGGCTGTTCAATATTTGGATTCAGAAAGCTGTTTCTGCTGTGAACTGTCCTAGTGGTAACTAATGACAAAAAAATAGAATAAAATAAACCCTTAAACTTCAGCCTGTCAAAGAGACAGCCGTGACCTTAATTTGCCACAGAGATCTTTGATGAGTATGAAAGTATTTCCCTCAAATATCTCAGAAGGACGGCATCCTGCCTAATGAGCTAGAGGTCTCAAGCCCACAGGCACCACCGTAATTACAAAGGGGTATTTAATTATCTAACCCTGGCATCTAAAGAATTAACAAACCTTGATAATGAAAGGAAACCAGAGAGGAAAGAAGAATTCATCGTCTAAGCCACAAAACGCTGGGAAAATCACTATAGAGACAGATTTCAATAGATTCATATCTGGTATTTCTAAAAGCTTACTGTGTACTAAAATGCCAGATGTTCACACATTATGGTTGTTATTACTGTTAACAGCATTAATTGGGAGAGAGAGAAAGTTAATCCAATTTAATTCAGGAAACTAAGTAGAAAAATATATAAGAAAACAAATGGAAGTCCGTAACAAAGACAGATACCAAATATTTTGGCAATCTGCACGTTTCATAAGCTCTTGGCACAACCTTTCCAGAAGTGGCCAAACAAGAGGAATGCCCTTCTCTAGCAACTATTTCACTTACAATTGTTCACCACAGGGAACAGCAAAATAAATAAGACTGATGTTTAGGGCCCTGTTTGGCCTCTTCTCACAGCTCTGGCGATGATGGAACTTCGTGCAAACCTCTGCGTTGCTTCACTTGTGCCATTTGTTTCCTTTGCAGAGAAACTTCTGCCTTCTCAATGGCAGAAAACCCACTGGTTACTTGAATTTCAGTGCACCATCAAAAATAAAAGGCACCATTACATGTAGACCCTGTCTCCTTGCAAATGTATGCAAATGCATGTGTACAACAAAGCAATTTACATCTGCCCAAAGCCTCAAAGTGAGTGTATTTGCTTTGATCAAAGCTTAAAATGGGATTTATCTGTAGGGCATAAAAACAATGTTTGCCTTAAAGAAAACAGCAGTGGCTTTAGATCGCTGCAATGAGGCTGTTCTGTTCATTGTGCCATTGCTGTTTGTAATGCTGCTAAGGTTGCAGGAGCGTTTCCCGTATAATCCTCTGTATCCAGAAGCTTAGAGCTCGCCACTGAAACATCTCTCCAACTTCCACTGAGCGTGTAAGACACTAATCTATCAGCTAGCCTTTTATTTCCTCACCAAATTATTAAAAAAAAAAAGCAAACCCAAACACATGTATTTTTTTTTGTCAATTATACTATTAGCATCCGCTGCAATGTTTGCAGAAAGCAGCTGAATTATCTCAAGATGTTCTAAACCAAGGCCAAAGAAAGCAACGTTTTACCTGGGAAACATTCATCTAAGAATAAAGGCCAGAAAATGTATAATACACAAAAAAGAAGGTGCCTGAGATGAGTTACCTGGTTCACTAAACAGCTGCTGCCATCAAAAAAAACCCCCAACAGTGCAAATATTAATTAGCCCATGGAATTTTTCCTTCAAATTCATAGAATCATAGAATGGTTCGAGTTGGAAGGGACCTTAATAATCATGGAGTTCCAACCCCCCTGCCCTGGGCAGGGACACCTCCCACCAGACCAGGTTGCTCAAAGCCCCATCCAGCCTGGCCTTGAACCCCTCCAGGGATGGGGCAGCCACAGCTTCTCTGGGCAACCTGTTCCAGTGTCTCACCACCCTCACAGCAAAGAATTTCTTCCTGAAAACTAATCTAAATCTCCCCTTTCAATTTAAAACCATTATCCCTCATCCTCTCACTACACTCCCTGACAAAGAGTCCCGCTCCAGCTCTCCTGTAGCCCCTGCTTTAGATACTGGAAGTGGCTCTAAGGTCTTCCCGGAGCCTTCTCTTCTCCAGGCTGAACAATCCCAGCTCCCTCAGCCTGTCAAATACCGTTCATAGAAAAAAGATATAATTAATGGTCACTAAATAATTTGAAGACATCTAGAAATCAGTGAAGATTTGATAACTGGCAGAGAGATTTCTGAAGAGATTTTTTGATTGACCACCTCTGCAAGATCAAAAAATGGAGAAAATCTGTAATGTCATGAATTCATTCTACTGACAAAAGTCCAGCCACACTTCTCAGAAGATGTCTTTCAGCTGACAAATACTTTGCCAAACGTGGGCTTGAGGGGGTTCTGCAAGTCAGCTGGGAGGAGTACTAGGTTTTAATAAGTCTAGTAAAGAACTTTTCATGCTGTTACTGAAAGTAAACTAAAGGATGTTTCCAGGTGTAAGCTGTTATTTGAAGTTGCTGACAGCAGCTCTAAAGCCAAGTGGAAACCCGCCCCCCACATTTCACCATTTCATACTGCATATTATCCAGATACAAACAGGTATTGTAGACATTTGGGATAAGAGGTATCTTCTTGTCTTCAGCCCTGGAAGTTTATTTCCTTCACTGTAAGCACCGTGACACATGGGGATGGCACCCAGGTCGAACTCCTGCCCCCCAGCAGCTATAACCCAAGGGCAGAATTTTATCCCGTAATTCTGAAGCCGGTCATCAGCATTTCTAGCATCATCTGCATTTTGCATGTTAAGGATGTTATTATAAACCGGGAGTTTCAGCTTAGGTAACTCTATGCAACTGTTTCAGGAGCATACAGGGGAAGACTGCTCACAGGCAGGAAACGGCCATTGCATATTCATAAGTGCCTCGACACACAATTAATTGCTGAGCGGCGAAAAAGCAGTAATGAATAGAAAAGTTTTCTAACTTTAACACTGAACAATACACGTATTAAGCACACACTTTGTGCACGTTGCATTGCCAACAAGTACACTTGGCTTCACACCTGCCACAAACTCATCACTGCACCAGGAAGCCAAAAGCTTTAGTTGCTTAATAAAAAAAAGACATTTACTTTGTCCTTCTTCATTTATTTCTACTCCGATCACATTAGATGCTGCACTAACTCATAATAAGCAGAGATAAGTGTTGAATTTTCTCTTTTTTTTTGATGTTTTCTTGAGGCACTGACAAAGTGCACAGTAATAGGCTGCAACATTATCATAGAGCTTCTCACTTAGGCATTCAAATACCTCGCCTATAACTCAGTAAAGAAAAGTCTTCTGATGGCTTTGACACTTTCATTTTCACATTCTCACTTTCGAAGCTTCTCATCATTAAATTAACTGTACTCTGTAATTGTTGTTAAATGACTACCAGCAACAGAGCCGAGGAAAATGTCTCCATTTTCATACTGACCTTATAAATCCATCTAATTGGCAGGCGTTTGTCAGGCCAGATGAGTTTCTGATGAATCAAAAACCACATCCAAATATGTAAAACCACAGGATCTCTCCTTCCAATCATATTTGGCCCGTGGACCTGCTTTCTCAGGTTTTCAGAGTTAGATTTCCTGCAAAGTTTAACAATCTGCATGAACACACTGTCCAGCATCAGTATCTTGATGTTAATTTCCAAATATCCAAATCCTTTCTTATCCTTGGGATTTAGTTTTAACCATATAGCTAGGAAATGCATTTGTATTGAATTTATATTGCTCCTAAATTAATGCATACAAGGAAAGATGTTAGCATCAAGATTTAGCACTTTTTAACCTTGAAGGTATGCCATATAATAGGTATTGATTTTATCTTTTTTATTACACAGAAAAAAAATAATAAAATATATCTGCTGGTGAACTGTTATACGACAGAATAAATGGTTAGCAGTGTATGTTATAAAATAGCACAGTGACACCACGTATGTTTGCTTTAAAAGCTTATTATAAAAATCAATGATGATATACATCTTGGTTAGGCTCATTTTTTCTAATTAAAGAGACAGTGTCAAAAAGAGGTTTTCAGTAGTTCAAGCTGTAATTCTTATTTCTCTTAATCACGTGTAATATTTTCTCTTACTGAAGAGGCCTTGCAAATAATATTACTCTATAAAATTCCGTTCATTTCCACTCAGAAATAATTCTGCATGTGGCATTGAGGTTAATGTTGTTCTTTTATGTATGATCATCGTAACGTGCAATGCTTCAGATTAAATCCTCTGCTTTCCCCAAGCAGACTCCAAGGGTGAAATTCTGATCTCCTTTAAGTCAAAGAAAAAATTTCCATTCACCTCACTAGAGCCAGATTTTACACCCTGAAGGTACAAAAGCTGCTTCTCTCTCCTCCAAGAATGCAAGGAGAAACCAAGGGGAATAACTCAGTGGAAAGCAACATAAAAGAAAGCTGGCAGGATCTCCTCTCTAAAGGGATCCCTCCCAGCAAAAGAGACAAGAGAAATACCTTGGGAGAAATACAGTGCTCCTTCCGCCTCTTCTGAGAGTGTGTGGAGGCAGAGTCACAGCACAGATTTAATTTTCACCGTAAGTGATTAAGGTGATCTTCAGGGTTCTAGAAGCTTACCCTGGCACCAAACATGGTTCACCTCAAATTCACAAAATACCCCTGTGGTGCAGCTGTATCTGTTGCTACTTTCCTCAGAATAGTGCAGCAGTTCCAGGATCCAGCTTTTAGAGACAGGCTCCATTTATATCCCTGTTGGTAGTTAACAGGTACGTACCTTTTATAAAAAGCCCTTCCTGTACCTTAAATTTCCTTGAAACATTTTTGCTGGTAGTTGCCCCTTTTAAGCTGATTGGTCTTCAATCAAAATGAAATATATCAAAACTATTTTGTTATTCACCCAGAAAATTCACTTTCAGACACGATCATCTTTCTTTCCTGAATTCCACCTAATTTGTTAACCTGTTTCTATTATCGAACTACCTGTAGGTGAATGCTATATTCCAAGGCAGAAAAAGGGTCTTTGCACGGAAGGAATGTTACCTCTCTGGCTCCCAGACAAAACTTCATTGGCATTTCTTGAAGCTATTTTAAATCGCAGGCTTGGACGTTCATAATGCCCCACTCATTAAAGATTTCTGTATAAACCTAATAATAGCACATGCATCCTCAGCAAACGTGTGGATGGTACTAAAATTAAGGGGAGGGGTCAACAGAATGAGCAGACCTTCAATCCAGAGGGGCTGTGATAAACTTGGAGTCAACAGAAAACTCAATGAGGAGAAATGTGAAGTTTAGCACTTGCCACGGACTAATCCCCCGAATGAGCACAGGCTGGGAGTCACCTGGGCGAAGAGCAGATTTGCTGGGAAAGACCTGGAGGTTTTGCTGGGCAGCAAATTAAATAGAAACCAAGAGTAGACGACATCCACCACGAGCGAGGGGAACCACAACATGGGCTACATTAGGAGCCTGGGGATTTACTTCTCCCCTCTGCATAGCACCAGTGAGGCCGTCCTTTGAATGTCGTGTTCACTTTGGGACCTCCCCATGCAGGAATGATGCTTGGCAGCTGTCAAAGGGCAACAAAACTGCTAACAGGATGGGCCAGTGAGCTACAAAGCAGATCTGCATGGAGAGCCCGAGGGGCCCAAAATTGTTGGTCTGGAAACTAAGAGAGGATCTCCTGGCAGCTACAACTGCTGCAAAATCTAACACAAAGACAACAGCCCAATTCTCCTTGGCGTTGGCAGACAGTGCAACACGGGGGCAAGAGCAACAAAGCCAGGCAGGAGAGTTCAGAGTGATCATTTGAGAAAGCAGCACAGGGGGACGTTACCAGAGAGGCTGTCAAACCTGTGTCTTCAGAGGATTTCAGGACTTGGCTTCAGGACAAGGCTGACCTGGCTGGAGTTTGTGGTCATCCCACTTCAAGCAGCAGGTCAGACTCAAAACCTCCAGACTTCCCTCCAACCAGCACTTCAATGATTTGAGTACCACTTTTCTACGGTGTTCTCTCTAAATTCTCTATTTTCCTACTGATTTCCCAAATTGCTTCTGCTGAGATTTCAGGTGGTGCAATGCAAACCACTCTAGAGAAACAAAGGCAAAGCCTTATCAAAGTCTCCTGTCCACACTTCTGATGTGTCCCCATCTGCTTCTATAATTTTCTTTCTTTCTCATTGAGAAAGGCATTTTTAAGGTTTTTTTTTTTGTTTTTTAACTCACTTCCTTTTCCTTTTCAGTTTGTTCTACACAGGCCACAAAATGCAACAGAGCAGGGTCTCCTCTTACAAGTAAATTCATTTTTGTCATTTTTGTATTAAGCTAAATACTTCCTCCTTGCAAGAAACAGCAGCCAACAGAACCAGTATGTGGTCAGACCCCTCACTGGCTTTTTACTGTCTTTAGTTTCCTCTCAGCTTCTGAAAAGGAAAACAAATCCTGATCAAGAGAACTAGGGAGAAAAGCCAAATGCAGTTCTCTATTGCCTCAGATCGCCTTAGCCCTCTTGGGACCTCAGTATCAGGCAAGAAAGGCAGGAGCTTAAGAAGGCATCCTTTTTCATCTGGTTTGCACTTTCCTGTCTCCCCATATTCTTTAGATACCAGCCTGACAATACAGATAAGTCAAGTAACCTGTACAGACCTCTCTGATATATTAGGATCTGTGGAGAGATCCAAATAGGAAAAGGGAAAGTGCTATCCCGAGTGTCTTAAGATACCTCTTAGGAAAACTTAAACCACAGACGATGCTTCGTTTTGTGTTACTGCCATTTCCTGCCTCTCTCTGGTCACCACATGGGTTGCACTCTGGAAGCTCTCACCGCAGAGTCTTGCTAAATCATATTATACACACATATACACACATTCTTTAGAGAACAGAGTGATGAAGTTTATAAAGGCGGTAAGTTAACAGACACCATTTTAAAATATGTCTTGCATATAGTGATATTTTACCTTTTTTTGAACAAAAGTGTACCTGGTAGGATACAGAAAAGCATCTTACAAAAAGCATAAAGGTATTATCTGTCTTTTTAACCTTGACTGAGCGTCAACTACCTGATTTAACCTTAGGTGGCACCACAGTGTCAGCTCATAACCCATCTCCTCTTACTTCATCTCCTAAATCTGAACATTCTTGAGGCAAAATTCACAAGTGTTGAGGGTTTGGAGAGTCTCAGGAAGATGCAGTGCTGTCATTAGAACTAAAAGCCATGCCCCAGCATGTACTTTGTTTGTTTTGAGAGCTTCCTTCCTCCTCCTGCTCTTAAATCTTTGCTGAGAAAAGATTGTGGCTAGGAATGATGACGTGTGTGAACTAAGGGGATTGTAGTGTCCTTAAAAGGAGGGCAAAAAAAAATATGGGAGGGCATTCTTTGCAATGGTTATCATCAACAGCCATCCTTTGTGCTTGAGCACTCGCTAAAGCATAAAGTAACTGCAATACATCCCATCTCCATTGATTCACAAAAGAACAGTAATTGATTCACCCTCAGGATTTCCTTTAAAAGACACTGGGTAAGAATAGTCTCTCTTATATCATATCACAAAACACACTAAACAAAGCTGCTTGAGATTTGTATATTGCCATCCATCACTGGAACCCCTCAGCTCTTCTCAACTATAATTGAGAGCAGACAACTGTATTTTAGGGTCATTACACGGTCTCTCTCCCTCTTTTTGGGGTAAACCCCTCCACTTGGAGTATCTAGGAAAAGGTTGGCTTGTGGTGAAGGATGGTTTGTTATTTTGCTGATTGATTTGAGTTCAAGGCTTAAAAAGATACAGCAAAAAATGATGAAAGTACACACTGAAGACATCAGGTAAGCCCCTTTCCCCCAGTGTCCCCATCACAGTTTCTATTTGCATGCATAATTTCAGAACATTAAAACTTCTACAAAAAGAGATTATGCCAAAGTGACATATGAGACATACACTACATGCATTGAGCCCTGGGTTACACCAAGACTCCTACTCAGCAAATGCAGATCTAATGTTACCGTGATAATTTATACAAAGGACTTGGTTTTTAAACCTCCTGGATTCTCCTTTCTCTAGATTTGCATATTTGTAATGCATCTTGGCATATAATCTATATATTTTGGCCTTATTCCTGAAACGCTGTCAATTCTCCTGCTATATATTACAAAACATCAATCACAAGACAGGGGTGTCTTCCTTCTAGCCACTGGCACTTGTAGCTACTTATAAAACCCACTGGGCACTTGGACACAAAACTCCCTGATAACATTTGAAAATTTGAGCTGATGATGAAACTTTATCCAATATGGACAAAGAATAAAGAGGGAACTGTGGTTCTAGTCTATAGCCTCCAAAAATTCTTTGCTAGAGATCTTACTGAGTGGTTGTACGGTAACAAACCATGAGAACCAAAGCCAGTAGCTCCAGACTTAAGCGTCTTCCCAGAGTAAAAATAGAAATCTCAAAGTTATTCTGTGCAGGACAGCAGCTGATAGCCAAGAAACTGCCTTCCATAATTAACGTGCTGTTTTTCTACATGAGCCTCTTCACTACAATATTTTTACTTTGAATTTCTGACAAGTTAAAAAAAAGAAGAAGGGCTGAGTGCTCAGACTGGCAGATTGCCTGATCATACTTAGAATCATTAACTGATCTCCTGTTGTCACCTGCTGCCACCTTCCCACAGGGGAGCAGATGTCCCAAAGCAAACTGTGCTACAAAAAGGGGACATGTGAAAGTCAGGTGAAACGCAAAGGGCAGGTCAGAGCTACCATTTCTCAGGAGACTAAAGCCCAACCATGTACCACTTCTGGAAGATGGTGGTACCCCTATCCAACGAGAGAGAGGAACTGTAAAGATGTGTACGCCACAGCCCACTACATACTGGGGATGTGAATATAAAGGGAAATACTATCCCAGACTTGCCTCCAGGTGTAGCTAGAGCTGAGTGATGGGTGAGGATTATCTAATGGAGATCTACTGCTTTTTTTTTCTGCCAATTTTCTGTGAACAATTCATGAGTGTCTTGACTTTATCACAGCAGACACTGAATATTACCCGAGATTAGCCATTAAATACTTTCTGTGAACACTTCCCAGTCTGTGACGTGTTTCCAAGTATTTGAATGCACAAGATACCCACGTGGATTTGTAAGACATTAAGTCACACACTGTGTCTGGTCCTTGACTGCGACAATCTCAGGGTCAGATTTCCAGGGTGAACAGTCACAATTACCTATCCTTCCGGAAACATTTTTCAACCTTCCTATCTCAGTGCTTGCTGCGTCCAGAAAACCTACCAGCTAGTTCATTTATGGGTAATAAATGTAAAAAGAAAATAAACAGCTGAAGCCAATTCACTGTCATATCTGGAAGAACATTTGTGCAAGCTTACGCAGTCCTGGAAACCAAACTAAGTGCCAGCAGAAAGCACACCTGTGGCTGATTTCAGCCACTCACCATGGACACAAGGACTTTTAACGTCTTTCAGGTACCATCAGAAGAACGATGCGTAGCTAAACAGCTTACTGAGCTCCACTTTTGGGGGTGTGTGAGAAACTAGTGAAAAACTGTGATTATCCTAAATATGGTATCCTCAAAACACACACGCAGCTAATTCATCCTTTTTCTTTGGACCCCGCAAGAAAGTGGGAGAAAAATCCAGGTATTTTTTGTGGAGTGCTGGAACTCCTGCAAACCCTCGTTAAAGGCCACAGAGAAAGCATACATTTTAATGTCTCCAATATGCTGATGCATTCTTCTTTGTTACCTGGAAATAATAAACCTACTGTGTACATTATCTGCATGTAGGATATCCACGGCACACTCCAGGCACACATCTTAGTAGGGAGGGATTAAATACCCAGGGTAAAATCAAACTTTTAAACCCACATGGAAAAGCTGGCTGGAGATCGCCAGCAATTTATATCATTTGTTCTCCTGCTTTAATAGATGATCCACATAATTAATGAGCAAATATATTTGCCTGTAGACCAACAACCTGAAACTCCTCCTGAGAGCTAAGATAGGCGTGGGAACAGGCCCTAAATTTGCTAGTAGAAATATGTATCTGTCTTTGCTGGAGTTTAATTATACATTAGCCATGGGACAGTCTAAAGCTTGGCTCTTGATATTTGTGGCTAATCAAGAACAGTTGAGTCAAAGCATTACTAGTTCCTCACTGCAGAGATTACCATAAGGTACCATAATTCACCGGACTCCGCACCGTTGAGAGCGGTGAGGGAGACACTGATGACCGTCCATGTACAACCACAGAAAACAAGACTCTGCTCCAATGAGCAAAAATGTCATCAAAATAAAAAAAAATAAATAAAAATCTGTCCGATTTTTGTCTGTCTGATGGGTACAAAGTTCGATGGACACTATTATGAAAAAGGGTGTCAGCAAGGATGGAAGTCCCTACGTGCACAGGATCCTCCCTCTGTGCTCCAGTTACCACGTGGACAACACAGTTCTGAGGGCAAATTTGCACCTCTGAAAGAAGGCTCACGAACACAATAAACACACCCTGCCTGAAAAAAGCCTTGCATTTGCAAGAACAGTTTGTACATCCATAAACTAACAAAAAATATAGATTATTTTCCTTTTCTTTGGTGAAAACGTAGCACTTATCTAGAATTGCTGTGCCATACATATACTCTTGGCCAGCTATTTTTTAATCTTCCTTCCCTGAATCTCAAACTCCAATAACCAAGCTATTAATTGTTTTTCTTAAGCTCCTGAAAGGGCTTTGTGGACCCTCACTGTGAATTCTAACAGGCTGTGTAAGGCACGAGGCTGCACAAGTGCCCATCTTGGGTCCTTCCAAATGTCAGAGACCCCCATGTCTCTACCTGTATCGCGAAGAAGTGCGCAGTCCACAATAATTTTTAAGAGGATGCATTTTGCAATTACATAAATAATGCATAGGAAACATCCACTTTGCTTCCTACCTTGTGGGAGAGCCGTGTTTGATACACATTAAGGCTGCAGGGTCTAAGCTTGTCACGGAGGCAGCAGCCCGGGATGGATAATCAGCTCAATGCAGAGAGATGAAATCCCCAACTGCTTTTCTCTTAACATTAATGAGAATTATAAAGCAAAGGTCTGACTCTAAACACGCCTCTCAAAGACAGCTAGTCTTCATCAAACTAAAACCAGACACGAGCCGGTGCTGCGCAAACACAGCCGGGAGGAAGCAAGACAAGAAAAACTTTAAAAAAGGAATTTTGTAGGAAAAAATGGCTAATTGTTCCCAGGCCTGAGTGAAACGCAACAATCCCTTACTCTGAATGATTTTACCTCCCAATGCAGCTGATGAAGGAAAACACAATTTGAATGTTTCGGAAGATTTTCTACTGCCAAATGGAATGTAAAATCAGTGACTTCGGGGTAATTTTGTCAGGTTTGAGACATCATGGCCAGGAGCTCTCCAACTGTTCAACAAAACAGAGATTAGTTCTCTGAGCATTTTTTCCTTATTCCTCCCCCCCCTCAGTCTTTGCAATATTACATTCTGCGTTGGGACATCTGGTCCCACTGTGGGAAGGTGATAGAGTCTCCTCGCATGAGGCGAGGCGGTTCGGGAAACCTGCCAGCACGAAGGTCTGCTCTCCATCGCTGCTTTGGCGGGGAGCGGCAGGGACGCGGAGTGCCACGCGTCTCCCCATCCAGAATCGCGTTAGGTATGAAAAATGGCCACGTGTCACCTATTGCTCTGGGCAATTAATCACTGGCTGAAAAAATGGAGGGCGCTGGTTACTCTCCAAATGACATGAATACATGACTGGTTTAACTCCTTTGGACAAGTAAGTCCCTTGGTCAAGGATGGCCTTCCCGTTTGTAGCCAGGTATAAATAAACACACAAACCACACGGCTGATCTGTCACCCAGGAAGTCACACAGAGCTTCAGTGCACTGTCTGGCAACCATTCACCTTTAGGAGACAACACCTCTACCGAGGGGCTTCAGTTCTGAACCCCTTTTACAGGGCTTGGATCAACACAAAAACCAATCTGCTTCACCCATTGCTTCTTGCTTAAATGAATAAAGGAGACCAGAGTCAGGCCCAAAATTTCGCCTCAGACCAACCCCCTCTGATTCTAGAGCACCACACCTTAAATTGTTTACCATGAATTGTTAAAACAGTATTTCAAAACTAATCGTGATCATTTTGTGATAGTCCAGAAGATCCAAACCTTCACCATGGATGGGAAATCCCCCATCCTCAGGTCCTGCCTTGGATGGACCCCGCCAGTGCTCCAAGTCACGTCCTCATCTGACCATACCCAAAGTTCATTATTCAGTTCCAGAGCCTTGGGTTGCATCCAACTCTTAAATTACTACCAGTTTGATAACAAAAACAAATGCTGTCTGTTTGGCTACTAATTAGTCAACAACGCTGAAAGGAAAAGAAAATAAAGCAAAACTTCTCTTCTCTGACAAGCTGTCATAAGGATATGAAGAGCAGTAAAATAACAAGTTAGCTCCTCTAGAGCACACGAGCGGCTCGTTTCAAAGCATGATTCATACCGTCTCGCAAAGCAGCAACCTCTGAGCAGAGAAGTATCACTCTGCCAAGGAAACAAGCAGCACGGGAGAGTCCAAAACTCTTCCTAGTCACAGCAGATCAGCTATTGGAGAGATGGTGAGAGAAGATGAAAAAAACCCAAAACAGTCTGCAGCAACAGTGATGTCCGACATTGTAGCCGTTACCAGTAAGATAATGAGATTAACAGACGGCTTTTAGAGGTTTAAGAAAACGCTGTGACTTAAAGCAGTCGTTCTGGGAACAGTAACAGTAAAAGGAATTAACGTATCCCACTAAGTCCACTGTGGGTAAGTGGAGTTCATAAATTTCCTAAACCTCTTCACCGTACGTTCCTGAGATATCACCACTCCATGCACAGTGTGTCTCACGCTCATTAAATCCACTTCCCTGAAACAGTGGCTGGGAGAAGCCATCCTTCTGCCTACAGAGCTCAGCAGGAAAAGAAGGAACGCTGTCAGCATCTTTTCTCCTCTCCAGGCTGAGCTACCGCGTCCCACCACAGCCGGATGCTACTCGGTGGCCAAGAACAGGGCAGTATCACGCTACTTCATGTGGCACAGAGGATGAATGAGGCCTCCATGGTGCCATGAAAATGGACAAAAATCAACGTGTCACTCAGCAGCAACCATGAGACCAGGCTGAGGGCACCAGAACAGTCCCACGAAGCACGGATTACAGTATTTTGCTGATGTCAGTGGACCTTGTGTCCTGCCCTGAGCTCCTTGGGAAGGGCCCAAGATACAAGAGCCCCCTCCTGGCTCTCATCTGCGAAACAATCAGTCCCCTGCAACAAGAGGCTGAAAAGACACATAAATACACACACACAAAAACCCCAATTCCAGACAAGCGTATTCCAGGCACACTGCAAGGAGGTGTTTGGGGAGTTGGCAGCAGAACAAGTCTGATTCAAGGTCCTGTGATAAAAGTGAAACGAGCTCGCATCTCGCTGCTCTACATGCAGTTTATGAGCTGACATATTACTTTACATGGTACACTCGCTCCATCCCAGACGAACATAGAGCAAACAAGCCCTTGAAGGGTTCCTCTGAACTGTACAAATACCAGAATCAGAGATGAGCAAAACGCCAGCCCTCAGAAATGCAGATTGGGAATCACACACGTCTACACAGACCAAAACCCGCAGCATTTAAATGAAGCCACCCCGCGCAGACCTGAGATGCAGGTACGCGTGGGCTACCCAACTACATTTTTCCTACAAAATTATTTTGTTGGTTTGGGGTTCAGCAGTTTGGGATAAAACTCTTTCAGGTTTTTCCAGCTCCCTCAGAGGGAAGCTCCTGAAGAAAATTAACTGCATTTTACATAATAGGAAGCGTAATTTGCTGTATCTGTTACCATCCTGTGAAATATATTTAGTTTATAAGAGCTCAAATCCTCTTTTATCTTCTCTAAATGGTAGAAAAAGGCCTTTGTTAATCCAGGTGTTAAAACACTCCAGAGCTGCCAGTTAGACAGCCTTGATGCAAGAGGAGGAATACGGATGAAATAATCTATGTCTTGGGTAATGAACTTCCACTGCAGTTAGAACTAAAATCAAACACCTTCTGGGAAGTCATCCGTTGACAGACATTCAGAAGTTATCACTGATACTCAATTTCAGAAATATTCAAAGAACTTCCAATAGGAATCACCGGGCACTGTTTCTTACCTGACTACCTTATGTCAATATTATTTTAACTTGTATGACATACTTTTTAGCAAACTCTATTCTGAAAATAAAACTGATGTAACATATAACTGCTGCCTTCGGGAGAACAGAGGTAATGATTTCTTACCAAAACATCATTTTTATATGACATTTCATAAGCAGCCAAATGCACAGCTAGAAAACTAACACTGCTGAATTTCCATCATTTTGGAGAACTTAACTAGAGAGTATTTTGAAGTTAATATAATATTGACTTTCCAGCAGCAATGATTGAACTGTTATGATATAGTAAATGATCCACTGTTAATATTTTACCTTTCTTCTGTGCCTTCAATTTTTAAAGATACCCGAAGTTAAAGGATATATGGTTGCTAGGGACTGAGGCTTGTGTGATTTTCCTGATTGTGACCTTAAATCCTTGGGCCAAACATTGCAATAGAAACTTTCTCCTGTTGATATCAAAACTACAACAAATCACAGAATCATAGAATATCAGGGATTGGAAGGGACCTTGAAAGATCATCTAGTCCAATCCCCCTGCCGGAGAAGGACCACTTACATGAGGTCACACAGGACACATATACGTCACTACACCTTTCAGGAGCTCGATTTTGTAACACAGGTATTCCCCAGTGGAATTATAATGAAGGTATACCTTGAGCTAGGTTTATTTTATTTTTAAAAATCACTAGTTGACTTATGGGTTTGTTTTTTTTTCCAAAAAGTAGCCTTCAAAGTCTGGTTTCAAGTCTTTTGTTGGTCTCAGGTTTGTGGGCATCACTTATCTGTGCAGATCCTTATGTGTTTGGTGAATAATGAGTATTTTACATTCCAATACTATCCTGAAGAGGTTTTCTTCTTCCTAGACAGTGTTTCTGGCAAATTAATAATGCAGCGATGTTTTCACGGTGGTTCTTTCACCTTTATTTATTGCCCTGACTGGAAGAGACAAAATTTCCCTTTGGAGAAAGAAGACTAAGAACACATCATTTAGAACAGCTGCCTCAAAAAAAAAAGTGGTTTTCAAGTTCAACCATAAATTTGCTGCTTTGAATTACCTTTAGCTCTTCTGGTAATCTGTCTGCACTATTTAGGGTTTATATTTTAACAAGTAATGACTGTAGAAAGTGGCAGGATCTCAGGTCAATAAGCTTTTTAACAATATCACAGAAGTGTAATAAGGATCTATTACTTCCTATTTCATATTTATTTTTATTAATGTGATTTCATAACTTCCAAGAGGCAAGAAGTTGCTGCACAGCAGCTCTGGGAAAGTGTAAGATATTGGCAACAAAGGGACAAACCAACATTAACTGGTAACTCATACCATCTCCAAACCTGCTTCAGGACAGGACACCTCAGCGCATACCTCTCCAATACATGAAATATTTTGCTCTATCAGCATCATAAACTGTTTTTCATCCCCTCATAAAAAAAAAAAAAAAAAAAAAACCAAACCAAAAGAAAAACAAATTGTTAGAAATGAAAAATAATTTTTCATGGAGAAAAACAAACATACTCTTTTCACAAAGTGACAGTGTTCAGTCCTCCGAAAATTGATAGGCTTTCCAATGTAGTCTTCCAAAAATACAGTTTGGAATTGAAAAGAAAAAAAAAAGAAGCAAAAATACTTCTCATTTTTAAAAATTCTACATTTCTGTGGGTTTATTCATACATTTTGCCAACTCAAAGACTGAACAGAGTCCCCTTCTCAGTGTGAAGCCGGATACACCATTAATCTAAAAGTAGCTAAATGCTCTGTCCAAGGACAACTTCAAATCGAGAAAGCATTGGCTGCCAAAGAAACCTTCCCTGAGAAATAAACCTCCAGAGACCTGATGATCATAGGCACTAACTTCAGGAAATGCACTAAGGCTTTGTTTCTTGAAAACATCCCATCATTAGAAAGATGGACCACCTGCACCTCCGTATGCCTCCAAAGCTCTGCTCAAAATCAGCACTGTCAGTAAATTAAATTGGTTTTAATAAAGTGAACTTTTACCCCAAAAGAAGTAGAAGTGTTTCTGTGAAGTCTGTCAAGGAGATCACTGGAATTCAAGGTTATATCCTGAAGTTTCTTCAAATACCTTGTGGTAAGAGTCAGTATAAAACTTTAACAAGTAGGAAAAAAAGAAACATTATCATACTATTATAGAATTTCAGCAGGACACAAAGGTGGAAACAAAAAGCTTGCTGATTTCTGGCAATTTTGTACCAATGTTTGTCATCAACACCTTACTTAGAATAGCCCGTCCTGACAATACCACTGCTCCCATAGCTCTGTTCGACTTGCCTCTTGGTGTTGAGAGAGAAAACAGGTTGCCAGTGGCTACAGAGATATGTATATATTTTAAAGTGCATAATAAAATATGTGAGTAGGAATATGCACAGGGAAGGTGCAAGGGGATGGATAGAAAACACCACCAGGAACAAAAGAAAAGGTTTCTAAAGTTTAGAGCAGTGCCCTACTAAGACTCTGTGACCTAAAAAGGTCCATTGCAAAGGGTTAGAAAGTGTGTCACTTCATCGGGCCACTTCTATTTTCAGATCCTCTTCTGAGACTGCTGATAAGCACAGCAATTAATGACACCTATTTCAGAAGATCCAAGGAGAGAAACGTCTTTACAGGGAGAACTGGAGGAAGGTCTCTGGGCAGGCTGCTGTCATCAGGAGTCGGGATTTGAACTGGATACCCAAAACTAAAATGCTCCTATCCCATATGAACACCATCACCTATTGCTCGCTCCCAGCTTTTCTTCTTTCCAAACGTCCTTTCTGGTGGGTCGTTGATACACAATCCAGGTCAGAAGTGTGGCTATTTCCACCTACACCATTCTCTCTCAGCTTCTGCAGACACACTGAAGAGGCAAACTGACATCTCACAGCATCTTCGTAAATATTTTAAGTGCCCATCTAAGCTGTCAGAGGGATTGACAGTTAACTCATCTGATATTTAAAAAAATATGTCCCATAAACATCTGTCATTCTTTAAAATGTGGGCCTGAGTAACTATAGAATCTGATAGTTCTCAAATACATATGACTTCCCTGCCCATTTTGCCTTTTGGAATCAATCAATCAATCAATTAATCACATCAGCAATAACACAGCACGGTGACTTTCATTCACCTCCCCGTGGGGTTTTTTTTTTGAGTCTGCAGCAAGGTCACCATCCCAATCCACATGTTCCAGTATGAAATATTCAAAACCAGGCAGCACAACCTCACTCTGCAGGCTTCTGAGTTTACAGGGGTCATTCTCTTCAATAAGCTTTATTTCATATAAAGGTGTATTTTAGAGAAGAGACTCCTCATAACTAAAATAAATATATGATTCTTGTCTTCCCAGGAGATCCAGGACTGTAAACACCAGGCTGTCAGGACTGATTTTTCACCATCAAAGCTATCAGGCCAGGTAGCTTATAATGTACGTGTCTTCATGACACCTGATTAAAGCTGGTGTCATCACAGTTTTATGGACTACTTAAATGTGGCAATTTCCATTAAGTGTTTTTAAAAAAGCAATTAACAGTTTTAACAAGAGTTCACTAGTTCAAATCATTTCAGCATTGACTGGTAGATTGTCCTCCTGGGTACCACGCTTGACATTTGCAATCTCTTAGCCTCTCACAAGGAGCATTTTGGCAAAGTAGGAAAGGAATTATGAATGTTACCCGGCACTGCAAATAGACCTCTTTTTAGAGGGAACAACAGACTAACAGCAAACCAAGGCACCATCAACCAGCAATTAATGAAACTTGCAAACAATGCTACTAGGTGCAGGGTTTCTGCTAAAGAATTTGATCTCCCATCCAGCATGAAAGCACATCTGTCTGCAACAAGCCATCAAGAAAAGGCGGGGAGGCAGCTAGGTGTGAAGGAGAGCTTGAGAGAGATGGATCGCACCTAAATTGTTTAGTGTGACTGACAGATTTGCAAGGAAGAACAAAAATCAGTGAAAATTGGAGTCTGAAGCATTGGTGGAACTGAAAGAAGATCAGGTTTTAGCAGTGTCCTAAGCTGAGTGGAGAGCAGAGGGTCAGCGATGCGGGTGTCAGCCTGGCCATTTGGAAGACATACGAGTAATCATAGAGTCACAGAACAGTTTAGGTTGGAAGGGACCTTGAAAAAGTCCACCCAGTTCCAACCCCCCTACCATGGGTAGGGACACCTCCCACTAGAGCAGGTTGCCCAAAGCCCTGTCCATCCTGGCCTTGAATACCTTCAGGGATGGGGCAGCCACAGTTTTTCTCTGGACAGCTGTTTCAGTGTCTCAGCACCCTCAAAGAAAAGAATTTCTTCCCAATATCTAATCTAAATCTACCCTCTTCCAATTTGATGCCTTTGTTGCAGGGTAATGGTTTTAAACTGAAAGAGAGACTGTGACAATCAACCAACTTCCCAGCTGGTTGCTCATCACAGCTACTGGGCGCTGCCCATGAGCGTCCAAAGGATGGCCAAAGCCCAAGGCCAGGCCAGGGACACAGGGCATTTCCCAAAGAGCAATAGACTTCTTTACCCAAGATGGCAACCCTCCCTCAAGCCTTCACTCTTCTCTCTTCAAAAGATCCCTTTCCAGGTTGATTCTTACACATTTTGATGCCATTTATTCCCTGATTTTTCAGTGTGTCAGGAGAGAGCCCTGTGAAGGATATGACGTGGAAACAGTCTGTTTTTCATTACCCTCCACCTCATGCAACACAGGCTGGGAAGTCCCTGCATGAGGGACTCGTAGCTTTACGCTTCTCCCAAGGGGAAAGCAATTTCAGGAAAATGTAAGGAAACTGTTGCGCTTTTACAATGCTCATTTGGCAATTTTCTCTCAAATCAACATTTCTCTCTTTAATTAGCATGCTTCCTAGCATCTCTCACAGAAACTACAAACAGAGAATGACGTTTCATGGTGGCAAATGAGAAGAAGAAGGAAGAAAAGGCACAGGAATTAACCAGAGGTGTGGAGCAGCAAGCGATGTTCTTCTCCTGCACCTGGATTTTATTTGCAGTGGGACAGCAGGGACGGCTCACCAAGGCAGCCCAGCCACAGGTCCAAGATGCCCACCCCGTCCACTGGTGATCCAGCTTCTTGTTCTCACAAAGATTCACTAACACAAACCCATCCTGTGTTGTTTCTGGAGCAAATCACTCATTGCACGCTCAACTTCATCTAGTGCTGTCTGTCCTTAGAAAATCGGGGCTTACATAGTTCCCAAGGCTCAGTTGTATGTAGATTTGTCTCCCTAAAATTTCAGTGACCAATCATGCCCAACTAAGTCAGTTGCTCTAGTCTCATCTATGTTTTCCATCACAGTAAGACACATCTAAAACCATACAAGAAAGTGGCTGTTGTGCCAGTCTCCTGGGGAAAGCTCCTAAACTGTTAAGACACACATTGTATTTGACTGGAAGATAAGAGTAGTTCAGAAATAAGAACAGTTTTTACTATGTAATATTAAAGCAACATATTATCTCTCTTGCTTCTTAATTGAGACTGCTTTATATAAATTAAAATAGAGGCTTTCCTAAGTTATCATGTATGCTCACAGAAGTATTAGGAGCACTTTTAATTAAGCCATGAAAAAGAATTTGTTTTCAAGGATGAGGTGGTTTCATCATACTCATTATGGCCTATTCTTAACGGGGGATCTTCCAAGAAGCTCTCATTAAACAGCTGTTTGAAATGAGAGTAGGCTGATGCACACCAGCTACTCCCACCACTGCAACATCATACTTACAGCTTCAAACAATTAAAGCTCGACAGTGACCGCAGAATTTCTTTATATTCTCACTTTGTATCTCTTCACGATAAAATTTACCCACAAAACCTGTGACTGCTACTGAAAGAAACTATTCCGTTAACTTAAGGGTCCAAAGACAGCTTAGTTGGGTTTTTTCCCATCTCAACTGTAAAAGGCAGTGAGGTCTGTAGATAAATAAAGAAGCCGGGTCTGGAGAGAGCTCTGGAAGTGCGACTCGAATCCTGTCAGCCGGTCCCTGCCTCGGAGCTGCCCACAGCAACAGCCATCAGTGACTGGGTGCCAGGCTGTGCTGTGCCCTCCCTTGGAACTGGAAAATCCAGAGGAACAGAAGCTGGGAGGGCTCTACAGCCAGGAGCATCCAAGGACCTCTTTAAAAAGCTTGTAGAAAGTCTTATTTATGGTTTGAAGCAACATGTCAGTACTTCAGTGGGAAAGCTTGTTTCTTCTAGGAAGTTTGAGGTTCAGTGATATATACACCTCTCCCAGCAGGGACTGGTTCAGATTTGAAGCAGCCCCAATTGTTAGAGCTCTACGAATGGAACAAAAGCACCACCTGTCCTACAGCTGATAGAATTATCACACTGTACTTCTCGGGATTATTATACAGGAAGTTTCCCCATCCTTTGCAGAAAAACTCAGTTGGGATTCCTCCCCTTAAAATATTTGTCACTGTGTGACACATTTCCAGGACAAGCCCGGAGGCTGCAGAGATTGTGCCAGGAAGAAAGGGAGCGACTGAGCTGTTCCAGCGAGAGCACCCGGCTCTAGAGTAGCTGACACACAGCACTGCATACTTTAAAAGAAGTCACCAGTTTATCCTGTTACAGACAGAGTGAAAGTAAGACACAGAAAAGGTAAAAGGATCTGTTTGAAGTCACTCTGGGACTGTGCTGAAAAATAAAGCCTAAACCTGCAAAAAAACCCCCCAGAAAATAATATAGCATTTAAAATTCCCTCAAAAACTCTTGACCTCATTAAAAAATTCAGTCAATGCAAACTCTTAAAAGCCTGGACTCCATCCTAAAAGGCAGTTAAAAGGAAAAGCCACCGTGGGCACAAGAAGTTTAATTGCAGAGATGAATGAGGGAAGTTCTCATCTCACAGCAGTAAACGTTTTAGTATTTATGACATTGAAATTACACTGCATAAACAAAGGAGAAGGTAGAAAAGGGCTGGTTTCATAAATAAGGGCACATTGTTGTGCCAGCCTGATTACCTCACCTCTGGCTTCACACAGGCACTGAGCTCTGCAGAGCAGCCTGAGCTCCCCCTCCTCCAGCTCCCCAGCCAAGGGAGGTGGGAAAAGTCCCCTTCGCCAAAAGGGAAAAGACCAAACGAAAAGACCATCTTCACTAGAAAACCGTTTCAAAACAGACAATATCCTGGGGTGAAACTTTCAGGAGAGGAAGTTGTAACAGATTAAATAGCATCCATTTGGTTCTCTGAGCCAAATACGTCTGGGGTGGCAAAGTACAGGTGGCTGTTGGCGTTAGAAAATCACGGAATGGTTTGGGTTGGAAGAGACCTTAAAGCTCATTGAGTTCCAGCCCCCCTGCCATGGGCAGGGACACCTCCCAGACCAGGTTGCTCAAAGCCCCATCCAGCCTGGCCTTGAACCCCTCCAAGGATGGGGCAGCCACAGCTTCTCTGGGCAACGTGGGCCAGGGTTTCACCACCCTCAAAGGGAAAGAATATGTATTGAATGGTAAAAGCACAAGCTGGTAGAGCATCTCTCTTTGCTCTGAGCCCTACACATGGTGATGCCAAAATAAAGGAAGCAACTCTGACAAAGGAAATACTTGACAAAATTTAAGGTCTGGCACTTCTGCTTCCTGACCCAAAGGCCCTAACTTCAAGCATCCTGCGGGGAGGCAGGGGTGCTGGTGCACAGCGAACCCCCATACCTGCTCAATCCCTTCTCTTACGCTCCACTTCCAAAACCCTAGAGGTTACAGCCAGCCAGGAGAAAGAACAGAGATGCAGCACTTGCACAGGAAGATTCAGTACCAAGTCTGCTTCTGTACAAATTGCTCTCAAGCCAAAGAGTTTTAGTTACAAGCGTGCATTCATTATAGAAATAATTACATCATTTTTAATGGCAATAAATAAGCAGACAGTAAGCAAGGTTGGAAAAGGGTAGGGAAAAGAGAACAGGTCAGCAGGCAGCAGGATACGAAGCAGAAGAAATTTAATGTACACCAAAATTCTCTGATTTATCCTACTGAATTAAGGCCAATAAATAAATTAAATTATATCAGGCACAAGTTAATTAGCAAAGTATGAGAAATAAAATAAAGTCAATGAATAAAATTGTCGGAAGTATCTCTAAGCTCATCTATATTGCTTAATCCAGCCCAGGTGAAGACACTGAAGCTGGTCAAGGGCACAGGTACAAAGGGAATCAGTGTCCCTGAACCCCAGGGCGCTGCAGGGACTGCTCCCGGCAGAACCTTCCAGCCAGCTGGGGTATGTGCATGCAGGGAAGCACAGATGTGTGTGTTTGTCAAGCGTAATTTGCCAAAAGGAAAACAGCAGATAAACAGTGGCTAAACCAGACTATTCTTGGTGGTTGACGCAGCCATTAAAAACACAAAAGAATATGATGAGTTCAAGGCATCATCTTGTCACAGGAGCTGCCAGTGAACTGATGCATCCGTGTTGAAGTCAATAGTGAGGCATCTCTACCACCCTGTTGTCAAGTAGTGAAGGGTCAGGCTTGTTCATTTTACCCTTTTGTCCCCTTGCCACCATCTCATGTCGTCTCCCTGAAGGTCAGGCTCTCAGGAACCCCTGTGCTCCAGTGAAGACTCGCACCAGTGGGGCTCTCACACAGCTTTTAAAAGGATCGAGGTAACATCTTCTGTCTACAGAAAGTCTATTGCATTTGTCCCAAAAGGGCCTTTGGGCATCGCTGTGGTAAAGTGCTTATAAAGCTAAGAGTTATTCAAAATACAGGCTTTGGAGAGAGGGAGCCCAGCATCCAACAAGCCACATAGCGGCTAAATGAAGGGTTAGAGGTGCTCACAGAAACCACACTCCCGTTATTCAACAGAAAGGGAGGAAGTTTTGTTCCAAATAAATTAGTGGAACTAATTAGGCAGCAAGCAGGAATCACAGTAAACTACCATGTTACACAGTAAATAAACTCAGCCTTAAGTGCCCCCAGAGAAGCTCAATATAGGTGTCACGTCTCATTTTACAGGAGAGGAGGGTACCAGCAGCCTCCAGTTGCCCAGATGGGTTTTTAGCTGTTTTCCCTCATTTTTAAAATCTAGAGTGGGAGGTTGGAGTGTGCCACGACCCAAGGTTCAGTTCTACAGCTCTGCTCATCCTTGGGGAGATTCTGGCAGACTACTGATCCAGAGGCAGGAGGGAAGCTAGATCTTCAGTCTCAGCTGAGCTACAGACGATGAGCTAACCTGGCTGTAAAATGGACACAGCCCTAGACACGGCAGAGGTGTTTTAACAGACCAAGTTTAAATGCTTCCAGGTTTTTATCTGACCTGTCTCTCCACCTGAAGGATTTGTAAAATCTTTCCATCCTGCATGTAGATCTTGAATACACCACGGCCAACACACCACCATACGCTCCCTTCATCTAGTTCATTGGAACTTTAAAGCCAGCCTTCAGCTACGCATTTTGGAGCTTTATCTGGCTTTTGAATCTTCTGCATGCGTTGGGTTAATCCGCAAAGCTACCAGTGCTAAACCAATATCATGCCCTTACTGGAAAGCGAGGAAATTCAGAACCATATTTAATTGCATGGCTCTTTATATTTTGACCCAAGAGCCAAGCCAAGTGTCATATAATGAGCAGCATGAACCAGCACAACAGAAGAGGAGGATTTCTTTAAGCACAGTGCAGAAATCTTGTGAGAAATTATTTTTCTGGGTGTTTGATGAGGCATGGCTCTACAGCTAATAACCATATTGATGGCCACTGAAAGAAAGAAACAAACAAACTCTAGCTTCAACTAAATTCTAACTTTTAACTTGCACCATTTACCTTGACATTATAAAGTGTTCATTATCAAAATGCTGATATACAAGTGGAAAACATCCTGTTTAATGAGTGTGTGTATATTTGCTGGAGTCCCCAGGAGGATTCTCCAAATGAGGTGCTCACTTCAATGAACCTAACATGGTAATTAATAAACTCACTAAACAGACTCGGCTGCTGAAGAAAAGATGAACAGAATTGAAGGAAACCCTGCCATGATGAAACGGTTTTCAAAAATGCTGTGAAGAGCACACTGAAGGAGAGACTTTTTAAAAAGGAAAATAAGGGCAGGTAGAGTGAAAGATTAAGAGTAAAAAAAGTGGTCAACTTTTCTGGGTGAACAGAGGGATTACAGGGTATGAACCAAGGTATCAGAGCCTCCACACCATCTCTCGCTCCACTCTGGACAGGCTGGGAGCTTTTGTGCTTAATCCTTATTTTAAAAGGTTACGTTAGTGCTTACTGTATTTTGCCTGCTGTGAGCTTATGATTTCTCCCCATGAATTGCATTAAACTGATTTTCATGTCTATTTAATATGGTGGATTCTTTCTGGTTTTGTCAATAAATTGGATTCCTAAATTATACATAGCATTATTAAGCATCCTAGTCAATTATTAAAAAAAAATGCAGCAGTGATAACTACCAAAAATTTATTTGGTGCTAAAAGTTATTAACACATTATTGCTGGAGAAGTAATTTTTGTTTGCTGTTTTTCCACTATGATGCACTGACCATGATACCACTCACAGTATGACTTAATTCATTTCCACTTAAGAAGAGGGAACAATTTTGCAATATTACTGCGGATTTAAACTGCAGCTTTGCAAAAAATGGGAGTAACTGACCAATGGCTTTTCTCTGCAATGATTTTTGGGATTTCCCTTCATTTTTTGCTATACCTAAAACTACTGCAAGCCTTCATTCCACACCTCCTCCTCTTCCTCTCCAGTTGGCACGTGTAGTACTTGCCCAAGGGTGTATGGTCAGCACATGCTGCAAGAGCTCCTGCTGCTGAGGGTTTGCAGGATCAAGTCTCCTGGCACATCTGGGAATGGCCCCTCTGCCTCCGGTTATCCCCAAGGGTTTCCTCTCATCTCTGGGCTTGGGACACAATCTATGAGCCAGTCAGAAACAGAGTGAAGGCTGATGGAAAGACCATTATTTTTAGGTTAATTGAAAGCAAATCGTCTCAGGTAGGGGGACGGGAGATTCCCTGTGCTCAGGGTATTCATTCGGGATTTGCAAAGCAAAGGTCTGGGTCCCAGATATCCCTGACTCAAGCCTTGCTTCCCTGTGACACGTGTTAATGCATCCACTACTGACTCTGGGTGACGGTCCCTGTTCTCTCTCCTTAAAGCCTGTTCTGACTTCACCACTCTCCAAGGCTGTAGTCAATCCCGATACCCAAACCAGGAGCTTTTATTAAGTCTTTTAAACCTATGACTAAAGAAATGTTTCTCACCTAGCTACGAAGATCAGTTGATGATGATGCATTTTCACCTTTTCCTCTTTCAGTAAGTCACATGTGAAAGAAAACAGAATATGCAAGGGGACAGCAGCTCTTTTGTGACCATGTGTGTTGTCTGTGAGGAGACACACCGCCCGTCCCAGCAGTGAGAAAGCACTAACACCATGTCACACACTGATTTTTCAAACAACCACTGTTAGTTTGAAAAAATCTTTAATTTACCGAGCTGACGGCCATATAGGATGGCTCCAAATTGTTAAAAGTCTCCTAATTGCTGTGTAATGCTGCAACATACACTCAGAATGCATGTGGTAATTAGAGACTATCTACAATTATGCCCACAGCAGAGGGGAAAGCAGACAGGATGACACATGCTGTACTGTTGAAGTTGTCCATAAGGCTGCTGGTGAGAGGAAGAAGCAATGCTGCCCCAACAGTAGTGCTAGGAAGGGATGCCAAAGCTGTCAATTCCAAAACGTTACCTTCCCAAAAATAAATTAAAAAAAAAATAAAAATAATACTGCTGCTGTTATCAAATGCAGTGAGATAGAGCTAGATAGTAAAGCCCAAAATGGGGAAAATTAATCCCTCTACAAAGACACGAGTTGACCTTAAAACCAGGCAAAATTTCCTTCCTCAACCATTTACACCGCCGAGCCCACTAACGCTCTACCCGCTCCTGGGTGTTAGCTCCCTAATTGCCAGCTAAGTTCCCATCCCAAACCCTCCCTGTCAGCGCTAGCTGGCAATGACTGATGGAGCAGACAGCACACAGCTTGATTTCTTGGACAGCAGGTTGCTGTTGCAAAGCTGGCAGTTAAGAAAAATCTCCTTCTGAATCTTTAAATGGACCGCATTTGATGAGGAAGTCATTGGGGAAGCAAGAATAAATGTGAGGCGCCAAGATGTGATATTGAAGAGTCTCACATCTCGTAGCACAACTGCTCTTTAAAGAGCCCTGTTCCAGATGTGCTTGGGAATACTCTCCAAGCGACTGCGCGGCCGTGCCAGGGTGTTAATGGGAGGCTCTGCCAGGCAGTAAGCGGTAATGGGTAACCAGTCTGGTCTCAAACCCAACCAGTCTCCTCCTCTGACTCTCCGCGTACAAACCCCAGAATTAATACTCTCTGCTAAAAACACGCCACTCACTTTGGCAGGGCACATCACTTCCATCCTCCTCCTGAAAGTCTACTTTCAAACAACAAGCAGGTTGTTTCCATCTAAGTCAGGACAGAGGACACGGAAAGGCCAGAAATGCCACATTTTTAATCCTAAATCTAGCCCAAAGCGTCAGCGCTTCAGAAATGGCCAAAGAGAGGGCACGTGGCTGAGGAGAGGTGGCCAAGAGGAGCTGCACAAGCACAGTCTTGTCAGAAGCTGGTTTTAATCCTAAACACAAACGCAGGGTTTACAGGTCGATCTGTACAGCAGGAGCTCTGCCTTTCCTGACTGTATCCCTTCCATCCTCTCCGGGCAAGTTAATCAAGGACATGCTTTACAGCAAATCCGTGGGCACGTTGGCACTCAGTAATGGAAACAAAGATGAGAGGAAGGGGGGGAAAAAAAAAGGCAGAATGGACTTCAACAACGCAAAAAGGGCAAAACTGACTGACAAAGTCAGCAGAGAAAACAGTGTACCTGAATGCAGTTACTCACAGTGGGACTGAAGCACTTCAGAGTTTCTTTATCCAGTTTGGAAACAAGTTCCCACGCTCCAGAAGCGCAGAAGCTGCAAAGGCAGCAGCTGAACCCCACGCCAGAAAAGGGCCCACCTGAAACTGTGGAGTAAACATCGTCCTTTCCACTGGTGGGAGTCTAAAGCCGAGAGGAACACTGGGGAACATCTTTGCTTCTCTGACGCTCTTCTCAACTGGATAAACATTTCTCTCTGCTGCAATATGCTGAAAATTTTTACTGTGCTTGAGCCCCAGTTTTCACAATCAGATCTCACCCCTAAAATTCCCAGCCAGTTCCCCAGGGAGGGAAGGAGGAGCTGCGTGGACAAGAAGCTACAGTTTCCTTCTGGTTTTGAAAGAGACGTGCTGAGAAACCGCTTCTGTGTGAGGAAGGTAATTTTGGATCCATCTCTATTATACGCTGAAGCAACATTCCTGGTGCTGAAGAGACTCTCCTAACCTTCTGCAAGTACTGAGGGAGGTGGCAAACATGGATTTGGGGGAATGCAGTGCCATCTCCAGGAGTCTGATAATCTGGCTCCATCTCCAGGAGTCTGACAATTTGGCTCCATCCCCAGGAGTCTGACAATCTGGCTCCCCCGTGTTATTGGTGCTCACTCCCCTGACTTCACCCCAAACCTCTTCATTCCAAGTTTCTCTGACTGTCCTGACCCTTAATCTCTCTCTATACACCTTCTCAGCTATTCCCTTAACCACACACATACACTGCCCGTGACATATACAGTAAAAACCCAGCTCATAAGAAGAGAAAAATAAAATTCAATGTTGAACTCTTGACATTCGCTATCCATTACTGTATTTGTGTGCACTGTCTTTTCCCCTTGCTCATTATCATTTGTCTCCATGTCTGCCCTCATGGTTTTTTTTCTAATCCAATTCTCACAGTATGGGATACTTTATATAATCACATGCTTTGAAAATCTGGAGAATCTCAGCTTTTAATGTGAGAATCTCAGCTTCAGTCAAAGTGATTTTCTACCTGCTGGGTTTTGAAAGAGGGGTGCGTGGAAGGAAGAGAAAATCCTGAATACATAAATCCTCAGGAGCTCAAATGACACAAGGAGAAAGCTAGAGCAGAAAACTAAGGGGGAAAAAAAAAACCCCAACCATTTCATTTTAATGAAGTCAACTTTCTAAGCCAATCTCATGAGGAAACAGGCAGTAAGAGTGTGACCTACCCAGCCTCTGTAGCTATAAAGGGGACTGGTCTAGATTAACACCAATGTCAATATTAGCAAATACCCCGCTTCAGGAGAGAGCGTGACACAGCATTAAAGCCTTCAGAAAATCTCAGTTCTCTCTCTAGACAGATGTGGGCAGGACTGTCTTTAAGCAAAACATTTTTCAAAGCTTTCCATGAGGCACTGAGGTGGATCTTTGTTTAACTGTAATTGGATTTCCAATGGGGAGAGGTTCTGCCGTTCAGAAACCAGATAAAGGATGAGCCGGGGACACGGGGGAGAAAGTCCCAAGTCAATCACTGTTTACTGGGCACTGGATTTCTGGTGAACGGGTCAGAGGAGCAGTATCTGTTCAGACCTCTTCTTCAGAGCTTAACAACCTGCATTATTCTCCAGCTGACATTTTTCTTGGGTTTGGAAAGTTTTAAAATTCTCCATCAAAGCTCTGTTAGTACCACAAAATGTGGTTTGCTACAAGCTAATCTCCTTACAAGGTTTCCAAGGGTTCACAACGTGCCTCAGAGTTTACAGAGGTCTTCAGTTAACCTCCAACACCACTTTTAAAGTCTGCATTTTAATGAAGTGTGATGTATGAAATGCTGTTTCTAACTTTTACTTTGAGATAATTTTGTATCTATTTTCTGTTCAGGAGAGCATTGAGGGACTCATTTTAGCTACAAAGCTCTCCCTTCTAATCCTGATGTGCTCAGGGAAATATTGGAATGGGTTTGATATGATAAATATTTATTTTTTACTTTTGCAAGAAAAGAGCATTTCCATTCATTTGGAGCAGGAGTTATGAACCTGATTAGAAATTCGGAAGCAAACAGGCAGCTTCTAATTACTTGCTTTTTGCATGTTATTCTGGTTTTCACTTTAGGCCTATATACCAGCCTATAAGAATACTTGCACCACCTTCTGAGACACGTACCTCAGACACAGTGCATTGTAAAAAACAATATATTTTTACATTCCTGACAATCTAACTGCTAAAATATTTACCTGCACATTGATGAACAACGGAGAACCTGCCACATCTGCTAGATTCAATGAAATGCATAGAAGCCTACCGTGCCACGCCTGGTTTATAAATAATTATGTTTTTGTCTCCATTAAACTCTAAAAGATAATTATGGACAGTTATCCTGATCCTTGCTATAGTATTTTCCTAACTGCATCTTTAAAAATCATCTATGTGATTTCTGTATCCAAAATTAAAGCAGGGTATATGTTACTACTACCAAAGTGTATTCAGAGAAGCACATCTGCATCTATACACCCTCTCATCAAAACCCAATATTGTATATAGGTATTGCATAAAACCAACTCACAGATGCTGTTACCTTAGGACTGTAAAATATGTTCAATGCATCATGTTTTGATGCTTTCCACTGACTATATCATAGCTGATACAGTTCATTTCAGATTGGACTTGAATTTTGAATATATGCATTAAAGTGTAACCAGTCCTAGGGAAGAAAAAATAAACCTGTGCTTCAAACGTGACAGCAAATGAAACAAACTCAATTTTTCATTAATAGAGAATCATTACTCAGTGCAATGTGCAAAGTCTAGAGGAAACTTGGGGCATTCCTTCTGAAGGGCTAATCTGTTACGAGGACTTACAATTTGACAAGTGGTGTATAAAAACTACCCTTAAAGAATATACCAGAGCAATCAATCTACTAACTCAGCAAAGCAGAAAAAGGTGACAAGCATTTTGCTCTCCTGCGATGGCAGCTATGTCTCTGACACGATTCTAGATTTCAGGTTAAACTCAACATTGATCTCCAGTTAAGAACTGGAGCTGTTTACACAGCTCCTGATGAGCACACGCAGGAACCGGTCCGCCTCCTACATTAAGGGGGAAAACCAAGTAGAGTAACTACTTAATGATACCTGTCTCCTTTTAGCAATACCCATGGAGCAACTTCACACGTGGTGGTATTGGTAGCTGACTCACAGAAAAGGTAATGAGGAAAAATAAAACAAAAAAAAGAAGAGATGGATTTCCCTCCAGTTGGGCATCATCATCAGGCATGAAATACTGAAAGTGCTACACTCCATCAGTAAATGTTTTGTCACAGTCACATCAGAGTCGAGTCTTCCCCCTCACCACCCCTCCATCCCAACAGGGAGACAGACATCAGGTAAGAAGTGCCAGTACAATATGTACAATCTGCATAAGCATTAAGCAGACAAAGGGAAATCAAATAACAAGAGAAAAGGTAGAGACTGTGATTTTCCGTAGGCATTCATTAACGTCTATTCAAATATAAATACTGAACAAAAATCTGTATTTCATACTGCGGGAAAGCACACTTGTGCCAAATCCTTTGGAGATTTGGTTCAAGAACAGTTCATCCCTATCTGAAGATTTGCCTGAAATACTGCCAAAAACCACTAGCACTTTATGTTCGCTGGAATAAAAGCCACTGTTGCAGAAGAGAGAAATGCAAAGGAGCTTCACAGGGCCGTGTTCCCACTCCTGTCTGAATATTCATGTACCTGATCAAATCCTCTTTGGTCTTTGCCTTTCTGCTACAACTTCAACCCTGCCCGTTTTGAAAAGCAGCAGAAGACACCAATAGCAGATTTTTTCCAAGTTATCTACAGCATAAGCATCAGAGATCCCTCTTCTCAGCCTCTTACCTCCCTTTTCTCTCCTGCTCAGGGACTCAGGTTTGCACACACCAAAGACAAACATCAACATAAACTATTGCAGGTTTGGACTCAACCTGGAATCTGTCACAGGGAATTTTGTCTCTAGTGGAACAGATGTGGGATTGGGGTAAGGAGGAGATCGCTAAACTGGAAAAGCTCCAGGTATCACAGACCTCCAAAGCCAGATCTCTGCTCTTCCCTGCAGTGCAGAGAGCAGACCATGTGCAACACTCACACTGGTTGTGCCCAGGCTCTCCCCTACAGTGCAGTTCACAGAATTGTCACAGTTGGAAAGGACCTCTGAGATCACCAAGTCCAACCATACACAAAGCCACAACCCACTCCCTACAATCTCAGCCACTAGAGCATGCCCTGAAGTGCCACATCTACATCTTTCTTAAATAACCTCCAGGGATGGTGCATCAATGCCCACCCTGGGCAGGCTGTTCCAGTGCCTGACCACTCTCTCAGTAAAGTAATTCTTCCTGATATCCAGTCTAAACCTTCCCTGCTGCAACTTCAGACCATTTCCTTTGGTCCTGTCGTTATTCACTTGGGAGAAGAGGCCGACATCCACCTCTCTGCAACCTCTTTTCAGGTAGTTGTAGAGGGCAATGAGGTCTCCCCTCAGCTTCCTCTTCTCCAAACTGAACATGTCCAGGTGAATCAGATGCTGATGATTAGCTCTGGAAAGCAATGGTGTCATGATTTACCCTCAGCCAACAACTAGGACCATGCAGCCATTTGCTCACTTTCCCCCTGGTGGGATGGCACAGAGAATGGGAAGAGTAAAAGTGAGAAAATTACTGTGTTGGGATCAAGAGAGTTTAGCAGGGAGTGCAAAAGCTGCGCCTCGAGCAACGCAAACACAAGGAATTAATTCACTAAGTCCCATCAGCCAGCAGGAGTTTAGGGCCTTCTCCAGGAGAGCAGGGTTCCATCATGCGTAACAGTTACGGGAAGACAAAGCAGCATCACTCCAAACAACCCCCCTCTTCCTTCTTCTTCCCCCAGCTTCCTATACTGAGCATGAAATCAAGTGGTATGGAATATGTCTTTGGTCAGTTAAGGTCAGCTGTCCTGGCTGTGTCTCCTCCCAGCTTCTTGTGCGCCCTCTTCCTACACGCTGGAGGGGTGGTGTAAGGACAGGAAAAGGCTTTGACTACTCAGCAATGTCCAAAAACCTCAGTGTGCTACCAACAGCACTCTCATTCCAAATCCAAAACACAGCATTGAAAAGTCAACTCTATCCCAACTGAATCCATGACAGAGGGTTATGACAGCCATGGCACAATAGCACCTGAAGAAAGGGTAACAGTTCCCAAATGCACAAGGGGAAGAGCTGGGCATCCTCCTTCCTGCATCCAGTTACACTCCAGAGAGACCTGGACAGGCTGAAGAGCTGGTCAGAGAGAAATATAATGAAATTTAACAAGGACAATGTAGAGTCCTACATCTGGGCAAGAACAACTGCAGGTACCAGTACAAGCTGGGAACTGTACTGTTGGAGAGCAGCATAGGGGAAGGGGACCTGGGGGTCCTGGTGGGCAGCAGGATGACCATGAGCCAGCNCTTAAGTATGAGGAAAAACTTTTTCATGGTGAGGGTGACAGAACACTGGAAGGGGCTGCCCAGAGAGGTTGTGGAGTCTCCTTCTCTGGAGACATTCAAAACCCGCCTGGACACGTTCCTGTGTGACCTGATGTAGGTGTTCCTGCTCCGGCAGGGGGATTGGACTGGATGATCTTTCAAGGTCCCTTGCAATCCCTGAGATTCTGTCATTCTGTGAACAGCAGCTGCACACCCTCAATCACGGGCTGCGTATTTTCCAGCAAGCACCTCAAGGAAGCTCCTTCAACTCAGACACATCACTTTTACACGTTACTACTTTTAAACACATACCTACGACCTGTTCATTCTGTTCTCACACGCGCTCCTCTAGCAACAGAAATACTCAAGCTCATTAGAGCAGGATGTCAAAAGCACTTGCCAGAAGAGATTTTTGTACTTCAGAGGATTGTCATCAGCTACCAGGTTCTTCTTCAAGAGAAAGAAGAGTAATACAACTCCTGATTAACCTGGATTTCTGCAACATCAAACGCCTGCAAACAGAATACTCACTAACACCCTGTGAGCTGAAAATTATTAGCGGTTATAATCCCAGAGCTTGTGCTGGTTTCTTGTAAACAAGAACACTGGAACAAATGGGACACATATATCCATCTCTCAGCACACTGAATTTATCAAGGTAATGCTGAGTACCAATTAACCACGGGAGCTGCACAGGACTGGAAACCTGTCACCTGTACTGGTCAAATTGGGGATCTCCACTCTCCAACACAGTCTTGGAAAGCAGGGCAAGGAAGTTTGCTAATATCAATTTATTCAGGGTAATGAGGACAAAGGCTGGCTGCGAGGAACTGCAGAAGGACCTTATGAAATGATATGACATATAAGATGGCAGACAAAATTCAATAGAGATAAATGTCAAACACACACGTGGGAAAAACAATCCTGACTCCCCATATGAAATGATGGACTGAGCCAACTGTGACTACACAGGAGGGAAATCCCGGATTTACAACGGACAGCCCCATGGAAATGTCACTACCAACAGTCAAAGGAAAAAAGGCAGCAGCTCACATGTTAAGAATCATTAGGGGAAAGGGGAACTTGGACATGGACAGCATGGTGGAGACTACTTGTTCTTGGACTTTTTCAATACTGACACAAGGACCTCTTAAACCAAAGTGAAACCACATCCAATTCAAACAAACAAAAGTGCTTTTGTCACCCGCCAAGAGAAGCTGTGGATGTCACAAGTCTACACTGGCTTAAGGGCAGAGAAGATTAAGTTCACAGTAGAAAAATCTATTCGTGCTTACTCTGCACAGAAACATCACTTCTGGCACAGTCCTCAAGCTGAAAACATCTGGAGCCTGGGAAGTGTTAGAGGAGAAGCATCGCGTGCCCTGCTTGTATTCCCCAAGTCTATGGCTGCGGGAGATGGGATGGTGGCCTGGACCTCGCCAACGGGAATTAACAGAATTATCTGAAATTCAGCTTTGTGTGCCTCAGCAGGAATTGGATTTGTGTTTTATTTTTTACCCAACCTAAGTTGAATTGCTAATTTTACTTGTCTGGTTCCAGTGCTGTAGAATTTTGCAAAATGAATAGAAAGAAATAGTCGGGGGGGGAGCAGAGGAGTAAAGATGTTGTGCATTTTAAACACACTGGCCTGACTTCTCACCACTCCTGAAACAAAGCTTACCAACACTTTGGCTACCTATTTACTCAACTTCACCAGCCAAGGCTATTTTCAGAAACAAAGCATGTGCTGTTCACACAACTCCAGCTCTTCCTCCAACAGTCATAACCCGTGACACAGCCACATACCAAATCACGGTGATGTAAACCTATCTGTGTGTGGTCCAAAGTGTCCATCTCAAGGGGATCTTCTGGCTGAAGCCAAGGAGCTGTGTGAAAAGGAGGAGGGTTTGAAAGAGCATTAATCCAGCGTGATGGAATAGGAAGCTCACAGCAGCAAGTGGTAACGTGAGAGCTCGATCTCACAGGGAGTTTGTGCTCCCGCTATCAGCGCTCATTGCAAGAAATTCTGTTCCACAGCACAGTCCCCTCTGCTATTAATTCTGAATGCAAGACAGCTTTGTGGTACCTAATCCTATTAGCACACTCCTGGAATCTGCAAGAGCAGGAACGTAGGGCTGGCCCAGAGACTCCGCTCTCAAGCTCTGCTCCCCCACGGAACAAATCCAGGTTCAATTCAAGCAGTGCTTGGTCCCTTAGGGACCGATTAGGTAATATTTACCCAGGCAGAGTGATAGTTATGCACAAAGGTAACGCAAATCAAAAATTTTAAATGAAAATGCTTTCAACAAAATATGCTTTTGTAATCTGGAAAAGTTCATGGATTTTTCCTTCTGTACTTTTCCAACCAAACTGGAAAAAACAAACAGCTAATTACATCTTTTTTCCCCTCCTTTCAATTTTATTGAGCTCTTTTCCTACAGTCTCTACCATCTCCCTTTTTCCTACCAGGCTTTTTCAGAGGCAGGATTTGAAAAATACAAAGAAAAGTAAAAACAGAGTGAGAAAAAAGGGAAAAAGCTTTGTGTTGTTTTGGTTTGGTTTTTTAAGTCGTTTAGAAAAGATAAAAGTGGTAGGTGTTTCGTTTTGGTTTTTTTTAAAGAAAAGTTTCATTTTACTAGAATACAGAGATTTTGGCAAAGAGGATGAGGTGGGACAGATTTGTCTTGGACAGAAGTGTCATGCCAGACCTGCTCTTATTCTCTGTGCAGCCAGGCTGGGTATCTGCATCCAGGGTTAGCTGATTCCCAATGGCTCTGGCACCAGCTGATCACAGAGAACCCTATAAATTGCCCAGGGAAGCACACTGGATTAAAGAGATTTCCATCCAAGTTCCTGTTGCACGACAGCCAAAATTTTATATCATTTTTGTAGATGTGCTTCTGTGCAAGAGAATGAAGCTGATGTTTTCCATCACCAACTGCAGGCTGGCGGCTGGGGCTCAGGTCTAGGAGACAGCAACACATCAGTCAATGCGACACAGGATGAAGAGTTCCACGGGAAACACGGCAATACCTCCACCAGCCGCACCCATTGCACGTGATTCAGCAACAGACGTGGTAATGATCCAATTTTAGCTCCAATGATTTTGTTTTTATTGAATTCTGGAATGAAAACAGGTTTCACACCTTTGAGAGATGCCCTGAAATAGAATAAGCAGCTTGTACTCCACATCCCCTCCGTCATTCAGTCTCAGTGCAGAGACAACATGCTGGCAGCAGAGAACATTTCAGACCCCAGAAACGTGCAATACACTCTTCATGTGTTTTGAGGACAGCTAATTAACCCAAAAAACACACCCCATGAAGTAACAGCAATTATATATTGGAGTTTTAAAACTTTCCATGCTTTTAAGTCAGCTTTTTGAAATGCTGCCATTGCGTTTCTCAAGTATGAAACACATCCCAAAGGATAAAGTCTATCTATGATGTATCTGCATGATGAGGTGGCTTAAATTTCACCAACTTCTCAAGAATTTTATTACACAGTAAATCTTCATGAGATACAACACTGGCTATGATGCAACAACTATCACAAAGGGGAAAATCCAGCCTAGTAACATGACGTGCTGATCTCTGCTCAGCTCCCATCTCTGAAAGGAAACACTTGTGGCAATTGCCCAGCGAAGACATCCCAGCTTTCCCAATTCCTAAATCCCTGCACTACCTGGGATTTCACTGGTCTGGCAGCATTGCTGACTCCTACCAAGGCCACTGGTCCATGCCTTTTTTCACAGCATCTTCATAACTGCCTAGTTATGCCACATTCCTCTGTGCCGAAACAACAGATTCTGTGTGTATCTGATCCATTTAAATCAGGGTTCTAACTTCAGATCAACATCCCCCAACCCAATTAATAATGCCTAATTATCCCTTTAGGTGGGGTGTATCCAACGGCTAAGAACTCAGCTCTCACCAGAACTATGCTAACGGAGGCACACCATGCAGGGCATGCTGTGGGAATTGATGCTTTCTGTGGTCTCTGCCAAGGAATTTGAGACGTAAGACCTATAATGTTGCTGCTTGAGCAGCAGGCAAACATCATGCCATCCACACGGGACCTACAGACACACACCATGAAAGCAAGGAGCACACAGTTCTTCAGAATACTCCGGTACAACAGGAAACATCATCCTTCCTAGACATGGGGTCAAGGCTGGGAGAGCTTTCACTCCTTAACAGCGGATTGTGCACTGTTCTCCCGTTGGCTCGTGTTGGCTCAACACCTCCACAGCCTTCACTCAGCCCTGAAGGTCTTGAAACTGCATATTGCTGCACCCCTAAGCCATATTTGTTTCTGAACTAAGTTGTTTGGGGTTTTTTTTCTTCCAATAAAAGTTTTTGTCTAGAAGAGCATGGATATTCTACTTCACATTTCATATTTTCTTGCTTATTCATTTCTGGAAGTAGAAGCAGCTACTGGGATTTCTGTTCAACTTTGCCTCTCTTTCTCCTCCTCCCCCTCACCAAACCCCATGAAACATTGTTCATTTAAAAACATAAATCCAAGACAGAAATTATTTGAATCACCCATTCCTCATCTGGTGATGGCCTTTGGTATAACTAGGGGCTATTATCTTTCATTTATTATTTCAGGAGGACATAAACAATGAGAATCACCCCAACCCATACCATCAGCAGTATTTGAGTCTAACTTGCTTGACACTTGTATTTCAGTAGAATTCAGAAGTGATTTATCGGAGTTTTGAAGGGCTAAAAGGGGTTAAAACTGGCTATTCCTACCATGGAATCTCACACTGACATAAACAGATTTGAAAGGATGATTCAGAGAAGCAAGGATCCCTTGTAAACCACTCAGCATTTGCTTTGTATCGAAACTTTGATTCTATCTTCATCTCCACAAAGTTGTCTCTGAGGTCAAGACTCCACCTCGCTCAGGTTTGGGAAGCCAAGGGGCACTTTCAGAAGAGCTGAGCAGGACACAGGGGAAATGAGGCTTTTTAACAGCATCTGCTTTCCCAAGCTAACGCCCAGCAGCCTGGCGAATGCAGCCCTTTCCAGTATGGAATAGAATATCTCCAGTAGCACTGCCCTCCCACCCCTTTCTTCTGACACACATTCCTGTTGCATTTGCTTCCGGATCATTTCAAGAACATTTCGCAAAACCTGCTCTTTGTTCCCATTTTTGTTCCCTTTTTTGTCTGATGAACACTAAGTATTCAATCAGCCCCGAAAATGTAGTCAGAATGAAACTAATTCCCAACACTTGGAGACACATCATGACCGTGACACGACCACACTCTGTCCCCAGCTCCGGGTCAGGAGTTTGTTATCAGCCACCCGTCACATGCAGGTAACGTGGAGAGAGCGCAGGTGGAACCTCTCCCTTGGACACTTCTACAACACAAGCAAGTTTGATCTAACATGGAAATCACCAGGAAGACCTATTTATGCTCTTTGGGGCAAACGTGCCAATCCATATACTTGAACAGAACGATTAAAACACTCAAATCATAATAATAATAAAACTCAGTCATGAACGTGATATTTTCTTAGTGAGTCAGACTAAGCAATTAGCCAAAAATAGTTCCAAGTAAGTTGTTTCAGGCAGTTCACCTGCTCCTCTGACTATAGGTTTCTCAGTTGTGTGTCCTTTTATAATCACATTTGCCTAATTTCCGAATTTGTTTTTCCAACTGACTACCTAAGAAACAGCAAAACAGATTGTACCAAAACAGCTGTGAAATGAACATAATAAATCAAAAGCAAAGGTTTATTTACTTTCTCTTCCTTTCCAGTTCTTTAACCTACAGCAGTCCTAGGCTCTGCCTGTGAAAAGTAGATAAAACAATACAGACAGCAACAACAACAAAATAAAACCAAAAAAACCCCAAACTTGAGGCAGTTTTTAAATGGATGGCACTGCTTTCACAGCACAAATCCTGCTGTTTCTTACAGCGGTTCTAGAGTGACAAATCTCCAGAAGACATTAACCACCTCTAATAAAAACATAAAAATATTAAAGTCTTCTGCAAACCATGTTTGACTTATTTTTTTATTAAAAAAAAAAGAAGAATTTTATATCACTTCATTCACTTCATCTGTTTTTAGAAGCATTGCAGTAGTACAAGACAATGGCATATATCCAGAAGAGAAATAAAAGAGAAGGCAATACATCACTTGGCTAATATTTCTTTTCCATTTTGTGGCATAATTCACTTTACCTAGTTAGCTCCCTTTTGAAGGCAGAAGAGAAATACTGCGAAGAATCAGAAAGCGATGCAAATAAAATGAAAACAAAGGAGAAAAATCACTTATATGAAAATACAAAGACGAGGCATTTGAAAAGCACTGAAGCGTAATCTACCAAATTAAAGATATTTATAAGGAATGGAAGAAAACGCTCTGTCGGAGATCAGCAGTTGGACATCCCTTGTCGCCACATGGAAGAAGAGTTCGAGGATATCAATCCAGGTAGCTTCTGATGAAATGATGTCAGTGTTATTTTGCTTTTTGCTGCAATTAAGAGAAGGGGCTGCCTCTGCTTCGGACTGCTGGCACCTGGGAGATTTCTGGTGCCAGTTGGTCTCATTAACAAATTGCATTCACCCAACGGTAAAGCACAGCTCTTCTGGCACTTGGACCATCAGCTTCAGACCAAGCTACTGCTCAGAAAATTTCAACTTTCTACAATAGTCACATTTTCTGATAGTAAAAGCTTCTGTCGTCTCTGTTCCTAAAATTGATTTTGTTGCTATTACAAATTGAATTTCTGGTTGGTGGCATTTATTTGATTATAAATTTCAGAGGTTATTTTCTTTCACACATTGAGTCTATGCCTCCCCAGCCTAATACATTTCCGTGCCACAGAGCTGACTGGAGCAGCTTTCAACCAACGCACAAAGCAGCCCAGTGCAGCGAGTTCACAGGGATCTGAAGAACCAAGAAATACAGAAAATTTTGATGTGTGTTAGAGGAGCAGACAGGGTTGGTCTAAATCACCAGTTACCACAAATCTGTGCTTTTTTAGCAGGCTTTTGCTGATAAATATCAGCTTAATCCTAAAACCGGATGCTTCAATTATGGGATTAACGTCAATCGACACAGAGAATAAGAGAAAGTAGAACTGCTTTCCTTACGGAGGTACTAAATCAGCGCCTCGTTGCTGGTTCCACAGAGGCAGGCCGGCTACTCTGCAGGCAGACACTAGGTTTCCTGTACTGGAAGTAAATAGCGACTTTTTAAAAGCATGGGAATCGTTGCAAAGTCTTTTAATAGGACCTGGGTGGTTTGGGAGTGAAATGCAAAGGCAGGAAAAGTTCATCCATACCCAGTGCTCCTGGAAAAAGAGAGGGATGGGAAGAGACTCCAGAAGGGAGATTGCCAGCACTGGGGCTCAGCATCCTGCAAGAGACAAGGGGTTTAAAACCCTCCTTTTTCACTCTTAAAACAAAGATCCTCCTCACAGCTGAGTTTTCACAAGATACAACGTCGTGAAATGCTAAATCCGTCAAGAGAGACAGAGAAACTTCAGTAAGGACCCCAAGAAACCCTCTCTGGAAAGCGATTCCTTTCTCTCCATGGAGAGGGCCATGGAGACTCACCAACAGAAGACTGAGCCAGAAAAGCTGAAAAAAACCCCACCTCAGCTAAAGGGGACTTTCTAATTGATGAAGTGAACAGTGCTCTCTGTATCAGCCGTTTCTCTCTCTTTCATTTTTATTTCTTTTTTAATCCATCTGTTGGAAACGGAACCGATTTCCAACCATTGCATTGGACATAGTTATTGGCTGGATCCCATGATCCTTATTCGAACCAACATACCCACACTGCACACTGGCCAAGTGGTTTGGTGAGGACCACAGCACGTGCTACAGACATAGAGTAGATGCCAGTAATAAGAGGCAAAGTACAATTTAGATTCTATCCCGAGGAAATGCAGTAACCCAGAATTAGAAAAGTCTAACTCATTTGACAGCACTTCTTTGAAAAGATCTATTATGAGCGCAGGAAGTAGACACGTGCTGCAAGGTTTTTAAGACTCTTAGAAAGATGAATCCACATACAGAGAATTTCGAAGTTGACTGGGAAAGGCGAGTACGTGGGTCCCACCAAACCCACGGTAAATGGCAGGCGGGATCTCCTGGCCACCTTCCCAAACCCCATTCCAACTCTCCTGCACTGCCTAATTCTGGCAGCTGCGGTTCAGTTTCATACTTCAAAGAGCAGTCAAAGGCATCTTTCAGAAAGAAAATTAAAAAGAAAAAAAAAAAAAAACAAAAAAGGAAACAAAATAAGCACTTCAAGCTTTACTCCTTTTTGCTCACAGGACATTAACATCACAAAGATGCCCAAGCTGCGTTGGGAGGGTTGGGTTTGCCTCCAAATCTCTGGGTAAACTCCCTGCCCTGAACTGTGAATGGACACACAAAGGCAGGCAGGAGCCTCTGCTGCGCTGAATATGCATGTGATGTCTCCTAAAGTGCACCACAATAATGAGCTTGCACAATCTAATGGCAAATGAATTCAATAGCTAAATGAATTTACTATCCTACAGAGATATTGGAATGGTGGAAATGGATAAGCAGCATTACTTAGGATATTTTTACTCTTTCCCCACCTCCCCCCATAAAAATAAAAAAGAAAGAAAATCAGTCAGAGGGGAAAGGAACATGTTGGAGAAGACAGATTTTCACAAATATTTGTATTTGAATTGCTGATGAACTCTTCCTGCTGTTATTTTTATTAATGTTTTAATTATATATGCAATACACTTCATGAATATCCGAAAATATATAGGAGCTACAGTATTTTACAAGCTAGAGAGACAGTTATATAGCCAACTTCAAATACACTTCCTTTCTGTTAAGGGAATAAAATGCATTGGGCCCGTGACCTTTTATGCAATATATTTAAAAGCGAGTATGGGATGGAGCAGTTCTCCTGAGCTCATGCTAAAACTGATGTTGCCATCTGTAGAGCAGTATTTCACTCCATGCCTCCAGGGTGTTTTTTAAGATGTAACGGTCATCTGAAAACATAATGAATACGGAATGGGGCAGCGAGTTTTTATTGGGACATAATAAGTTCTGGGATACACTCAAGATGCCAGGTCCTAGGCCAATAGGTCATTATTCCAAAACCATCTCTAAAATAAGCAGAATTTTAGATATGCAGTGTCCAGGGACCTGGCAAAGCAAGTCTTCCGCAGTGAGCAAAACCAGAAGCCCTAATCCTAATGCTACAAATGCACACTAAAGCAGTATTTTAAGAACCACTTCAGTACGCAGGTGAGTTAAGGACATACCCAACTCAGCAAAACAGTCAAGTACATTCTTCTTGAGCCTTTAGTCAGGCCACAGCAGTCTAGTTGGCTTTGGAATACGCAGAGAGTGACTCCATTCCATCAACCAGATGGAGCAATAACCCCAATGCACTTAACACCCAAGAAGAATGAGACCCACATGTGCCCTCACCCCGTCTTCCCAACCTCATCATAGCACACGAGGTGCTACAACGTTCAGAACACTGACCCCATTTGAGTCAGGGGCCTGGAGGTCTGCTGCAGACCAGCTGCGTTGACCCTTCTGAATAGCACCTAATGAAATCTTCATTATCATTTTCTTTCAGCTCACACTGCTAAGTAAATAAATAAATAAATGAATTTGTCAGCTGCTTTTGAAATGGTCTCTGTATTTCTGGCCCTGCTTCTGGCAATCTAAGGAGCTGTCATCACTGTAGGAGCAGCCTGCTTGATAAGATTATAATTTTGTTTACATTGTGCTATAGGATGCCACGCTGAGTACAGCGCAAGGGAAATGGCAATCGACAGCATGCGATGTGCATTTTCAGTAAAAATGGGGGGTATCTTCCTTTATTCCCTCCTCAGAACTGCATGATTTTGGCTGGTGTTCTTAAAAATAAAGAAAAAAAATGGCTTTAATGTATTTCTCCTCTGGAATGTATCGCAGTAAAACCTGTAATGGCCTTTTTTGGCATCAAACCTAAAATATACAGCATTCAGAAAACAGCTATTTATTGAAGCAGGAAATGCAATACTGAGACTACAAATCACTGCTTACATACAGAAAACTGGAAGTAAATCTGGCTAACGCCTACCTCTCCAGCAAAGGCAGAGCTCCCAGTCTCAAACCAGGAGCAGCCAATTTCCATCTGCTGTGAGGTTGCAAGTTAAAGGCTTTACTGCACCTCATTTTCACCCTCTGTAAAATGCAGATACAGCCACGTATTTTAAGAGAGGGTGGTGAAGCTCTCTTAGTACATGAGACTATAAATCTACCAGGGAAGTGTACCAATATTTTTACAGCAGTCAGTTGGGTTAGTTTTAATTTGTGTTTGATTAGCAAAGTGCTCTGGGCCAGACTCACAATATTCACAGAATTCCCGATGCAGCCAGGCAAAATTTAACAATTATAATGGTAGTAATGTGTATTCAGTCTTAGCCATTAGCTGTTGGGAAAATGGGTCAACAATAACATAGCTGTATAGCTAGAGGATTTCTCCAGCAGACATTTAAATGCTGCAGTAAAGGGCAGTGAGGAACATGAACCAGATTCCTATTACCTTTAGCATGATCGCTGTTATTTTTTCCCCTCCTCTGTAAGTGTAAAATTTTTTATATACTTTTTTTTCCTAACTCTCTCCAGAAATTAATTTCTCGGCCGTGTTCCGTTCTCTCCTTCCTCATCCAGAGCTGGAGTACGTGGTCCCAGGAGCAAAGTTGAATCTAGGACTGTGCACGGGAAGGAGAAGCACTGAACAGCTTTGTCAGGTCAACCAAAAGGCAACGTAAGGAATCCTTAAGCAGCGCAAGCGCACGCAGCGGGTATTTCACCTTAGTTTTTGATGACTTACCAAGAGGGGTTACTCACTGGTTTTTACATCCAAAGTCTGCACTGCCGAGCCCCTCAGCAGGTAGGAAGAGAGGCATGAGTTTCTGCAGAACGTCTACAGGTCACAGCGGGGGAGATAAGTACACAGGTGCCATTAAGAAAGCGAGGGGGGGTGGGACGGTCTGTGTGCGCAGCCACCCCCGCAATCTCGGAACGGGCGCTGCCGGTCCTCTGCCCGGCCACCATAACGGAAAACTCCATCTCGGAGTTTGACAAGACAAATTGTGAAATCTCTCTCTCTCACACTGGATTGTCCTCCGTGTAATGGGAACAAAAGGCTATACCAAGAAAAGAAAAAAAGTGGCCTTAAAGCCCTTTTTGAGGCCAGAAAAGGAAGGAGTCATACATCAATAGGCTAAGTCAGTGCCCGACACATCGCTTAGGTCTGGAGGCTCAGCTCAAGCCATATTGACCCACACAACAGTCGCTGCATGAGACCTTGAAGCGCGGCTGAGGTCTTAAACAGCAGGACCTGCAACCCCCAACGTAAGGGAAATGAAAGCACAAACAAGAAACGCCGGTCCTTTCCTAACACAAAGCGCCCAGCTTTAGGGAGCTCAGGCAAAAATTCTAAAAAGCACATTACTGCAGGTGACAACAGTGTTTTGTTACTCGAGGACAATTGGAAGTGTCAGAATTTATGAAGGTATGAATGTCAAAACATTATTTCTTCATTAATGGTATCAAAAGCCCGTGCTTGACTTAACGGTCACAGTTTTAAGGATTCATCAATGTCTTTCATTTGAAGTCTGCCAAAGAACACATGTAATTTAGCCTGATTATTTAGGAATATATTTCATCTAACTCCTGTTGTTTGAGAATCGAGTCAGGTGATTTTGGCTCAGTCTGCTCTTCCTAACAACTGGAAACAACAGTAACACGAATTATACCTTACTTCACCCATTCAAATGCAGAGTGACTCAAACATGCTGACAAGCAAGAAATTGCAGAGAGAGAAGCACCAAATTTCACATTCAAGAAGTCCAAACCTCCCTTTTCGAAGTGCCAATATGCTCCCTGCGCGGCAGCAAATACTAAGGACTGAATTATTTCCAGCCCCGTTTTGTGAAGCGAGGAAAGGAGAAACCAAAAATCAGCATTGACCAGGTGTCAGCAAATAGTGTCACAAACCTCCTGGCTGGAAATCCAGTCGCTCCTAATGACACCTACTTGTTCCCGAGAGAAAAAGTGCAATAACCTCCTGCGTTCAGGCTCTCCAGGCTCCTGCTCAGCATCAACACCTGCACAGACCAGACTCTATTGGCGCTTTGGGTGAGACCACGTTTAATTGATTTACCATTTGCAAGCTGATGGTTGCGTATTGCAAAATTAGGGCTACAGCCTGGCTTTGCTCCCAACTGAAGCAGCACAGCCTGAGCCAAGAGGCAAGAGAGAGATGTGTAGGAATGCATTTCCAAACACAGCGTCACTCGCCCGGCTATCGACAATACCATACGCAGGAAAGGGACCAGGAACAGCACGTTTCACTACCAGTACTTTTACTGGGTGCACAAGAATGGAAAGACAGGAGGATCCATGGCTACAAACATGTAAAACACACTAAGGAAATTTGCATCTATTGACTTTATGTGATAGTAAACCATTGCAGAAAAACCCACACCAAACCACAGTCTACCAGGCCCGGCAGCAGCGTGGTGTGAAGCCAGGAGAGCACAAGGCAAAGCTCCCAGCCATCATCTCAAAGGATGTTGGAAAAACAAAGGCGAGTACGTGTAATTGGAAAGGCAACAGGATGCTCCCCCTGAAACACACACCAGGAAGAGTGTTTGAGTGACACCCACAGCCAGCCAGACTCGGGAATGTGAACATAAAGCAGACAGAAGTTCTCAACTGCGACAGGGCGTGAGAGGGTCAGGCGTGACCACCCCACTCCCCACGCCACAGCAGATGGCTGGCCACAGATGCACAGATAATTTTTCTGACCAAAATCCACATGCCAAATTATCCTCCAACCCAATGGCAACTGGAGGACACAGGAAATGAGACCTTGGAAGCCAGCTGGCACAGGCCATCCCAGGCCTGGATGTGATCAGTGGCACAATGGGCACACAACTTTGCTTCCATCTGGTGTGGCTGGCAACGGTGGAGGTCGACACATGAGCTGAAGGAAGAGAGCGGTGCTAAGATGATGCAGTTGACTGATGACAAGGGAGAATTGAATGGGGAGGGGGAAAAAATGACCTGCAACAAATCAAGTGTGGCTGGATAGATGTGTGTCTCTTCAGCAGACTCAATCAACAGCCTGAGGGTGACAGAGATACTGAAATAGTTAAACAAATAGCTTCACGTCAGCCTGCCCGGAGTTACGATGAGATGGATAGATGCAACTAAGAACCACTGACCTTAACAACACAGAAAGTGAGTGTTCTGGAAAATACATAGATAAGCCACAACAGAAAGATAAATACCAGTATGTGCTACGATTTGCATGCTAATCCCTAAAACCCAAGGTAAATGAACAGACAAATGAGGAGTCTAAACGAGAAATGGCAGTACCGCAAATTGCATTGCGTGTTGGTAAGTGGTGAACAGAGGGACCCTCAACGCGCCCCAAGAGTTCTCAACCTCTGACTTGTCAATGTGACGTATCTTCAAGAAAATACCCTTCACTAGATCTTCTTTCCACCTAATCTCTCATTTCTCAGTCGTTACACCGAGAACTGATCTTATCTTTGATCAATAAATACTTGTTAGATGTTACACTTTCAAACACCGACCTTCACATTTTATCTACCCCTCATCCGGGCCCTTAGCAGGAGCTTCCACAAACTTCTACAAAAACACTTCTTCATCTTTTTTAAGCCTTTCACTGCAATGCCTTACAAAAGACTTTGTACAGGGGCACGCAGGAGCAGTGGGTGTGCTGAGATTACCCGTTCTCACAGTGATTACTTTTTCTCAGTTTGTTTACATGTGTCCATTTAAGAGCATCAAATATCTCTCATACTCCTAGAGTCTCGGTGGGGGGAGGCTTTCTTTTCTTCAATATTTATATACAAGAGTCCTGTTCCCCAATGAAGGTTCCTAAGCACGACAGCAAGACAAATAATAAGCCATAGGATTTAAGGGTACAAAGCCCAGTGTGCCAACAAGTACTCCAATTTGACAGTGACTCGCTTTTCTCACGCAGGGAGCTTAGCAGAAAGCCTCAAAGGGCAAAATGCCAAACTGGAGCTCCTCAGCACGAAGGCATGTTTCCTCCACATCACAATCAGCAGCGGTAGCTGTGAAAAAAAAAAGTCACAAGACAAGAGGCACAGTCCAGCTGTAAAATGCTTCATGAAGAAAAAGGGGGAGGACAGGACACCTGAGTCAAGGTTTATCATCCAACGCCAACAAAAATACCTCGTCTCTTGTGCTGCCATACCCTCACAGATCTCTTCTGCCAGTCCCAGCACCAACCTGTTCCTCTTCACCATGGACTTCTCCCTTTATCTGTCTCAATTGTCCGACTCTGAAAAGCCTGCCTTAAAATAATAATGTTTTTAAAAGCTCTTAAACACTGTAAAGTCTATCAAGAGACCACAGCTGTCCACCATTTAGCACTACCTTCTGACTGGTTAGACACCCAGTCCCACAAAACCAGACAGGTCACCTGAGAGACGTTCGGGTGATGAAACATGAAAAAGGCACTCGTCCTCCCCGGGCAGTTCTTCTGTCCACTGACATTTACAAACAAGCAAAAGTTTGCTTTTGTCATTAGGTGTAAGCTGCTCACTGAAGGCAAGCGCGGCTGCTTTCCGCCAACCACTCAAGTCTCTCTTTGGAGGAAAGGAAGGAGAGAGGATTATCCAGGTAAGGTTGGATAATCACAAATCTTAGGGAGGGTGAGTTTTTGTGAAAAGTGGGGGAAATGAAAATTGGCCTGATACAAACATATTTACCTTTTTAAATTATTTCCCCGTGGAGCTTCAGATACAACAGGATTAAAATGTCAACACATGAAACCTATGCTCAAATGTCTTTCTCAAAGTCTTATAAATAAACAAATCTTGAGATCCCAATTCTGTGTCTCCTAAGTGTGTTTAGGTCTTGAAACCAGCCGAGAACATGACGCAACAGGAAGCAACCTCTCGAGCAACACGCAGAGTGTTTAGAAGTGAGATTTCTGAAGATCTTCACCAGATGAACCAGCATAAAAAAAAAAAGCCATGAATAGACGTAGCCGAAACCTTTCACGCAATTTCACTGCAGTTTAACTTTATTTTTTTAAAAGATGAGGTTTGGCTTATGAGTCGTATTTACTTTTCAACTGAGAAGTAGCTGAATTTTCATTTTTATATCACTTTCTAATTTATTTTTTATTAAATTCTCATCAGAATGTTCCCATGAGTGCTAGGCAAAAAGCAAGCAAAATGTGCAATGCAAAAATAAATTCTCTCACTGCTTTTTAAAAACAGTTTCCTCCTGATCCTTCCACTCACCAAGGGTTAGCTCTTCTGAGAGACTCCCTATTCAACCGATGAAGAAAGCAAAAAGGAGCTGGTTGTAAAATATTAAACTTACTCGATTTTTTTTTGTCTTTGGGAATCAAACACAGATTAATTATCAAAATTCTCTGCCTTTCCCTCCATCATGTTATTAGTGCAATCCACAGGGAAGAACACCCTGCGCATCCCAATACCACTTCCAATCACGTATGTATTTATCAACAGCCAACTCTATTTTCATCTGCTGCCCTGTGTCACATCCCTACAAAGCCAGTCCTTAAACGATGGTTATTTGTGGTCATCGCAGCTCCACTTGTCTCTCAGACAGAGCACCCCCCTTCAGGGGAAGGAGACTGGGCAGATTGTGGCTCTTGGATGTCACTTGACAGAAAATACTAACCTGAACCACAGTACAGTAAAGCAGGACTTAATTCCCAAACGTCATCTCTTTCCTTCTGAGCTGGGTTTGTTTGCTGTATTTATTGTAGCAATGTCTTTTTCGTTGTACAAGTAACTGCCCTTGCCAAGCACGCTGCTTTCCCTTAGGCTACTGTAAATCTCTCTAAAAACCAAACAATGTTCCTTATCTTAATATAAAGTATCTGTGAACAGTAGTGAGCAATATAGAAGAGCTTTAAATTGAGACAGAGGGCTCAATGATACAATAAGAGCACTTAGTCCCTAAATACAGAGCAGACCAAAACTCAGTTTTGATCAGAAGCACAAGGTATTAAGGTCTGGCCATGGAAAAGCTCTCCCTGCCCCCACCCAGCAAAGCCCTCAAGTGTGCAACCTGCTCTTCTCCTACCATTCCAGCCTGTAGCAGGGCTGCTAAAAGCACAAGTCAAGGGTCAAGCCCTCCCGTGCTCAACATCACCTGTCATGTCCCTATCACCCTGTTCAGCACAGCAGGTCATGAAAACCAGTCCTTGCTCAGAGAAAAGCCAGCAGAGGCACAGCAGGGCTCTTCTTCAAGCCACGGCACCCAACATGTCCCCTGGCCCGAAGACAGCCTGCCCACCACACCACCCCTGCCTCTACCTCCACTGCTGAGAGTTCAGCTAGAGGCAAATAAAGCCCAGGATCCCTCTTGCTGCCAAGCTGTTCATCTTTCCTAACCTTTTTCCCAGTGTCCGGAACAAACCCAGTGCACCCTGACCCCCTGCCAGGCTGGTCCTGCCTGTCATCCTTGGATTGATTCACAGCACAGAGCACGTTCCAGTGTCCTGCTTGCCCTATTTTCTTGGTCACAGTTGGGCAGACGCATCTACTGCCTGTTGTCAACTGCCATAGTTTTTTATATATATATTTTTTAAATAACCTCAACAAGCTCTCAGAAAAAAAAGAAATGATTACGCTATGCCATCTCCTTATTGGAAAATACTGCATTAGAATTAAACAAATAAAATTTAAGCAGTAGTTGCATAGGGAAGATGGGAAGTCTACCCATAACTATGGCTTCATTGTCACTCCTATCAAGGCCAGCATCATATCGTGAGAGGAGAAAAACTGGAAGCACTAGCAAGTGTCTTTGCACACTGTAAGCACTGAACAGACTCAAGGTGAGAAGAGGAAGAAGAGTNGCACACAAGTGGCATCAGTTCATTTACAGCAACCATATTTATTTCCAGCCTGTGCCACCATTGTTCTGGATGGATTCTAATGAGAGAACGACTGCCATTAGAAGGGGACACCATGTGGACCCTGCAGGTTAAACCTTTCCCAGCAAAAGTGAATTTTTTCGTGTTCAGATTCTGTTTCATTGCACCCCTTTAAGACTGGAAGAAAGAAAAAAATTAGACTAACATTTAACTCGCACCCTCGAGCCAGCTAATCAGACATAGCAGGTGAATAGGGCAGCGTCAGGAAAAACATGGGGGATGCAGGGAAAAAAGAACAATATCAAACTGGAAGCAATTGCAGCTGGAAACACAGGTGGAAATGATCGGAGACAGGGCGCAGGGAGACCCAAGGGCCACCAGTGATGTGCAGAGGAGGGGAACACTAAGGGGACGAGCAATGAAGGGATACAGCCAGAGCTCAGGCTAGCACACGGAGAAGAGAAATGAAGCACACAAAGAAACTGTGCTTCATGAAGTAGGAAACGTAGGTGCATGAGAGCAAAGGGAAAGCAAACAGGTGAACAGGAATGCTGGAAGCATCACCAGAAGCATCACAGGAAAAAAAAAA
>VXBJ01004445.1:199380-346147 GCA_013400055.1 Nycticryphes semicollaris
AAAAGAAGGACGAGAGAGAACAGGCCTTAAGAAAGACAAGGAGTCCCATGGAAAGATCTGACTTATGGAGTGCTGAAACCCAGGCAAGAAACCCAAAGGAGAATTATAAAACGCTGTAAATTTAGAGAACCTTAATTTCGTCAAAAATTGTAGTAAGCAATAGCAATGTGCATTGTACCCACTATGTGGGTTCAAAGTGGCACATGAGTAATTATCACAGAGTGCATCAAGGAAAACATTACTGTAAGCACTCCTGTAAAGGGGATAAATGCATTGCCCTCTAAAATTGCTCTGAATTTTTTAACTTAACGACTTTCTCTGAAATAAAATGAGGCCTTTTAGCTACTCACATTTCAGAATGTTAGAGGGGGTTTGTTTGCTTCTCCAAGCCATTCTAAATAACACACCAACACGCCCAAATATTTCTTAGAGTCCTTTCCTTATTTCAGTTTATGTGTAAAATTAACTCTGAAATAATAATAGCTTAAATGAACTGCATTAGTGTCACTTTGCATGTGAAAGCATTTAGACTCGAGAATTCCACAGTGCTTTGTAACTACACTACAACTACATATTGTAAATACATTCCTCTTTATGTGGGTTGGTATGTTCTGACAAGTTCTTCCTGAAAAATACCTGAGCTTCTTGACAATATTGGTAGCTTTTTGCAAGGGAGGGAATGGGTGTTTTAATAATTGTTTTTGTTCCTCTCTGCTGGAGAATTATGGAATGTTACTAGTCCCAAACGAGAATACAGATGATGCATCAATATAATAGAAAATACAGTGCTAATAGAATATTATAAAAACAATACTTTAAAATCTTTTTCATTTCAGAGGGTTCTAAAAATCTAAATCACCAACAGCATTTGGGAGACCAGCTCCAAGCAATTCTAAAATTTAAATCAACATATACACGTTGCCCAAAAGCAACGATGTCTAGCCTTAGATCTAGGAATTGTGTCTAACCTTGAGTCTATGGGGGCTGGACAATCTCAGCAGCTCACATAAAGCTCTGCTAAGAAAGTGGCTCAAGGCCTAAAGTCAACAAGTCTTCTGATAAATGATCTCTGAAATAGCCACCATCAGCAGTAGCATCGGAGATGCCATTGCTCTTACAGGACTAAACGGCAAGATCATTTGAACAGCTGGAGGTGACATCGAGCTAAGAAACAGGAGCAGAGTTGGCAGAGAATGTCTCATCAACAAGCAAGAGACGAGGATACAAGATCCAAGAGCTGAAACCTGACGCAGGGCAGCACTTCTGATTTGTCCATTTTGTTCTCCCTTCTGAAGTCCATGGGGGGAAAGTGTGGGGTGATAAAAGGCCAAGTGTCTGTACGTCAGCAAGGTACAATGAATACAAGTAAAAAATAGCATGTTATTGGAAAACCAGAAACATCAAAAAGTATGAGAGAAGCATGAGTTTCTAAGACCAAGGAGCTGCTGCTTCTTTTCCTATTGCACTAGAAAGACACCGGCTGTCTCAATAGATATCCCATTTTGAGTGCTACTCCTTAAAATATAGGGAAAGGTCAATAGGTGTGGAAAAAAACCCAACAAAACCCAAATTACTAACTGATTTCAGAAGCATGGCCAACAGAAAAGAACCAAGATTTCTTTTTCTCTTCTTCTCTTCCTGCAAAGCAAAGCCCAGCCAAGATTAATTTAAGGAGGTGCTAAGCATCATCCAAAAATGCTCAATGAGGCAGTAAGAGAAGAGGACATTCATCAGTCCTTCTCCATGCAACTGACAGGAGGACAAGCGGTAGAAAGAATGAGGTATTAGAAAAATGAAAGTCTTGTTAACTGTAGGAGTGGTGAAGACCCAGAACAGCCTGTCTGGGGAAGATGAGAAATCAATACCTGAGGTTTAAAAAGAGGTTAGACAGACTGTCAGTTTCTGGAGGTGAGACAGGTACCACTTGATCTCGCCTAAGAGCCTGGTGACATACTAAGTTACCTCCCAAGGTCTCTTCCACATCAGCATTTCTGGGAATTTTTTAATGCTTCAAGTAATTTGTCTCAATTATGGGATAATTTCATCTATGAAAGAACATATCCAATATTAGTGCTGGCATATGTTAACCAATTCTTCCCTCTCATCTTTTCTTTTTTCTTTCTAAATGAAACCCACTAAATTCAATGAGAAATGAAAATATTTCCCCCCTTTCTCTTCATTTTCTTTTCTTGTCCAAGGGCTCAATGCTCTGGGTGCTTGAATCCTTCGCTTTATTTTTCCTCAAAGAATGTCAAGAATAACAAAATATGTTATGAATCTGCTCTAAGGTCACTACACAACCCATCTTCCTTGTTAATAATAAGGTGATGTTTTGATCTTGTCCCTCCTTTATACATAAGGTGCCTTTCAGGTAGATGCTCATTACAGAATCACAGATTCTTCATGGTTGGAAGGGGACCTTTGAGATCATTGAGTCCAACAATTTACAAAACAAGACAACAACAAAAAATTGATACTATGCATATGTTTATTCCAGTGAGCAGAGGGAAAGTATCTATATGAACTGTGAGTCCTTTCTCTTTACCACTGGCATCTCTCTGACTTTCAGAAAGCAATCCAGTAAGGCCATCCCCAACCACACAAGTGCTTTCTGAACTATCTCCTGCAGGAGACTTATCTTCCCCACCACTTAAAAGGAAAAAAAAAAAAAAAAAGAAGACACTTGACAATATTGTTTTCCCACAACATAAAATCCTGTTCTTTACTTGTAGTCTGGGGAGCAATTTTGGGATTACTGAGGGATTTGTAATTCTACAAATTAGAATATAAGCATTTGCTGAACAATTATTGACTTTGGGACCTGCAAGAAGAAGAGACATCCTTGCTGTTGCAAATATCATAGAATCATAGAATGGCTCGAGTTGGAAGGGACCTTAAAGATCATCGAGTTCCAACCCCCCTGCCATGGGCAGGGACACCTCCCACCAGACCAGGTTGCTCAAAGCCTCATCCAGCCTGGCCTTGAACACCTGCAGGGACGGGGCATCCACAGCTTCTCTGGGCAATCAGCAGATATCAGCAGATCTTTAATCTTAATGACAGCTAAGCAGAAAATTTCTGACACCAGTTTGATAAGCCTATAAAGCTTCCTCAGGAGCCCAAGCTTCCAGGTGCTGGGCCCTTGGTGAAGGTCCTCAATGCGGGTTGGCACAAGGCAACCATCCAGTAGCCTCAAGGTGGCCCAGCTCCTAGCTCATGAAGCCCACAGCAACACATTCAGGATCCTTGTTTTCTAGTAGGGAAGAATACAGAACTGTAAACTGTCATTAAAAAAAGAAAAAACAAACCAAAAACACCCAAAAAAGAACCAGAAATATTTTAATTGCATTTTGCTCCCAAGCAGGTGCAGAACCATCTCTCCGGATTTCCCTCAAACAAGAAATTTCAACTTAAAACCTGGGGCTGGTTGAAGAAACCAGAGCTTATTGGTGCTTCTAAAAAGGAGTGCAAATTGCCAATCATTTCCAAAACCAGCTAAACACACCCCTTTCCAGCAAGGAACATTTGCAGGCCCATTTTTGTACGTACTGAGAAAGAAGTACATCTACTTTTTCTGCTTATTCCGCACAGCTTAAAATCACGAGGTGAGACTTTTAATCAGTATTTCTATATGGCATTGCTAAAATGAGAAGATTAGCAAGTTCATTTACATTTGCAAAATAAACCAATCCGAGCACTAGCAAGTGGCAAGGATGCATGAAGTTAAAAGACTGTGAAGCACAAAAAAGCTTTTGGGCAGGGGACGACCCTTCCTATGTTCACCTTTCTGTACATAATGTTGGAGAATACCATTACAAGGTATATTTCTTTCTATCCCACTCCTATTTAAATTCAGATTAAAAAATCTCTTAGTGCATAATGAAACAGAAGTTCACGTTTGGGACTGGAAAGTCCTCCATTGTGGAGGACAATCCCTCCTGTTGCTGCCTGGTCCTCTCACAGGGACATGGTGAGACATTGCCTCTCCAAGGTGTGCATAGAACTTTGGCAGGAAGGGAGGAATGTTTATGGCAACTATTGCATTTTTTTGGCTTCCAAAGTTGAGAAAAATCACACCACGATGTATAAATTGGGTCCCTTGTCCCAGTGAAATAGTTCAATTTTTTCCAAGAAAATGCAATTAGCTGTAAATCTAACAATTTGTATTCCAGTCTCGAGTCCAGCCTTGTCTAAAACAAGTCTAAAGGAAACACTGACAGAGCATTAGCTGTAGCTGCAGCACCACTGGGTACTGCTTTAATAGCATTTAGTCATCAACACAAAAAGTCACATCTTATTCCTAAAGAAGTCCATTAATTTAAAAAGAAAAGCCACTCAGACCTCCCCATTGTTTCTAAAGCTTTGTGAAATTAAAAGTACATTATATTCTGGTTAAAGAACACAAGGATGCAAGACAGGAGCAAAGCTGGGATGTGCAACCATTCAAACTCATTTCACTTTTAGGTGATCTTGAGCTCCAAACAGAACACCTCTACCTTCTAGGAGTGTTGCATTCTTATCTTTTAAAGAAAGGGAAATGAAACACAATAGGACAAGATGTAAAAAAAATCTGCTACTCAAGCTTTAATTACAACCCTTTGTAACCTGCATTTCACCCAGATATGTGTCTTATTTTTAAGCAGATATTCCTAATTAAGCAGAGGAAGTGGTTATCACCCAGGGGCTGACTTACAAAACGGGGTTATCAACACCATCTGATACAGGAAAAGTAACCTGAGACATTGATCCAGAATTAGACGGCCATCACAAACTGCGAGATCCCAGGACCAATTAGGGGATGGGGAGGAAGGATGGAGGACACCAGGATCGCAGCTCCTGCATCTGAATGAGGACTCAGCATGACCCTAATTGACTTTTACCAGGGGAGGTGACAGGGTCTGAAATGGGCTCTCTATTTCTTACGCATACTCCCTTACCGCAATATCGGAGACCCACTGTGGTGTGTATGTGTCTTCTTACAGCCCTTCCAGGCAGGGAATCCCACTGCTTCCCTAACCTAAACAATTTACCTGGAGTTACACAGAGTCCCTAACAGAAGGGGAATTAAACATGAGCCTCTTGCATTGCGAGTTAAATCGCTGTGCTACTGGGTCATCGTTCCAGGCTGAAGATGTCATTGCAGGTTTTAAGGTACTGCACGACTGTAGCAGACCTGCCCAAGTTCTAAGGAAGCCTAAGAATGTACAAAGATTCATAGTCGGTCTGGCAGCCATAAAAGCAAGCTATAAGGTAAGGGGATCCTGAACTAGCTGTGGCTTTTCATTAAGTATATCAGCTTACGAGGCCGAGTGCAGCCAGCCAGTCAAAACCTGAGTACCCCTAGTAATTTAACAGAAAAACCCAGAATAAAAGCAAAAAAAAAAAACCAAAAAACCCTACCTAGATCAAAGAGATTAGTTCAAAGTAGCACTGACACATCATCCGGGTACTGTTAGGGATAAGGCCCTTGGGCCAGCATCATGGTGCTGTAACACTGCTCTGTGTTTCAGAAGAAAGTCAGGGATCCTGTACGGGGGTCCTGTTTTACAGCACAGACCTACCCACAACTCAACCTGCACTGTCAGTCCACCCACCAAATAAAATAATATTTTCCGTATCTGTAACCACCTTCTTTCCACAGTCTCAGAGTGACACACAGACATTGAAGGAAGCTTGGGAATAAACCTAAAAAGGCAGGTAAGTATTAGCCTATTATTTGGAAACCTTAAGACTGAAGTACTGAGGAATCTGTGGTCGGAAAAAAATACTCAAGCCCTTCTGTCCTTCAGCCTCTCACTTTTATACGTCAAAGAGTTGCAATGCAACTAGGAAAGCGCCAGAAATCAGGCTCTAAAGCTCACCTAAACGCTCCTTAAAAATGTAAAATGAAAAGCTCACCAGTCTTATGTTGTTTCTGTTAAGCAATGCACGCTGTGGTGCTGGCTCACGGGTGAAACAAATTGCTGCTGTAAGTCTGTTAAAAAAGTAAAAAAAAAAAAGCTACCATATGGTGCTGACTGCAGCATCTCTTAGCAGGTGAAATGCATCCAAAACAGTAGCTACCATACTTAATTATTGTGACAAATTCAGTGATTCAAGGTGGAGGTTTTTTTGTTTGGGGTTGTATTTTTGTTGTTGTTGTTTTTAAATAGGCTGATGTGCTATCCTCACCCAGCAAAAATAACATGGGAGGTAAGAGACAAGAGGAGGGGGAGAGGTGAAACCACCTTCTCACATGGCACCCACAACGGAAAGGAGTTCAAGCATGGAGTTTGTGAAACTTAAGAGAACACTGGTCTTGGCACACCAAAGGAGAAGGCCGCACTCAAAGGAGAAGGCCGCGCTCAGGAGAAGAGGGTTTCTCCCACAACTCCCTGGACTTTCCTCACCCTCTAATCAGTGTGTCTACTCAAGTGATACTAAAACCACTTACAATAAATACATCTACCCTGAGAGTTAGACAAAGTCCGTAACGGAAGGGGAATTAAACACGAGTCTCTTGCATTGCAAGTTAACTCGCTGTGCTACTGGGTGAAGTGGTGAAGGTGGACAGTGGCTGGCCAGACCACCTGAGAACCTGCTCATGCTCAACATGGATACTATGGGCGTCTGCAAACACGGCTTTGAAAATGTCACTGGAAACAGAAAAGGTTTCCCAGCCCTGGCAGTTCCCAGCGCTCACACGCGCTTTTTTTCCTCCCCACATTATCTCAGCTGAGCTGTCAATGCAGCTTGATGAAGTTAATCGGCAATTAGATGTTTCAAAAGTATTTACAGTAAAATGGCCTTAGGTTTATTGTGCTGCAGATTATGCAAGATACACACACAGTGTCGTGAAAGCATGCCAAAGCCTCAGAAAAATCACTTGTGTAGCTTCAATGTGACTGTTCTCTGACCTCAAGGTCCATGATGCCTGGTACGCTCAAAGGAATCCTTGGGCAGCAGCTTTAGCCAGGTGCTATTTCAGTCCCACATAAATGAAATTGTAGCTTTCTCTTTTCAACATCTCCCCTTTAACACCAAACCAGACAAACAGCATAGCCAAATCCGAGACTTTCTGAACTCAGAAACGGGACTGAGGGTCCAAGCTTTTCTGCGAGCTTCCCTAGGGATACTGTTGCTAGGGAAACACAGTCCTCACCGCTAGCAAACTGCCACATCCATCTCTTTCTTTTTTGAAGACTCACCTCCCCCGGACATTCTGAATTAGTCAAGAGGTTAGAGGGAATCGAAAGAGTACCTTAAATACAAATGAGCACTACAGACCAAGTGGCGTATAAGTCAATTAGCCCCATGCATAGATAAGGCACGTTTCCAAGTGACTTGCCATGTAGCGTAAAGTTTCGCGGGATACTGCTGGGATCCTCCAGAGCCACACCTGCTCTTCTCCTACTCCTCTTCCTGCATTTCAGCTTCACGCTCTCCACATGTCATACGTTTACAAGAACCAGATTAAGTTATTCCAACAATCTGACTTTTTTTTCCCCCCTTCATACACTAAGTTATCAAGAGTCAATGACACAATTTTGTTCACAGAAGAGGTCCATGAATGCTTTCCCCAGTTCCTCGTCCCCTGCAGCATACCCACAAAATATTAACCTAATTCCAGCAACAAATAATGCCCCTCCACAAATGAAATAATTGAAAAGTCCCTGTGAAAGACTCAGAGATTTATTTCACTGTTTTTTCCCCAGGATAAACACTTCAGGTGAACTCAGCTATTATCATAGCATCATAGAATGGTCCAGCCCAGAAGGGACCTCCAAAGGTCACCTAGTCCAACCTTCCCACAGTCAGCAGGGACACCCCCAACTAGACCAGGTTGCCCAGGGCCTCCTCGAGCCTCCCCTTGAATATCTCCAGAGAAGGGGCCTCAACCACCTCACTGGGCAACCTATTCCAGTGTTCCACCACCCTCAGAGTAAAGAACCTATTCCTAATGTCCAATCTAAAGCCGCTCTTCTCCAGCTTGAAGCCATTGCTCCTCGTCCTGTCACTGCAGACCTTTGTCAACAGAACCTCCCCAGCCTTCCTGTAGCCCCCTTCAGGTACTGGAAGGCCGCTCTTAGGTCTCCCCAGAGCCTCCTCTTCTCCAGGCTGAACAACCCCAGCTCCCTCAGCCTGTCCTCGTAGCAAAGGTGCTCCAACCCCCTATCATTTTTGTGGCCCTCCTCTGGACCTGCTCCATCAGGTCCATGTCAATATCATATCATATAATATCATATATAATATATTCATCACGAGCTGAGCTCCTGAGGATCCCACAATCCAACAGATAAGTTGCCTTGATCATTTCACACCTATGAGTTGTGCATATTTTAACAATATCCTAAATTCCAAGTCTTTAACATCTTGCAAAGGGGATACACACACGCCCCCACGTATATACACACACTTGAAGCAGTGATTAAGTAATTTCCTTTCCTTTCTAGGATCCTTGATTTAAAATAAAACTTTCGCTAGCAGAAATAGCTAAGAATTTACCCAAGTTCAAAACCAGAGCTTGCATAATTTTATGTCATTATAAAAATTTCTTTAATTACCATGGGTTTTTTTTTTTTCCTTCTTCCCTTCATAAGATCCTACAAATCTTAAGGGAAAAAGGCTTTTTGTGGTCCTTCCACGCTCTCACTAATTTGCTCAAAAAGCCTACAGTAATTTCCCTGAATAGCTTCCAAAATGAATCCCATAAAAAAGCCTCTCTCACTGGAACTGTCTTATTTGTGGGTGAGATGAAGGATCAAATCTTTACAGGGCTTATTTGGGAAAAAAAAAAATAAAACCCACCAAAACCAAACCCCAAACAAAAAAGTGTTTGTAATTTTAAATTCCTAAATACACATTTTAAAGTGTGCCTACCCCTGAGCTGGAGGCATCTTTCTGTAAGTTAGAAATACACCCAAAGCAATGACACAGCCACAGCAGCTATTCCTCATCTTGGAAAAGAAAGTCTGGCCACAGGTAAATTTGAGAAGTAATCAAAACCAACCTGGCCAAAACTACCAGCTGTGAATTATCTGCAACTGATACAAGTGGCAGTGACAGGGAGGCATGTCCAGGGGAGCCCAGGGTTTTCTGAAAAGGTCACCACATCTGTCCTGATTTGAGGTAAAATGAACCAATTTTCTGTTTTACAACTTTACTTTTTTAGTTGGGCCTCTTCTAACTCCTGGATCTCTGCACCAGTTTGTCACAACACTGCTCCCAGCACAGAAAGGGAATCTTTTTCTACTTCCTATGGAATCCTTCCCACTTTTATATTTACTCTTTTTTCACTTTTTACCAGATTTTTTATCCAGATTAAAAATTAATCCACTCTTTATTAGAAATTCACACCAGAAAAACAGGAGCAGATCCAGGAAATGGCGACTGTAGCCAAGGAACCAGCTGAAAACTGCCAGGAACCAAACAGGCTCCCGAGCTGAGGTGCTCCCCTCACGCTCACTGCGTCGCCTCTCTTGCCCTCAAACGCATGGGTTGCTTCCAATGGTTTTGTCCAAAGAGGTTACCTATTACTGTAAACAGAACTAAGCAGCCTCATTACTTGACAGAATAAGACATTCTTGACACTGCTAAGGTTTTGTTAAGGTTTTCCTGCCAGCTATATTATTTCTTTTGTAATGATGATGATGATGAACTCCTTTCCCGGTGCATCTCAACAAGTACAATCCCAATATTTAGCAAAAGCTTCCTGCTGTGCTCACTGTGGTAACCAAAGGGTCTGATGCCTTTGAATTCCTGAACCAGTTTAGGTATTTAATGTATCGTGGAGGCACCATTTAAACCATTAATCCCAAAACTGATGATCAAAAGGATCTGCTCACTGTGGGTGCCCAGGCCAGTAAATTATCAGGAACTTGTGAAAGGCCACTGAAGCCTCAGTCACAGGCACCCAGAGGGGAGAGTGTAACACCATCAATGTGCCATCTCCACACACCTACAGCCTGATGATGTGTGACATGCTTTTGCTCCTTGGAGACACCACAACCTTTTCTAGAGCCTTCCCAGAAAGGATGGTCAGCTGAATAACCGGCCCCTGGTGCTTCCCAAGCCACATGCTTCATTTATGGGGAACACAAAGACCAAGCCACAAAACAACAGACTAAACCCAACATGTTACCTGAGCAAGTAAAGCTACCAGCTAAAGCACCTGTAGGAAGACTCTGAATCCTACACATCTCTTTTATAGCCAGGTGGCCTTCCATCCACCTCCAAAGTCACTAATATATCCCTCATAAAAGGGAACACACCACATGAGAGCAGGTCACCTCAACCAAGGCAACAAAACAAGGATGATTTCTTCTAATTGCAGGTGGGCCAACAGGTGCTTGGGATTCCTAATTAGCTTAATTCAGAACACAGAACTGGTCAGGCTTGGATTCAGGATTCTGGCACCAACACCCCACACATGTTCCCTTTCTCACTTAATCTGCCATACAAACCCAAGTGAGCTGTAACACTTTAAAGAAGTCTCACTAGTGATGGTAGCCAGCCAAAGTGCAGAACAGTCGAGCAGAGAGTATCTGTCCTAAAGGCTAACAGTAAAACCCCAATTCCATTTTGGGGGGAAAGAAGACAGCCACAGAGGAATTTTCTAGCAGGAAAAGCAAGGCTGACCTCACACCTTGGGAATTATGGCTGGTCTCAGAGAGGGAACTATTTTTCCAAATACTTATGCACCAGATTTATGGTTATTATTAATTATAGTTGATCAATTAGGAAAGTCAAGCCACTCACTGCGGGAAACTCTTGATGCAATTCCATGTGAATCCCGAAGCATGACTAGTACCATGGGATACTTAGCAGGAAACATGAGATGACATTTCAGTTTAGACACCACACACACACACACAGGCACGTTGTCAGTCTGTGTTTCATCTAGACTTGGGTGAATAGATGGCGTGTGAATTTTCCACATCACAACTGCCATCAGATTTCAGTACAACCCCTGCACAGGTTTCATTCCACCCAGTACTCCTCCAGTTAAATCTAAAGGCTCAGGACCCAATGGGGTAGTTTTTCCACAATCAGACTTGAGACCCTTTGGCTAATGCTTTGAGGGACAACTCAATCTTTTGTGATTTAGCCCAAACAGACAACACAGTCTGATGAATTGGTTAGAGAGATGTCCCCATTAATCTCGGCTTCTTCCAAGAGTTCAGTGCCCAAGGCAGGTTATCATTGACAAACTCCCAGTACATGTGAAGAGGAAACTGGGATAGTTTACCACTAAGGGAATGGGTAGATTGAGAGAAGACTATCACTAAGCATTTGTGGGTTGAGCACAGAGAGACATGAAGACTACCAGACCAGGGACTTCATCCTCAATTAAAATCTTAGAGAGCTGAAAAACGTATTAACCATCAGCTTTGTGTTTAATGTAACACACAAAGCCTTAGAATCTTTGACCACAAACAGCCTCTCAAAAATTTCCTCCAGGAAAATGCATCGTGGCTCAGAATCTCAACTCTCTTTGTTCCCCGATGCTGTGAGGATGTATCTGGGCAGGGGGTGGAAGGAGAGGGAGGGGTGTTATGAGCGAGCTGGCTCAGCTGATTTCTTGTAAATACCATCAAAATGAACACTTGACCATAATCTATGGATTGGATATAAAGAGAGAAAATAATTCTTAAGGAAATGAACGCTTTTAAAGTGCTTCTTGAGCATCAAATTGAAGAAAATATTTATGAATTTTCCATCATGTTGTGAAGCATCGTGTCAGGCAGGATCAACCACACAAAATTATTTTGTGACAATACATGTAAGTGATTTTAACATTCTCTGTCCCTCTAAAGCAATAGCAAAGACTAGCCAAGCCATCTGAGAGTTCAGAACTGTAATGGGGCCTTTGAAGAGATAATTTGCAGACTAATCCTGTATTTTCTCATGGAAGCATTCTGCAATTTGAAGTACCATATTCACACGGCACATTTCGCCTTCCAAAATTACCTCTGAATGAGCCAGGGAAAAATTATACACTGCGTAAGACAAGCATGTATCTACATGATACACGTGTCTAACGGAAAGAGATTCTTTTCAAGGGGCCCCAAACTCGACTTTTCCATTTGTTCATACAACTGCATGCAATAATAATTTATGTATAAGAATCCATGCATTTCAATCAGCTACACAAGACAGGTAGGGCTTCCCGTTTGCTCATTTTTGCACATTTATATAAAAAAGAATAAAAACAAATACATCTTTAAAGGTATTACATTTGGGTTTTTTTAAAAACTGGAAAAGGCTACATGTACAATCCTCACAATGCTGAAACAGCTTCAAAGAATCAGAATATGGAATTGTAATGACAATGGCTTGAAAGCAATCACTGAGAGATGTCAACACATTTTCATTATGCATCCTGAGCAGTGCCTTCCCCCAAAAAAATCCCTATTCTCTTTATTCCCCACTTAAATTCTCAGGAATTTAAGCTTCTAACCTTGGTCTTGTAGAAGCCATCCAAGTCAGATGACTTAAACAGCAAGTGCTCAAAAGCGTTGAGTGACATGTTCAAAGTTGCACCAGGGGAGGTTCAGATTGGGAATCAGGAAAAATTTTTACACAAAAAGGGTTATTAAGCCTTGGAATGGGCTGCCCAGGGAAGTGGTTGAGGCACCATTCCTGGAGGTATTCAAAAGGTGGGTTGACATAGTGCTTAGTGCCATGGTTTAGTGATGGTTTTTTATCAGATTTAGGTGGATGGTTGGCCTAAATGACCTAGGTCATCCAACCTTGGGTCCCTTCCAACCTAGACAGTTTTATGATTCTATGATTCTAATGCACCCCACATTCCCACTGAAGCATCCCATTTTAAAAGGTAAGAAGGAACTAAGAAATCAAGGAACTAAGACAGAGTCAGACTGGTTAGTAGGTACTGAGATCAACCCAAAAGAAAAACCTGCTTGTCACCACAGGAAATTTTCCTGATTGCCTGTTAAAAAAAAAAAAAGCCTGTTTCTTATCCAAGTGCACCAGCAGATAATGAGTGAAAGTGGTTAGAGGTTTAGGAAATCTTCAGGCAAGCTGCAGAGGAAACTGTTGGGATCCTGCTTATTCCAAAGCTCAGCCATTTCATCAGGCAGCGGAGGGCGAGGCGTGCTGTGCAGCACCGCGTTACAGGCAGAATGCTTTCCGCTGGCTTTGTTTGTTCCTAATGAACTCCAAAGTAATAACACCACACTGGAAATACACGGGGGCAGCAATAAAAATCTGTAGCTACATTCTTATATCATTGTCACGCTTGAAAATATCCAGATTGAGCAGCAATAACTTGCTAGAACTTCAACTGAAACAAAAAGGGTTTCGATTCACTGCAGCCCGACTTGGTACAACGAGCTTGAGAAAAGTCCAGGACCTGCAAGAGATTGCATGAGCCACAGGGGATCACAGGAGAAGGCAAGGGAGAGCCAAGACTGCGCTCGATTTCATCTGACTCCATGGAATTGTTAACCTCCATTTGAGATAAAACATTTAAAAAGAGAACAGATGTGAATATGGAGCAGTTTTAACAAGTCAGGTGTATTTATACACAGCATGTAATTTCTAAAACTGCAGAAGTACCATATACTTGGTTACCATTAAGATACCATGAAGGGTTCATCCAAGGTTATGAAAGCTTGAGAATACAAAGAACATCTCAACCCAACCTGAAATACATATAGAGAGATATATACATCATTCTTAGAAGCTGCTCCACACCTCGTGGTACCAGAGACCTAAACATTATTATTTCTGTTTCACCAGAAGAGAGGTAGAGAACAGCCATGAGCGAGCAGTGCCACCGTGGGCTGAGGAGATGGGTCACATCATTCACTTATGCCACCACACCTCAAAAGCAAGTGAGGAAAACCCACAGTGTAGGTACAGTTCCTCACCCAAATTGCCTGCCTACCTTTCTGGTTTCATCTTGGCCTCCATATTGCTCCTAGTAGCCAGTTGTCATCCCCCTATTCTGCAAACACCACAGACACCATCCTGGTGATGGACACCGATGGAGGAGAACAGCCAACTCACTCAGAGAAATAACAAAGAAATTAGATTAATCTCATAATGGAAGGTGAATGCCATGTTCAAAAGCCAAGGCTTTTCTCCAGTAATAAGCTTATATCTGTAAAACCCTGTGGCAGAGCAACACAAGGTTTCATTTTCTTCCGTGTTTTGCCACGGAGGGGGGAGAAGAATTTAGTTCCACTGCCCACCCCCCATGGTGGGTCCCTGACCCTTAGATCCTTATTGAAATAACTGACTTTCGGGTGCAACAGCAAGAACAGTCTCCAAAGCTTTCAATAACTTAATTTTTTAAATAAATAAATAAGTCCCACCACCGTCTAAATTTTCTTTGTCTATGTGAGGAGTGCATTAGATCAGATAAGGGATATTAAATGGCCTTTAAGTCTGACAGCAAAGAACAGTTCTAATGGGAGTCCCAAATTGTGCTGCTGGCAATATACTGTACTTACAAAACAGTAACATCAAGATGCCAGAACAGTGCCATGACCTATATTTCCTGCAAACCAATTTTCTTCTTTGTAGGGTGGATGGAAAGAATCCAACTGCTTTTTAAGTTCCTTTTCTTTCTGCTGGAACTATGCCTTATCATACAAATTTTTCATGCACCCAACTTTTGTATGCCCCACAGCATTTAAAGCGTGAATTATCTACAGTCTATTTATGCAGTTATAAACAATAAATACTGCAAAATCGTGTTTAGGCTGCAATTACCGGATGGGAACAGAATTCTTTATACCTCATTTCCCCACTTTTAAAGGAAGCCAAATCCCTTCAAGAGGAATCTTACACAGAAAAATGTAACAGCGAAGAGAAACAGAGGTCACACAGTCTGAGGATCTTCTGTGGATTCATTATTGATGATGTATAGCTTAAATGACACTGCCAGAGCACCAACGTGTAGACCCTTAGCATTTCCACCCTCAAGATTCCAAGTTTCCCCACTCTCTATGCCTTTTAGTATTGCTGCTTTTTTAAACAGGAGGTAAAAATGAAGATAGCATTATCAGAAGAAAGGAGGCGTGTTTGCTTGACTTCTTTTGCTCCCACTGCTTTGTGATATCCCTAAAAATTCCATTTTTGTCTCAGAAGGAAGAACCTCACCTACGTCCCCTACAGACACACTGTGCTTGGAGTGGTCAACAAAACACCTGAAAGGCTTTATTATAAGCTTGTTTTCACCACCACCACCCCCCTTCACAGATGTCCTTGCCAAATGCAAACACTCTCCCTCAGGCAGGAGAATTTGGAAACAGAACACCTGATGCAGCTTTTATTCCAAAATTGTCTCACGTGTGTTGAGTGTCAAAAAGAGCCATGTTGTGCCACAGCACCCCCTTGTCTCGGGAAAATTGAAATCGTTCGGTGTCTAACACTTTGAATGATTTCCCAACTTCTCACTTGCCCCATCTGCTCCTCTCAGTTCATTTTGATTTGTTTTTAGCCTTTGTGTCTGCAGTGGCACCAACAAAACTGCAGCATCACTGCAAGTTCCTCTGCTGTGGAGCGGTGCCAAGTTTGTCTCAAATTCAGCCTCCTTCAAAAGAAACCACCAAAAAAAAAACCCCACAAAACCCACAATCACCACCCAGTTCTCTTGTCTCTCCCTCCAAAACACGCCCAGGCAGCTATCTGGTTTCAATGCTGAGCTTTAAAATAACATCCCACCTATAAGACAAGCAACATTAAAATTATAAATCAGTTATCTGCAGAATACAGCAAAGCACATGAATGCTATAGCTCAGCCCCAATTTTACTTCATTAGTTGGCCCAATTAGCTAAGGAATTAAGTGAAAATTACTTGAGTTTATGTAGCATTTATTTCTTTGCTGTTAGCAAGGTATTTGTAGGAACTTTAAGGCAAAAATACCGGCTACTTTCCAGCTTTTCAGAAACTGGGATTCTGAAACCAGAAACAGAACTTTTAGTTAGGTGGGAAAATGGATAAACCCGTAGGTGCGATATACACATAAAAAGCAGGGTTTTGTTAAGAGAGTACACAAGGTAAGCAATCACAATGCACTCCTGAACTTCAAGAGTCAGGATACATCCACTCAGGATTTTAGAAAAGGGCCTTAGATATGATGGAAGATAGATGTTACAAATAAGCACAGGGAAAAAAGATCCCACCACAATCTGCCCGTCCAAGTCTCCGTTGCAGAAGACTCAGCTCTAACTGTGTAGAACCTTAACAAAAAACAAAACAAAACAAAAAACCCACCAAGAAAACCCTTGAAACATTCACACGCTTATTCATCATTTCACAGGCTTAAAATCAGCGATCACCAGCGTAATGAGGGCTCACAAGGATGCAGGTGTACCTGTGAGAAAGGAATTGGTGCCAGACTCCGTTCAGAGCCACCAAGGACTGAATACACAATATTGCACAGCGAAAAACAGACACTGGGGACACAGCCCACCTCCCCAGATTTGTGTTCAGTGCCACTGCAACCATCATGCTGAAAAGAGCTCAAAATTCTCAAACAGACTGTCAGTGGTCTCAAGTCCCCATAGGTTCAGCCTAAAGAAGGTCTCAGCTCAGTGAAAAATAAATAATTTTAAACCTCTCCAAAACCTTGACACTGAGAATCACAGAATCATTTAGGTTGAAAAAGACCTTTCAGATCATCGAGTTCAACCGTTCATCATCTTCAAGTGCAAAGGCCCAGACAACACAAGTGACTCACGCAACACGTGCCTTAGTCTGATGCGTGTAACAAAAGTTCAGGTCATATTAGAGAACCACCAACTTTTGTTTTAGCTTCAGTAAAGCAGAGAGCGAGGGTACCAACACTTCCCCGTATTCACACCAGCTCCACTACACTGAATCATTTAGCTAAATTTACCTCAGTGGTATATTTCCCCCCTCCTCCTCACAGTTTTCAGTCCGTCCGTCCTTCCTTCCTTCCTTGCTTCCTTCCTTCCTTCCGGTGAAGCTAATGAAATTTAACTTTACAATTCAAAAGATGTATGGCTATACATCTTTAACAAGAAGTCACTAAACACGCTGCTGCTGCAGCATCCTGAGCAGCCAGTCACAAAGTTGAGCTGGTCCTGAATTCAGAGAGCGTCGTTGGACGGTCATTGGGGAGTAAATGAGGCAGAAAGCAAGTTTGCCAGGCAACTGCGGAGCCCGGAGCCCAATCAGATGTGGGAGCTGCAGGGGAAGCAAAGGTGAACACAACCAGAGAGCCAGCACCCGACATCTGCAAGGTAAAATATGATGGTTGCAACTAATAGGCAGGAAGAGGAAAAGAAATCTCGCCGGCAAAGGCACCTGGCTGTTTCAGAAGCTGCTCTCGTGAAATTCTTTGGAAGCCTGACGCGCACATCGGTGAGCATGTGTTGATGCTGCTTCTCCAATAAAGAGGGAAAAATAAATCCGGATACATATCAAAAGAATGAATTAACTACCATCGACGGACACGCCACTCTCCTTCAAAAGCACAATTGCTCCAATCTCTGCTCCTATCTGTTGACATTTGCTGACAGGTGAAAAATGCTATTCCATTCCCTAATTTGTACTTTTGAAGTAAGGGCTGTATGATCTTGTCACTGTGAAATCCTTCCCAGCCATGATGTACAGCATCATTCCAATGAGGAAATCTTCATCGGTTACCAATTTCTTCCACAACGGACTGAAGGAAACAGCCAAATGTCTCCAGGCAATTACAAAATACATTATTAATGAAATTAGAGTAAGAGGAACCTTTTTGTATGGCTCTTTTATTATTAAATAATTCCAAGCGATTCCATTGCACGACTGCAGTATCTGAACTTTGCTTTTTAAATGTTTCTATGTGTAAACTCAACTGTGTATTTGCATTTGAAGTGATAATCTGAAGGCAACAGTCTGTATTAAGTGAAATTAATAATAAACTTTACTCCAGGTCCTCCCACCAACAAATGTCATTGTACCCTAGAACCCTGCACAAGGAGAAATGCTTGTTACCAGATTAATATTCTATGTCTTCAAAACCTGTACGCAGAGAGTTCCACAAACTGACAAGCATTTCCACAGAAGACAACCTCTTTGAAAGCAGAAGAGCCATTTAGAATCTACAGGCCTTCCTGGGACTCCAGAATCAGAATGAACTGGGCATACCACAACCTCCAGGACCAACAGTGATCGCTGCTTACGGAAAAACAGGTTGGAAGAGCCAAACTGACCTGTCTTTAGGGCATTTCAAGTTCTCATTTCGACACTTCATAACAGGCCACTCTATACTTCTCCTTTTTTTTTTTTAATAGATATATTTGAAATTCTGCTGCATCACTTTACAAGCTCCTTTGAGCTGTAGAGCCAGCCACGGATGGATACAAACACAAGTGTTTGTGAAGAACAAGCAATGCCAATAGACAGATCAGTACACTATCAAACAGCCAGGGTAGAGCATGGACAGCCAAATAAGTGAAATAAGAGGCTTAAACCCAAGTCACTAGTTAAAACTACAGCAAAAACAAGGCACCTGCACAAGGAATGACTTCAGCTGCCTACACTGCTGAAAAGCTTTCTTTTTTCCCCAACGGGCTGTCTTTCCATAGCTCTAAGCCAAGTAATAAGTGCGCTGCACCAAAGTGGAATCATGGTTTGAAAAGCTGGCAATCCTGATGTCCTGATCCCAGGGCAAATTTTTCCAACTTTTACAATTACATGTCCACTAACCACAGGATAACTGTTAGAATGGTCATATGTATGGATAACCGCTACGGAGAACTTGTGATTGAACTGAAGTGACACCAGCATTAGCAATAACAAGCATCCTCTCAGCCCTAACGGAGGCTTGACTCCAACTCCGTGCAGTCCTCCTGTGGACCAAGCCACAAAAGCCTTTTCCACATGACAAATATTGAACTAATATAATTTAAAGCATGAATCTAAGCTCATTTGAAAGACTGCAAAACCATGTGCAGGCATGGTTATTTCAATAGTAAGGTCGCAAATTTCATTCTAGCTTCAGCGAACTGCAGGCATTTAAACATTAAATCTATATAAACTGGTCCTAAACTGAAGAGGTTTCCCTGTTCCAGCTTAACAGTGTAGGGAAAAATAAATCAGTTCAAAGTGAACCTTGTCCAGTGATCGTGTCCATCTCTGACCTGTGACTGGAGGGACTTTGCTCTATCGACAGTAATCACACACCTCAACACAAGCCCGGCATCATCTCTTCATCCGCCAGACAAATAAAATTTCACGTTGGAAAACAATAGTGACAACAAGTTAATATTTTCAGTAATAAGTTGTCTTCACAAAGAGCACTTGACCTTCATTGTAATTTCCACACAGCTTGCAGTAAACCACCTGAGTGTGTATAAAATGTAATGAATAAAGAAATATTAAAAATGATAGAGCGTTATTAAAGTAGGTCACAATTCAAACGGCACAATTACTGAAAAAATGCTGTCTGAAACTACATCACTCACAATCCTTCTCACACTGGATGAGCTACTCTATAATTTATTTTGCCTAACAACAGCTTCTGTCCGTATTCTCTCTCTCTTTATCCCCAAAGACTCTATTAATGCAGCCCACTGTGCCGCATGACAGCGTAATGCCCACATGAGGCATGAAATGTCACAGATCACAGCTTTACACCTGGCCAACGTAATATATTCATCAAATTCTTTCAAGCAGTGGAAACGATTGCTGTTATTTTGTGGGTCAAGCCACACAGAGGCAGATGGAATGGGCACTTTATTTACATGTGAAGTCCCTAAGCCCATTCATTTTATTTACGATGGACAAAATCTGGCCTTACACAGTCATCTGAGAAGCCCTGGACCAAAGACAGTGTTATTTTACAAAGCTAAGGAAGAGTGGTTTCCTCCCAGGCTTCTGGATGATGATGAACATTAATTTTGTTCCTTGACATTACATTCCACATACCCTGGACAACTTAAAAAGCTTAGAGTTGGGATTTTGATTCACATCCAAAGAGAAAAATCAGTACAATTAAGACCCACCTGTACATTAAGGCAACTCTGAGAGACACTAACAGAATCACAGAATGATTAGGGTTGGAAGGGACCTTAAAGATTATTGAGTTCCAACCCCTCTGCCATGGGCAGGGACACCTCCCACCAGAGCAGGTTGCTCCAAGCCCCATCCAGCCTGGCCTTGAACACCTCCAGGGATGGGGCATCCACAACTTCCCAGGGCAACCTCTTCATGATGAGAATGAATCAGAACGAACCCCAGAATGATGAGACTTTCCCCAGCACTCACAACTGCCTGGTGAAACCCCACAAATTCGGAAGAAACCACACCAATAACCCTGTGTAACACAGGCTGGCCTGGTCAGTTCTTCTCTTTCAACCAGAAATTCAAGACACATGGATGCAGATATAGGCTTTATCCAGCCTTCCGTGGCCTAAAAAGCAATCTAAACTGTTCACAAATACATGAAAATATAGAAAGGAAATCCTTGGATGCCAAATGTATCACTTTATACATTATGTATATTTTGAGGGATTTTAAACTATTGACATTGATGTCATCATGAGCACTTGGGGAGACATTTCTATATAAAATCTTTGCTATAAGGAAAGTATTAACCCTGTTATCTTTTAATTATCTATGCTGCCCATGAGCATTGACGTACATAGAAGCACAGCCTCCTTATGTTTCAGCTTGCAGGAAAATAAAATCTCAGGACAAGTCTTCCAACAGAAAAAGAAAATATAAGAACCTACTACTACATTGCTCGTCATATTTTGTTAATAAAATTACACAGTAAAGTCTGGATGCATATCTAATTTTATCTCTTAGCATCTGCCACTGCTTCATGACCTCTCTGATAAATGGAATAGAAGGCAGCCCAGTAGATACACAGCAATCCCCCGAGTTCCTAGACCATATTCTGACTGAATCACAACAAATGAACCATCCCTAAACCTCCAAAACAACCTGAAGCACCTTTCTGCACCAACCTCCCCCCAAGAAGCATACTGCCACCCTACTGCTCTTCCAACCTGAACACCAAAAAGCAGAGCCGTTAAAACCCATTCGTAACTTGACAATGAAGAGGTGGGGGGGAAGTTAATTTTCTTTTTTATTTTTTTCTTTTTCAGAAAAAATACAAGTTCAGACAGCTAAAAGAGAAATTGTGATTATAGAGAAGAAAATATTTCACACATCAACTCCCTTCCCCTGAAACACCAGTTTCAGTAAGATTTATCGACTGTTTTACTATGGACAGATGATTCTTCCATGCACTGGTCCTCAAAAAAGACAGGCCAGAACCAGCACACTCTAAGGAGAGGGAAATATGCCATGGCCAACCTCAACCAAAGGGGGACTTCTCCACAGGAATTCTGTAGTTATCTAACTTGGAACTGGGCTTTGATGCGTGGCCTGGCAAAAAGTGACTTATTAGTCCCTGAAACAAGTAATTGCAATGACTTCTACGCATTGACACAATCCACTTTCAAGACCATCTGGGGTTACCAAGGTTGCTCTGTGTCATATGATGCTCAGCCACGAGAACCAGGGCTGACTCAGTTTAGAAGAACCTGCAACTAATAATACACGTGCAAAGAGATTACTGCTAATGTGCCAAAATTCCAGGGAAGGGAGGAGTGATGGTGTAAGAAACCTCCACAAAAAGGAATTTAAGTAGAAAGTAAATATCGGGTAATGCTGAGAGTCTGGATTTCCTCTCGGTTTAGCAGTTCAAGGTGAAGAAAAGCCCTTGGACACATGGAGTTGCCAGGGAGGTGTGCCCAGGGAGCCTTGGGCCCATGGGGAAGAAAGCACGGTGATCTTGAAGGAAGGCAAAACGTGCATTTCATCCTCATGATGGAGTGAAAGCTCAGGTTTTCAAATGAGATGTAAAATAGAGCCCTGACCATTCATCGTCATTAAAGATCCCGTGGCAATTCTTGCCAGAGTGAAAATGTTAACTAACATGTCCTGGCCAATATCCAGCTCGGATAATTGCGTTCTTTTCTGAAATTCCCTTTGCAGTTTCAATTGGATTAGTTTTTCTTCATTTCTCTTCCCCAAACCCCTCCTGCATAATGTTTCTAGCCCAGAATGGCTGCTGTATTCCACTCCAGAGGTGCGTGAATTATCAGTGTTGGGCAATCCCAACGTACATTTTGTATACATTAGTTAGAGAAAATGCTCTGTGAGCCAGAGTAATACCCTCACCTCTCACCGAGGAGTATTTAACTTTTCAAATGAGAAATCCCACTGCTGGTAGTAAGATTTATTCTTTTTCCTAAAATACTGCCCTGCAAGGAAGGGTAAGGGTATCAAACCCAACCTCCTGCCAAGTAGAGAAGTCCTTTGCTGGGCCATATCCTCATCTCAAGGAACCAGATGCAAGTGCTTTGACTTTAATAGAACTCTGATTAAACCAGGAGTAAATACTCATACAGTATTTTTCCACCAAGTCACGTGTGTTTAGCTGTTGCAAGAATCACAGAAGTTGGCTGTTGAATGTGTCGATCTGCAGATATAAAAGAGGAATCTAGGAACATATTTTACTCGCTTTTAACTGGCTTTCACAATCTTCCAGCTACTTTAAAGCAAAGTTGGAGGTTCTTTAACTTGGCACACCGATGTAAAATGACAGTGCTGTGAAATATGAACCTCCTGTTGTTTGTTATGTGTACTCTACTGTAAGTACTCACCATACCACAGAGGCAAACTAAAAAGTCCTGACCCAACACATTTTACGAAACAGGAGGAGCAAAGGTGATTTATGAGCATAAAAGCAAAAACTGACAAGTCTCTGATTTTCTTGTAGAACAATCCCAAAATGACTGTCAAGACTGCTTCGGGTTTTTGCCCTCTGCATTTCCGGTAATAGCACTATTTTATCCAAAATGCTGTTTTTATAGACACTGTGTAAAGGGTCATTTCCATCTGCTACCCAGGTTACTCAAAAGAATACTACTCATTCCCTCTTCCACAAACTTTTAGCAGCAGTTGAGACTGGCGTGTTTTCATTTCCAGCCTGCTTCTGCATCCCTGGTAAAGTGTCAAACCACAAACACGCCACCTACTTGGTTCCTTGACAGCAGAAGGACATCCTTAAAAAAAAAAAATCTGAGAGAGTGAATGCAGGCAGCCTGCAGGCAGGTGAACAGGGAACACAGAGAATATACTCATTTTGGTATTTCCTCACGAGTACCTTAACCCTTCTCCTTTCCCCCTTGGAGACAGTAAATTCACTTAATAGGTGTTGCTGTGAAAGCATCCACATTTGCCAGCTCCAGGCTGGGTTAGTTACACCATCACCGTCAATTCCCTACACAAAGCAGGGAAGGGGTGATGTGGGACAAGTATGACATAGGCTCCTCTGATGAGGACAGATGGATCTGCAAAGGAATTTTATGTCAGAATCAGATGGTTAAAGAAGCACAGACTACACTCCTGGTCTGCAGTGCACATATGGGGTTGGGAAAGAGAAAGCTGATCATCAGAAGTGACTGACTCAACTTTCTGCTGCTCGTGTACTGCCATTTGGGGTTGTTCAGCCTGGAGAAGAGAAGGCTCCGGGGAGAACTTAGAGCAGCCTTCCAGTACCTAAAGGGGGCTACAGGAGAGCTGGGGAGGGACTCTTTGTCAGGGAGTTGAGAGATAGGACAAGGAGTAATGGCTAAAACTGAAAGAGGGAAGATTTAGATTTGATACCAGAAAGAAATTCTTTCCTTTGAGGATGGTGAGACACTGGAACAGGTTGCCTAAAGAAGCTGTGGATGCCCCATCACTGGAGGTGTTCAAGGCCAGGCTGGATCCAGTTACAATGCTCTGAATTTGTCTAGGGCCAATGGAGTGAGGAATAAACTCAGGCTTTTCCTCCTCTCTCTTCTCTAAGCATAAACCTTCATGCTCCCTTTTCACATGGGGCTGAAATACCCTAAAAACCTCACAGGTTCAGAGCAAGCCCTCAATAAGAAAAATATCCCATGATCTTAACATCATCTTTCCCAGGTGAAGAGTAAAAGCAGAGGCTGGATGAGGCTTTGAGCAACCTGCTCTGGTGGGAGGTGTCTCTGCCCACAGCAGGGGGATTGGAACTCCATGATCTTTCAGGTCCCTTCCAACTCTAATCATTCTGTGATTCTATGGATCTGGGTGCCAGTCCTGACTCCAGCTCAGCTCTTTTCGTACACAGTAGCTGATATCAACATAGAAAATGATACCCATCTTCAACTGTACCTTCCCATAGTTTGATTCCAGTAGAGAAAGAGGCTTGGGCTGGAGAGCACCAAAGTGTGGATCCTTATGATAAAGAGTGCTCAAGATTACCTGGCATTTCTACAGGAAACACAGGACTGAAAGCTGAGATGTAATTTCAAAAGTGTACAACCGTTCATCGGTGGCCTCAGTTTCACAAGCAATCTGAAAAAAGATCACAGAATCACAGAATATCAGGGATTGGAAGGGACCCTGAAGATCATCCAGTCCAATCCCCCTGCCAGAGCAGGAACACCTACATCAGGTCACACAGGAACACATCCAGACGAGTTTTGAATGTCTCCAGAGAAGGAGACTCCACAACCTCTCTGGGCAGCCCCTTCCAGTGTTCTGTTACCCTCACCATGAAAATGTTTTTCCTCATATTTAAGTGGAACCTCTTGTGTTCCAACTTGTACCCATTGCCCCTTGTCCTATCACTGCCTGTCACTGAGAAGAGCCTGGTTCCATCCTCCTGACACTCACCCTTTACATATTTATAAACATTCATGAGGTCTCCCCTCAGTCTCCTCTTCTCCAAGCTAAAGAGACCCAGCTCCCTCAGCCTTTCCTCCTCTGGGAGATGCTCCACTCCCTTAATCATCTTTGTGGCTCTGTGCTGGACCCTCTCAAGCAGTTTCCCGTCCTTCTGGAACTGTGATGCCCAGAACTGGACACACTATTCCAGATGGGGTCTCACCAGGGCAGAGTAGAAGGGGAGGAGATGGGAGTAAGATGCCTCTTTCAGCCACTCCTCCCTTCCCACTTTCATATTTTTAAAGACTACTCTATCTGGAGTGGAGACGTTGGCACTACTGTGCTCTGAAACACAGTAGTCACCGCCACAACAATCAATAAAAAATTAGCATGACTACAGGAACAGAAGCTTGGGATTAGAGAGATCTAAAAATGGAAGGATTTCCCTGCCCTCCCCTCTGCATCCTGATGAACCCTTCCAAAACCTGACTGTAAACATTTTAATTCTCTGTCAGCTTGCTGGAGGATATCATTATAGAGGCAAAACTGGAGAGCACCGGGTGCCGCTCTGCAATAAGCATCTGTCAGTCAAGCAGGCGTCACCCTGCAAGTCACCCCAAGCACTTCCATCCCCCAACCCAGCAGAGGAGGGTGCTGGACACCCTGGTTTGCCAGGGGCACTGAATGAGCAACCAGGCCAAAGCTGTACTTGAGCCAGCCAGCGGCATGGTAGTTTATGTTTTTATTTATTATTTAAAGCAAACAGAGTCATCCTCTCTCCCCCTCTCCAGTTTTCAAGCAGTTTATACATTTAATTCAATGTTAAGAGATACATGTCTGTTTACTAGAGCAAACAAAAAACAGTAATGAAGAGCCACAGCTAGAGAGAAGTAAGCAACCTGCTCGTCTTCCACTCAAAATTAAATTTTTAGCACCAAATATTGACACTAGAAGGTAAGCAGCTTAGTTCAATGTCTGCTTTTCACACCTTTCAAGTACGCACCAGAGGATTCGGTAGGAGATCACTGAAGGATACATGCTGTGATTTCAGCTTCCCACCCCACAGAAACCACCATCTAAAACATGTTGGGGTTCCTCAGAATAAGCCTTCATCACTCAATTTGCCAACACCATCAACCTCGGGAATCTTTTTCCCTTTTATCTCTAGTGCCTTCCTTCCTTGCAGCATCACGGAGTATACCACACGCAGAAGGGAATGATGGTATCATGTACCACTGCACATCACCAGAACAGAAACAGCACTCTACTTAGTTAAGGAAATACACTCAAGCAGGAGACCTCACTGTCAGTTAAAGGAAAAAGGAAGAGGAAAAAGAAAAAGGAGAAAAAAAGAATAATAAATAAAAAAGAGATGAGAAGGACCTGTTGCAAAGTGAGAAAAATTATTTAATTCAGATTAAAGCTTTGGCTTTGGGGCTCTTATATTTTGGGTTTAGATTAACCACTCGCCTGAATACCTACAAGCAGTTTAACACCACAATTAAAAAGGCACAATCAGTTCAACCCAGATTGCTTAAATCCAACATAATTATTTCCCATAGAACTACTGAAGTCTACCGAAAACATCGCTGCAGCATTAGAGGGTTATTTGCTCCAAGGACCTTTTTAATATGGCTGTATTGTAATACTGCAGTGCAAAAGCCTCTCTAGGCATAAAAAGAAATTTAGCTCAGAAACACAACTTGTGGGCAATGAAAAATAAATCTGCTTCAATTTGCACTCATTTAATAACAGCATTATTTAACGAGATCAGTTACAATCACTATCCTCAAAAGACATGGGAGTGCACCTCTTCTCATGAGACTCCTAGGGCACCGAAATGAAATTCATTTCTCCAAACCGAACATTCACAGCGACCAGCAGCACTAGAAAAACCACATTTAAAAGGGAGAAAAACATTTTGGGACTGATCAGAAAAAAAAAAAGCAGCCTCTCTCTATTCCTCCTCCCTCCCCCCTCCNTTGTCATTAGACTTTGATTTTCATTCAAAATCAAGAACACGCTGAATTTGCACACAGTGGGGAAAGAGCGACTAAAAAACCTGGGTGTATGCTGTATCACATCACTAGGCAAACCCCATATATCCTTGCATAATTATTTTCCTACAAGGTTATGCCTAATTGGCCACCCACCTATCTGATTAATCACCTACATTATAAGAAGGCGTTGAGGGGAAAAGTAAAAAAAAAAAGAAGCTGAAGGGCAACAAAATATTTATTCGGGTGGCAAATATTAAACCAAGAGAGGAAAGCTAGAGCAAGTTGCTCCTTGCGGGCTGCGCAGGGAGAGGTGGATGGAGAGAAATCCCCGCTAAAGAGTCACGCACACACACAAAAATAAGAAAGAAACCGGTGTCTCACGTTCTTTCCCACTACGGCCGCGGAGATGCTCACTACAGCACGAAGTTGGTTTTGCCCGGCTCTGGAAGTGTTAAATTATTCCACTCGCCACCGCAGCGGCGGGTTCCCCGCGCAGAGCCGCGGTTCGCATCTCCCCGCTCCGCACGTCCCGATCGCGCAGTTCTCGCCGACTTCGCCCTCGCTGCCAGACGCGGAGGCACCGGGCTGGCCGGGCATCCCTCCCCGCCTCCTCCTCCTCCTCCTCGGCGGCTCCTCCGCTGCCTCCCCAGCGCCTCCCTCCCGGCACGCAAAACTTTGCGCTTTTCCCTCCGCACCGAGTTACGCGGGCGCGGCCGCCCCAGCAGCGGCTCCCGCAGAAAACCGGGATCCCCCTCCCACACCTGCGCAAGGCGAAAGCGCGGAGGATGAAGGGGGGCGAGAATACCACGGGTGACTCCCCCTGCCTCCGCGCAGCCCCTCGGCCGTCCCCGCGCAGCCCCGCGGTTGGCTCCGCGCCTCCTCACCGCTTCCTCCTCCTCCTTCTCCTCCTCCTACCTGCAGCCGGCGCCGCTCCCCGCAACGCCCCGCTCATCTTCCTCTGCCGGCGGAGGGCTGCGCGCCCCCTTTCCTCCCCTCTCCTCTGCTGCGCTCCCGCGGCTGGGCGCGCAGCCTGCGCCGGCGGACGCGGCTCCCCGGCGAGCGGACCCGCGGCGCTCTGCGCGCAACGGCGACAGCTCCGCTCCCCTGCAGCCACCGCGCTACCGCATTCCCCCTAATAGCGGGGCGCGCCGCACCCGCGCCTGAGAGCCCCCCGGCTCAGCCCAGCCCGGCCCCGGGACAGGAGGCGACGCACGGCAGGATCCCCCCCCCCACACACATTCCCGGCCCGGCCCAGCAGCACCGGCCCCCTCCCGAGTGGCAGCAGCCTCCCCTCGACCGCCTTTCCCCGGCTTTCTTACTCGGGGCTCGGTGCCCCCGGGGAAGGCGAGTGCTGGTCCGCGGCTTCCAACTCGCTGGGTCTCCCCCCTGCATCCTCCCTCATCGCTGCCCACCCCCGGCAAACCCCTTCTTACATCCCCTCTCATCATCCCCAGGCTGCTGTTTCTTTCCTTCCTTCCTACCTTCTTTCCTTCCTTCCTTCCTTCTGCCCCAAGGGCCGGTCGGAGACTCCAGATAAAGTCATTCCAGCGTGCTGGTGGTGGCAGGAGGACTGGTTTTGGTGACAGGAGGGTAAAGCCAAAAGCTGACCTTGGGGCATGGGATGCTTAAAGCATCACCCAGACCAGGCAGCATCGTCCCTCTCCCGGGGTGTCCAGACAACAGGCAGTAACTGCGAAGATTGAGGTGCCTTTGGCCAGCAGAGGTCAAGCCTCAGGTCAAGCGTAGACCCTAAAGATGTTCTGTGCCCACTGGGATGTGTGGCCTTGCACTCCCTTCCCACGTGGACTTCTTTTCCTTGGTGGTTCTTGCCTGGCTGTCCCACCAGAGGTTTGCTTCCCGGCTGCTGCCTCTCCTGTGCAGGGAAGAAGGGTAGGCGTCTGCTCTTCCTGCTTGAAAACAGACTTTGAAGGCAGAAATACTTTTCTGTGACAGTTGATCACCACTGTAGATCAAACTTCACTTTTTGTTCTCAGTTGGATGTTCAGTATTTCTCTGGGAAGCTCTGACTTCACCCTGCTCTGCCAGCAGGTGACGGGGCGGCTGGGCAGCGCTCTGGAAGGAGAATTGCTGTCTGTCTGCGGGTATCTGTCTTGTTCTTCTTGTCCTCTCTTCCAATGGGGATGTCACCAGGCAGCAAAATTAATCCCTGGCAAGGAAGAAATTCAGGTGTGAACTTGCAAACCCACAGCAGTGAGACAGCGATTAAAGTTCTTGTCTAAGTCTAGGAGATCGAGCTTGTAATAGCTGGAGAATGAGCCTTAAGCTGCTTTAGATACCCCTGCACAGGTAAGATCATTAAAGCATCTGTGGCCCCGTGTCTCGTAGGAGAAGGAACCTCGCTGGAGGTGTTCCTAGTTGCCGCGTTCGGTGACTACCGCCATGTGACGGGGTGTTAACCTTTTGTCAGTGTGACCCCCACACATTTGACTAAACCATTTTTCCTGCCCCCAGTCTCATAGCAGCTCTCCTGAGTCACACGTTTATTGCAGGAGTAATAGCCCTTCCTGCTTAATAACCTGCTTTGATGCAAACCTCGGGCCATTTGACCACGGTTGCCTCAGACACTTTGCTGTCCGTAACTCGGGGGTGATAAAAGATGAATAAAGCCATCAAATACCCTATTGATTATGTGATTGAGTTGGACCCTCATTGCCCTTCTTACGTTGAGTTTCTTCCACTCTTTTTCTTTTCTGGGATGGAGGTGTGGATGCAAAGAGGAACCACGGCTAGAAACCAGCAGTGGGCCTGTAGTCTCTCTGCCCGACCTCCAATCCCACCGTGTCTATGAGAGAAATTCAGTTGTTGGCACAAATATTGATCAAATCTCAAGCCCTGCATCCTTCCAGTGTTAAATGATGGTGTCTCGGACTTTGAGGCCTCAACAGTTTTCTCACTTTGGTCTTCTTGCCTGGTTTTGGAGGGAGAAGTTTGGTAGGAACTCCCTGGGGTTCCCACAGAGACTGGATTAAAGCCACAGCTTGTGATTCGGGTACAAAGTGGGATTTTGAGAGGTCGGTGGTTGGTTTCCAACTCCAGTACAGATTCCTGCCCGCTGTTAGCAAAAATACTTGCTAGGGACAGACAGGAGGATGGGTTGGGTTCAGCTTGCTGTTGGTGTGATGAACTCCCTGAGCTTTGGGAAGGCTCTCAAAACCAAGAGCGAGCAGAACGATGGGTATCTGCATCGAGAGCATGGAATGCACAAATGCTTATCTGCAGTCCCATCCAAACAAAGAGATAGGGAACCGGGGAACGTTTGCAAAAGATGACTGAAAGAGATCTATATGCAACCAACATTAATTTCCATTCCTTAAAACGCAGATGTCTCAGCGAAAAAAAAAATAAATGATATAAAATAAAAGCCGGATAAGTGCCTGTAAATAAGAGAGCACTGGAGTGCTCCCAGTCGGAGCTCCAGCGCCTGTGAGTCAGCTGGGAAGCGGAGAGAGCCACAAACAGCTGGGCCAGCAAAGGAGCGAGCCCCGAGAGAGGGAGCAGGAGCAAAGATGCTGCAGTGCACAACTGCAGCGACGGACTGATTATACTCATCTCCGAGCAGGCAGAGTTTGAAATGGAAATGAGGAGGAGAAGATTTCCCTGCCACACCACCCGGCAGCTACAGCAAAGGCTGCTCTGAGACAAGAGGGAAGCAGAAGCAGGCAGCGTGGACTTTGTCGTGCTTCACCGTTATTCAGCTCATCTCAGTGGGTCATTTAATTGCGGCTCAAAAAGCCCCACACTGTAATGAAACATTAAGAAAAAAGAAATATTTCTAGTATTCTATCTTCACGTCTTGACATTGGTATTGAGGTCTCCCTGCATGCAGAGACTTTGGCTTGTGCACTCACAGAATCACAGAGTATCAGGGATTGGAAGGGATCGTGAAAGATCATCCAGTCCAATCCCCCTGCCAGNCTCAAAAGCCAAGCAAATTACCAGTTCCTTACACAAGCCTCGTCCTGTTGGACTTGGAAACAAAATCCTGCCTGTGATGGAATGGGGTGCATTAAAAAGAACGTTGGGGTGTATTAAAAACAGTGTGACCATCAGGTTGAGGGAGGTCATTCTCCCCCTCTACTCTGCCCTGGCGAGGCCACATGTGGAGTACTGTGTCCAGTTCTGAGCCTGTTCAAGAAGGACAGGGAACTACAGGAGAGAGTCCAATGGAGGACAATGAAGATGATGAGGGGAGTGGAGAATGTCTCTGACAAGGAAAGGCTGAGAGACCTGGGTCTCTTTAGCCTGGAGAAGACTGGGAGGGAATCTCATCAATGCTTATCAATATCTAAAGGGCAGGTGTCAAGAGGATGGGGCCAGACTCTTTTCAGTGGTGCCTGGTGACAGGACAAGGGGCAACAGGCTCTAAATGGACCACAGGAAATCCTGCCTCAACATGTGGAAAAAGCCTTTTTACACTGAGGGTGCCAGAGCCCTGGAACAGGCTGCACAGAGAAGTTGTGGAGTCTCCATATCTGGAGATATTCAAACCCCACTAGGACACGTTCCTGTGCAACCTGCTATAGGTGAACCTGCTTTGGCAGATGATCGGACTAGATGATCTCCAGAGATCCCTTCAAACCCCTACAACTCTGTTGATTCTGGATTTCAAAGGCCTCCAGAGTCAGGAATGAAAAAGGCCTCACATCTGAGCTGCAGAGTCTTCCTTTGGCTGTGAGGCACGGCTGAGAATGGCTCAGGTTATGGTGCCTACTCAACCCAAAATTCCTAGGAGGAAACCAAACCCACCTTCGCTGATGTACTTCAGTTCTCCCCAAACCTTCAAAACTTCCAGACATGTAACTTCCAGGCAAGGATCAGAGCAAATATCTAGCAAAGTTTTGCCCCTGCCAAAAGGAGAAATTGGACTTACCTTGTCATATTCCTTCATCACAGCTCGGGGCTGGATTTTTCCTTCTATGTTATGACTTTAGGAAACTCCTGGCTTTCTCAGGCAGGACACACATCTGCTGCTGGCACCTAAAAAACAAAAACCATAAACCCCTCTGATCTCTGTTTCAGTTGAGACAGAGATATAGGTAATCAAATACATGCCCAGGAACACCGCAAGTCTCCTATGCACTGAAAAACATTCTGACTTGTTATTTGCGATGCTTTTATTACTTTACACTTCCCATCCGTGGATGGAAGTTGATGCGGGTGTCACTACCCCAATTTTACCAGACACACCAGTGAAGTGGTGTAGCTGATGTTTCAACAGTGGCACCATCTAGAAGGAGATCAGGTAGCATGACTCGACTTGCCATCTTTCAAACCCACAGAGAATGCTTTGGATCCTTAGCTGCATGACAAAGAAGAGCTTTCTTTCTGGAGGTTTTCTTCTCATACCCCGTAGTCAAGAATTAAAAGCACTCTTTGCTGGGGTGACACTAAGTAGATCGTGGTGCCTTGTGTCCCTGCTGTTCCCAATGCTCCAGGTTCCTTCCACCTCAAGCAGAAGAAGGGGATGGGGAGGGACCTTCTGGGATTGTTGGTACAACAGAGTTTCCACATCTATCGCAAGCAAATATGATCAACATTTTCTTTATGATTCCCAGACCAATAGAGTAAGTTAAGAAGGATTTTGGAGAAACTGCCCAATAAAATGCATTGCATCGCTGTAGCAGCCACCACACACTCTTACAGTAAACTCCAATCTTTGGATTAATATTCAGATGTAAACATTAGTCTGGATTTACATCCACAATACACACGCCCACCTCCTCCATCCACTGAAAGAATAATTTACTATTTTATGCAGCAGTCAGCTCCAAAAAATACTACTTTCCAAAGTAAAAGTCAAATAAGACCCATTAATAATAATTGCACTATTTCTTCTTTAAAATATATTCCTCAGTATGATTTCCCTAGAGGAAAACACAGATCTCTTCTGACTGCCTCGTGTTCCCTTTCTAAAGCATTTGAGTGATCAGACTTCTCTTAAATATGAATTAAGAAAAATAAACTTATAAATTGAGATTCACATTGCCTAATATTACGTTTGGACATATTTATACCAATAGCAACACTGCAGTCATCCAAGCAGGAAACAAAAACAATATGTATTTCTCCAGTCACAAATAAACTCATTTTAAAAATCAACTCTTTCCAGACTGTTTTTTTTTATTCTTTTCATAAAAATGGAAGGATGGTGGCTAGAGGGGAATTCATACTTTAATTTAACAATAAATTAGTGCAAAACATACATAACATGTGTAGGGCTATTTTACAGAAATAAAGATACTAAATTCAAGCAAGAAATTATTTGCTGTGAATTATTCACTTAGTTCTTTCAGTTCCCAAACCCTTATAAAGGTTCTGTGGAAAGCAGGGGGAAAAAAATCAAGCATACGCAAAGCAAAACAGCATCAAAAGTCAAAGAAGTCTCCAAGGGAGATGAACTTCAATGCCAGAGTAGGGTAAACAAATGGAATTATTTACAATATAACATTATCATTTGCGATGGTATTTTATTCATTATTTAATCACACACTGAGTCTCCCTTGTAGCCTGTGGTAGACGACAGAGCCATTTTGTTCCGTCTTTCACCTGCCACGTCTGAATGTAAATGATATCCTTTATTTATCGTTTGTGTATATACCACACAAGGTACTGCCTCCTCCCTGCGTTTAAAACGTACTCATTTCCCTCCACCTGCTCACAGAGGGTACATGGATCCCGGGGTTGCAAGAAGTGGGTGGATGAAACGGCCGAGTAGAGAGGAATCCCTGTCCCTTTGGTGCCTGGAAGGCAGGATGGCACCGCTCCCTCCGCAGCTCTGCCTCTTCCTGAGCAGGGGAAAACCCTCAAAAGGAAATATAAATCAAGAGCCGGTGAGCTCAGTGCCACGTTGGACTGAGATTCTGTTAATTGCCACGTGCCACCTCCCGTGGCAAACCGAACCGTTCACAAGAGCAGAGCCAGCTCCGGAGAACAGACAGGCATTTTTATTGATAAAGAACACAAACCGCAGCAACAGCACTAAAAAAATCCAGTACAAGGAGAAGAAAATCATCCTGTGTATCACCACTTGGCATTCCTTTCGGTTGGTGCAGAGTTTTTTATCGGCAAACTGAGAAGGAAAAGGAGGATTCGCATTTCATGTGTCTTGCACAACAGCCTAGAAAGGATGAGCTTTTTGTCCTTGAGCAGAGTTAAACAAAATGGGCTCAGGATCACCATTTTTTGCTATAGCCGAGCCCTAGTTCCACTATCTATTGCTATTTGCTGTGTGCTCTCACGATGGAGATGTCCAATATTCAAGCTAAGTTTCAAGAATCTCATGATTTCCTTCACAATTTGCATAACCATGTGTATCAATCCCGAGCTAAGCTTAAGCACCTCTTCGCTTAATCCCCTAATTTGCGGGGGCAGCAGAAGGAGGACACGACGGGGGCGGTTCTGTTCAGCAACGCAAATCAGCCAAAGGAAGATACCGCCAGGATTAGCATGATCCAACAGCTACAACTATTCAATTTGGAGACTAAGGATGATAAAACCTATTTTCCCAGTCAATCAATCATTGTGATCGACTTGATTGAAAGAAATGGGGTGCAAATCAGAGTGTAAGTTAATGAAATCAGCAGAATTATGTCACATAACACCGCTGAAAATGAGGCCTTGTGTTAGAAGCTTCCCACTATTGCTGGGAAGGGAAATCAACAAATTACATGAAACTATATAATTAAGAGCTTATCAAAGCACTTTATCCCATCAAGCACTACCTTACAGATAACAGGTATTACTTTTATTAACACTTAAGGAAATGAAGAGCAATGAGGATGCTTGAAACATCCCAAGGCACTCAGAGCAAGCTGGGAACGGAAGGTGACAAGCCACCGTACATCCTAACTGATTAAAGAGGTTACCCAGGGAACCAGGAGAAAAAGAGAGGTTGCTGGCTGAGGCTGATCCAGGGTCTGCAGTCACTGCCAGTTCCATCCACGAGCAAATCCCAACTACAAGACTTAGGAGCCTCCTTCCCAACTATTTCTGCTGTTTGCACAATCTCTGTTCTCAGCACAGAAGAACATGGACCCATTGGAACGGGTTCAGAAGAGGCCAGAGGTGCTGGAGCATCTCTGCTGTGAGGACAGGCTGAGAGAGCTGGGGTTGTTCAGCCTGAAGAAGAGAAGGCTTTGGGGAGATATAACAGCCCCTTCTAGTACCTAAAGAGGGCTACAGGAGAATTGGGGAGGGACTTTTGATCAGAGAGTGGAGCGATAGGGTGAGGGCTAATGGTTTTAAACTGAAAGAGGGGAGATTTAGATGAGATCTCGGGAAGAAATTCTCCACTCTGAGGGTGGTGAGACACTGGAACAGGTTGCCCAGAGAAACTTTGGATGCCCCATCCCTGAAGTGTTTAAGGCCAGGCTGGATGGGGCTTTGAGCAACCTGGTCTGATGGGAGGTGTCCCTGCCCACAGCAGGGGGGTTGGAACTCGATGGTCTTTAAGATCTCATCCAACCCGAACCATTCAATGAGTATCTCCCCACCAGGCCCTATGAGAACAATTACATGCTCCATCTCCTTTCTTTCCTATTGGATTGTCTCAATTAATAAAGGTGTTTGTGAATGTTAACTGTCTCACCAAAAGCTAGGATCTTCAGATGGTGATTGCTCAAAATGAGGATTTTGCACTGGAAGAATGAACAAGCCTTACTAACAAATGCAAACTTACAGCCTGTGAACAGCCCCCGTCGCGTTACAGGGAATGTCATACTCAGTTTGACTTAACTTTCCGGACTCATTTGATCCCAGTACCACGTGCAGCCTAATGAAAACAGTATTAGCTTCATTTACTGTAGGTGATTTCTTAATAGCTGATTCCCATTCCTCTAATAACCCACCCCCACCTGCCTCATCTAGGGTGTACATGGAGCCAGGCGAGACCTTAACACAGACTCTGACACTGACAAATGCCTCTTTTTGATCACTTGAGGTTGTATGAATCTATCACATACACATCAAAATCAAAGACAAAGTAAGGGAAGCATTAATTAAACCGTATCAAACACAGACCTGACAAGACTATGATTTAAGTATAAAAGTGCCTGAAGAATTGTGATTCAGTAGTTTAATCCGTAACCCACTTTTTGTATCGTTGTACAGAATTTAAAAAAAAAAAAGGGATGCTTTCCCCCCCCTCCACTCCCTTCATCTGTTTTATTTTATCTTCCAACTCGAGCTGGCAAGTCTGTCTCAGCATCGCCTATGAAAAAAGGTGACATCAGTTGCTCAGAGAGTTGAAAGAGAAGAAAAACTTGTAAACAAGTTCCCTATTCTCATACTCTTGTCTCCGAATTCCAAAGAGAGAAATAGCAGCACATCCTTTAGAGGATGCAGTTTCTTCTCCAGCTCCAAGTCTGAGAATTGGTCCGTGAAACTCAGGCAGGTTCCCATGTGATCACTAGGAAGATCATCCTGGATCACAGAACTGTTAAAAAGGAGCACAGCCGTGCTCAAAAAGCTAGCAGGCTTAGCTGGTAACCATCATGAGGGAACACTGGGGGCTGACTTGCCAGAGGTTTGATTTGGATGTTAATTTGGTGCGTGCACAAATAAACGGTTTAAACTAGAAGTCTTGAGACTAAAGACTCTTGTGAGATTTCCAGTACTCCCTGCTCAAAGTCTAGCTAGAACCTGCAAGTCCAAGGTGTCAGGAAATCTACAAAGAGTAAAAATGAAAAAAAAAGCCTTTAAATAACCTTATCCATCTAACAGAAATCACATAACCTCCCCTGCTGAACGTCATGGAGGAGGCAGCTGTGGGCAGGAGCAGAAAGAGATGTGGTACCACAGAGGTAGCTGCTCTAACACTAACCCAGAGCCGATCCAAGGGGCCAGCGCTGCATGTGGGCACAAGGCACCCCCCGGATTAATTTGCTGAGTGCTTTCCAGCCTACCTCCCATCCTTTATTGTCACAAAGGCATATTAGAATATTAAAAAGGGCAGTCAGGCCTGACATTTGGCACCAGGGGAGGTCAGGAACGTGACCTCCAACGCAGAGCCTGTTGGGAGGGCAATGCTAACCTTCCTCTAACACCTTGCAATTTCCTTTTCTCTTTGGCTCTAGGGATGTCCTTTTTCCTCCTCTTGACTTCAGGCTAGGCTTTTTTCCTTTCTGCATTTCTCTGTGTGTACCCTCTTCTGTTTGCTTCACTGTCTTCATACGTAACAAAGAAATAATGCCTTTGTTATCAACAGGAATTCATCACTTGCACTTTTTGATAAAAATAGCTACTTTGTGTATCTTATATTTCCACTTGTGTATTGCTGGCATCCGAAACTACATATTGTCTGAGCCTTGGCACTGTGAAAAGATGATCTTACACAAGAATAAGATGCAAAATTTTGTGGTAAGAGTGGTAAGAACCTTCCCTGGAAACCTCCTCACTGTTTGCTGCAAACACAGAGCTGGCCACCTGGCTCTTTGTAATCTTCTGTGGTAGCCACACTCTGAGGCCTTTGCATCTCTTCAGTTTTATGATGAATTGTACCACCAAGCCATCTTTGGTGTGCGGCTCCTCACTTGGAGGTGACAGGGAATGACATTTCACTCACAGCAGGATTGTTGTTGTTATTTTTGTTATTATTATCATTATTATCATCATCATCATCATTATTGAGCTGAATACACCTGAAGGAGCACAAATGTCATACCTTGCTCCCATACATCACAGAATCACAGAATATCAGGGATTGGAAGGGACCTTGAAAGATCATCTAGGCCAATCCCCCATCACTTCCCCTTCTTTGCCATCTGCTCCTGGAGTTGTCAGTCAAAACAGCTTCAGCATTCTCCGTTACTGCCATCAAGTTTGCTTCTGCTGACCCAGTTTAATTTCATATTTGCATGCTCATGTTAACCACCATGCAAGTTAGTGATATTGATGTGTGTCATTTATCTTAGTCTTCCCCACCTCCCCCCAAAAATGTGTACTTTTGGAAATTTAGTACTCATTACTCTTTTTGACAGATCCTGGTATGGCTTGAAAAGGCTCCACAAGACTTACCTGCATTGGCCACATTGATTTATCAGATTAATTTAACTTCTTTGAAGAGGCTTTCAGTAATAATCGGCTCTATTGTGTTCACAGAAGTAATTCTAAATGCACAAAGGTTAATTAAGATCCAGGATTCTGATTTGGCTTATTGTTAAGATAAGGACCACCCTGGAATTCAGTTCTGTTTGGCTTCTAAAACCTCAAAGAAGTTCAGGGGTCCCAGGAGCAGGTGACCATCTCAAACTCTCCTCTTTCCAAAACACATGCAGCTTGGAAACCTCTGCCCTTGGTCCTCCTATGCATTGTAAGGGCAAAGCAAGAGGCTGTGACAGCATTAATGAGATACAACTCCTTATTTCTTGGCGCAGGTAGTTTAGTAGAGATGAAGGCTCCCAAACAGCAGGAAAATGTACTGATAGAAGAACCAAAAACATACACATAGAAGAGGCTAAAATTAAAGTAGAAGGTACTAGAACATACGTTGAACATTTCAGGACCTACAAAAAAACTGTATTAAAATGTTATTATATTTTTCAAAGTTTTCCCCCTACTCTCAGTTAGTACCACCATCACACGATGAGTAACGCTTCGTTGCTTTCCACGTAAAAATGTGTTGGTTTAAAAGGGAGTGCTCTCCTGGAGACTTGCCCCAGTGCAAGTGGTGTGAGCAAAACTGGGTCTGACTGTCTACAGGCAGTGCCCTTCAGAGGGTTTCTAGCCCCCAGTGGGGAGAAAGGGGTTGGATACTCTACTTGTTGCTATGGTAGCTGCTAAAACTGCTGCTCACAAGGATTTTTGAATTGCTCTCTGTATTCAAACATGCTTTGAAATAAGGTGAAAAATCAACAGTTACAGCACAATTACTGACTTCTTTATGTTTTCCAAAATACAAAAAGAAAAAAAAATAAATTAGGAGGGGCATTTAACGTCCTCCCCACATCTCAGTTGTGTTAATACTGAATCACATGCAGTCTGTAAAGCTTTTTTTCAGAACAGAGATTTGAAGCAGCCCTTATAAATAATTTTAATGATTTATATAATTAAATTAGAATGCACTATACTTGTTTTTCTTGATAATTTCAGACACGAGTGCCTGCTATAAATGTGATCCCTAGCTGCAGACAAGCTGCATAACAAACAATGCTTGCAAAAACATGGTATGAAAATAGATTTCTAGGCACTGTGTGTATTTTGGGGGTTGAAGATGTATTTTGCCCAGCTTGTCTCACCGCACACACTTCACACTTGCTGCCGGACCAAAATGCTCCACTGTGGCTCCAGATCTGCCTCTTGCTTGTCCTGATCTTGCCATCCAAACACAAGCAGAGGCTTTCCCACACCATCTCTTTTCGCTGTTTCAGAGGCATCTAATTGCATTTTCAGAGCAAGCTCCACGTCACACTGCTCTCCTGAGACACTACATTGGACCACACAAGAACAGGCCTCGGAACCCAAGGTGACCACGGGTCTGAACGAGCCTTTGTGTAGGCAGCCACATCTCCTTGGGTTTGCTGAAGCATCTCTGAAGCAATTTTGTGCCCTCATGATGGTAATTCATTGCATTATTATAACTGATAATTAAAAAAGAAGCATTAAAATTAAGCTAACCCAGACGGAGGGACTGCATATCCAGGATCCTGCCCACTTTAGCCAAGACCAACACATGCAGTTTTGAGATCCAGATGGAAAGGGAATGGTTGCTGCTCAAACAAGACCAAGAGAGAGCAAGATGAACGTGCACTAAGTAGGTTTCCTCTACAACTAGCCCTGTGGAAGAGAGATAAAGAATAGGGCATGGAAGAAAAGCTGTGGTGTGCAAGGAACAACTTTGTTTTGCGCTACTCTCAGAGGTTTTTGTCTGAATTAATAAACAATGCCCTGAGGGAAGAGGTTGGAAGAGACTTTGGCAAGATGTTAGTCCTTCCTTAGTTGGAGAGACAAGCCAGCAGCCGTTCAGCAGTTATGGAATAATCTGCCCATAGGGAAACTGCTTCTTAGCTCTCATTAGTTAGAGGTAGGGTTATACCCTGAAGCATGAAGCACAAATCTAGGAATTTGAAAAGCATTAGTAATAAGAAATCCACTATTAGCATTGTTTCAGCTCCTTTTAATTGACCTTAATGCAAATATATTAAAAATGTTTAAAAGATACTTGAAAGGAATTCCAGAAAAGAGTCCTTTCTGCTGGTACCACATTTAAATCTGTTACAATGCCCAAAAAAAATTAACTCACGTCTTAAATAATTCATGCATTTATTGGGTCAGAGGCTCTTTCAGATCTGATGCTCTGCCAATAGAAATGGCAGAGATACAAATGAGAAATCAGACAGGAGCATTATCCATAAAGTTTGAAACTGGATCTGATCCCAGCTTTCTTGAAGTAGGACGTGTTCTGATGAAAAGCTGGTTTTCAGGCTTGCTCCTTCTGAAAGCAGTGGAAGTTCTCCCAACAGATGCATTGCATCCAGGTCAATATTAGTTAGAAGCAGAGCCACACAGTTTAGAATTGTAGTAACAGAGAGACTGTATAAGTTACCTGAGTGCAGACAAGACTTTAACCAGCCACAGCCATATCGGGTCTTTCTGCAGCTTCAGGAAACAGTGAAAACACTGACTTCTAAAGCTACAGAGAGGAAAATACAGTTTGAAGGTGGAAGTACTGCTCCACCTTTATAAAAAGCCTGCACAAAACTACAGATGTGGTGGCACACCCAGAGAAGCTGTGGATGTCCCATCCCTGGAAGTGTTCAAGGCCAGGGTGGATCGGGCTTTGAGCAGCCTGCTCTGGTGGGAGGCATCCCTGCCCAGGGCAGGGGGGTTGGAACTCAATGATCTTTAAGGTCCCTTCCAACATGAACCATTCCAAGATTCTATAAAATCCCCAAACTCCAGCAACATATACCAATGGGCTTTTTCTTCTTCCAGCTCCCTTTAATAGAATGGTAACTGCTTTATAGTAATGAATTGTGACAGATCTTGAATGGAACCAAATGAGATGTGCCCAGGAATCAAGCTTTTGACAAAACTCTGCTAATTCACCTCAGCTGTGGCCTTTAGCACCCTCAGGTAGCCCTTCCCTGGATCTCATATGAGAGAAGGGTGCCAGTCATCAGGAACCACGCCAATCCATGGGGGTGGTTTGTATTGCAGACAAACATCTACTCGAGTTGAGAACAGGGCCACCAAACTCGCTTTACTCATGACCGTAAGTTTGTTGAGAGCTTTGTTTTTAGAGACGAATTTTCCAGTTTATGTTTTTTCCATTGTCCTGCACCTGTAAATCAGTACCACCTACTCCAGGATGACCAAAACCCTGTAAAATCCGAGTTGAAATCCTGGAAGGGAAACTCTTAGATCTGTTGTTACCAGTGAATTGTCTCTGTTGGAAGCACTCCAGGGACAGTTGAATTAATTCCTCCAAGGGGGTTGCAAAAGGCATGGATAAGCAATCCAACATCCATTTGGGAGAGGCGGTAACGCGGCACTATGCTGCTCAGAGATAATCAAATGTCAGCCTGGCAACTCTGGCTCCATTCCACAAACCCTCCCAGGTTTTTCATCCCTTGAGATGGAAACTGCTTTACCCCACTTAGAAGTAAAATGACTATTTTGCATATATAAAGCTCTTTTATCCCCAAGGACTTCACTCAATGTGGACTAAATTTATAAATAGACCACCAGCAGGTGTCTTTGGAGTTGTGATCAATTACTGATGGCCTGGCCCTACTTGTAGATGATCTCACTATAACCTTGACCACGCGAAGGGCAAAAGGATGGGGGTCCCATTGCTTGTGACGTGCCAGTGTTCGGTAGGCAAGAGAGAACACTACTTAACAAGTTGAACAGACTGACATAAGACATATTTTCACTAAGGCCTCAATTCTGCACAGCACTTACTACCCTGTCACCAAGCAAAAGAAGACAAAAGAAGCCATCTTCATGTAACATTAGAGGTCCAAATATAAGGTCACACAATTCTGATGCCCCTAATAAGATTTCTGAGAGTGTCTTAGAGTCCCTATGTAACATGTAGCTTTTTCCCCAATAAAAAGCAAGAGTTCAATTAGTTGACTAATTGCTCCACAGAGAAGCAATGAAGCCTACGAGAAAACTCTTCCCAACTGGGATCTGACCCTGTCATGAGATGTGAAACAGTTACTACCACCCAGTTAGTATTTTCCATTAGGAATAAATGTACTTGAAGTGACCTGACACTAGTGTTTATCTTTCTTGGGGACCTACAGAAGCTGAAGCCGTGTTAATTCTAGCTCTCTAAGAAGGCCTCAGCACCAAGTCAGGAGGTTGGAAGAGCACTAAGAGAATGCCTCCAATACCTATGTTTGTAAAAGAAAGGCCCAAAAGACTAAACTCCAGGATTAAACTCATTAAAAACAAAAGCAAAAGCTAATTATGTACCTCGTGGGGTTATTTCTTCTTACAAAAACAGTTCTTTAACCCAACCACTCAAACTAATCCACCCGCATATTAAATGGCTTATTACTTTAGAGGGGGACAGAACAGCATATTTCTCACCCCTGTGCTGGTAGGTAGCAAATGGGAAGTTATTTTGCAGTGAAGCAAGAAAGGCATATCTATTTTGCATGCATGACATACGCTAACTGAGAACACATTGGACAGCAGCTGCATTACCATTAACCAGCTTTTACAAATGAAGGTTCATAGCAAGAGTAATGAAAGCCACAGCATTTCTTTTAACATATTCTCCCATTATATCACTATCCCAATAACCTTCCAGGAAAATGAGGAGGTCAAGGGAACAGTCAAAGTTGACAGTGCTGAATCTCCAAACTACTATTATTAAAAACGGCAATTTGGAAAGTGAGAATTGCTGATAGAACGATGATGTGCCAGTTAGTCCAAAGGTGACCATAAGGCCAACAAACTACTCGAGCAGGACCATCAGCCAGGGCAAAAGAGCAAAGGAAGTAAAAATTGGTCTGAGGCAATCGGCACCAATGGTGTATCTGCAGAAAGGGAGGAATGAGTAATATGCCAACGGAAAATAAGTATATAAAACACAAAGCAAAGTAAAATGAAATGTTGCATCACACACATCCTCTAGCTCATAAATACAGATGCTGGAATCACAGAAGGCTGCTGGTCTGAGTCATTTCACAGTCTCTGGGGAAAGAAAACTGATGTACAAAACATTGAGGCTTCACACAGAAACTTATAAATAAGGACTCCTAAGAAAGGTGTAAACAAAATTTAGGGAAAACCACAGACAGAGCATGTAAGTGGAAAGAGCTGATTTTTAAGAGAAAGAACTCCACTGCAGGAATTTTCCAGAAGCATATGGCTGTAGCGTACAAGCGGGTCTCCTGGGAACTGCTCTCCAACGCAGCTTCTGACAACTGCACCTCCAGAAGGTGACATTTTTGGTAGGCACTGCTTAGTACTTTTGGGGATGGCTCCTGACAAGGTTTTGATCCACCCAAGAGCACACTCACCTTCATAAAGGTCAGCAATAATGCTCTACTCCAGGCAAAAAAGAAAGGGGGTTTTAGCAGCTCCCTGTTCACATTGTATCAACCTGTCAAATAAAAATTTCTCCGCCACCAATTTCTTCCTTGGCTGTCATTTGTGGTGATTTACCATGACAATTTTACATAAGCACAAACAAGCCTATGCCTAATGTTCCTTCCACAGCTCCCAGCTCACTACATAACCTGCCCAGTTTCTCCTCCTTTTGCAAATCCTCCGAGCAACAGGAAAAGAGGATCCAATTTATTGACGCGCGTCCAGAAGTCCCCAGATGGCAGGCGATTGCAACAGTCATAAGAAAGAAAACACAGCTAAGTCAAAATAAAGGTTACACAGCTATCCTTAAACTTGCCAAATAACCCTCCCTCCCAGGCTAGAACCAAAAAAAACCAAGAAGAACAACTATTCGGCAGCAAGTCATCAGAAATGAAAACCCTAAAGACAAACCCAGAGCAAGGTCCTTCTTCACATACAATACAGTCATAATGTATATTCACAGGGGGAGCAGAGCACCATGAACTTAGCACACTCTGAATTTCAGGATCTTTTCAGAAATCCAAGTGATCTTTTAAGACAGAGTAGAGGTTTAGTTGTCTCTACTTCTTACCCAGAATAATGATAAAGAAATGCTGAATATCTCAAGCAGGGACAGACCATCAGGCTAACACAGAAACTTTGCATTTGATGTTTTAGAAGCCAGTATGGTAACAACTTCAGTAGTTTAGATTTTCCAGATATACCCCAGAAAATCTACTCCTACATTGTCTTTAAAAAGAAGGGCGGGATTCACCACTGGAGATACAGTACTTCTCTGTCCTTCTCTAACAGCAGGTAGACATTGGAATACTACATCCTCAAATGCAAACCTTTGATTTCCCGTTCCTTTCAATTGAAAGGCGCAGGAGTTTTACAGCATGGCACGAGAGATTGTTTAAACAAATGCTGATTTCTCTAATCTTCAGAGAATAGGCAATTTCCCTTTCTTAGTGTCTGCTAAACCCCTTTGTTCAAGCAAACATTTAAAAAAAAAAAATAGACTTTTCAAAGAATATTTCACTCCGTTCTCTCCCAACCTGTATCTTCCAGCCTGTATTTACAGCCCAGAAACGTACCATGCATTGAAGTAGTTACTGAAAGTACCCAGTTACATGAAAGTAGTTGCTGTTCTTAGGCACGGATCTGTATTTTTATTTGCAGTTGTGGCAGCATAATACGTGATTGCCTGGATAGTTCAAAGCATCAGCCATGCTGCCTACAGTGACTGTTGTGCTAATGATCCACTGAAGATGTGAGATTAATGTTGTTATACATCTCTGCTACTAAATTCCCCAGATCAGTGCTTTTACCCTTTGCAATTCAGCCACCGGAGTGGTTCATACAATAGCAGGTACTTGTGAAGACAGAAGCTTTCTACATTTTTCAAATTAGTAATTATGTCCCACCCACCAGCACCCACCAACAGAAAAAAAACCCTCTAAATAAATTCTGTTATAGAATTCACAGAATCATAGAATTGTCTATGTTGGAAGAGACCTTTAAGATCATCTACTCCAACCATCAACCTAACTCTGATAAATCACAGAATGGTTAGATTTGGAAGGGACTTTAAAGATCACCAAGTTCCAACCCCCCCTGCCATGGCAGGGACACCTCCCACCAGACCAGGTTGCTCAAAGACCCATCCAGCCTGGCTTTGCAGGGATGGGGCTTCCACAGCTTCTCTGGGCAACCTGTTCCAGTGTCTCACCACCCTCATAAGAAAGAATTTCTTCCTGGTATCTAATGTAAATCTCCCCTCTTTTATTTTAAAACTGTTACCCCTTGTCCTGTCACTGCACTCCCTGACAGAGTCCTCTCCAGCTCTCCTGTAGGCTCCCTTTAGGTACTGGAAGGCTGCTCTAAGGTTTTCCTGTAGCCTTCACTTCTCCAGGCTGAACAACAATAAAAAACCATCACCTAAACCCTGTCACTAATCACTATGTTGGTCAGTCAGGATATTACATATTCAGGGACAGGAAGGGGAGGAGGTTCCAAAGCTGTGGGAATTTGCTTGAGGTTTTTCTGTTTCCTTCACACACCAAAGGAATTCTAAACCCTTCAGCATCAGTGACGCACCAGCACCGGATGTCTGAAGTTCTGAAGTCTTCAAGATAGAAAAGCTGTTCCACTCCCAGTCCTGTTCTGGAGATATGGTATCTGGATTCCATAGCAGATAACCTACATGAGTATTATTCAAAAGATCTTTCAGAGCTTTCTCATATTTACATAACTAATACCACTGAGTAAGCACTACCACAGCATATCTGAGCTTACATCTAGCTCCTTATTCAGCCTATGAGTAGCTTTAACTAAGTGAAAGGCAGAAATGAGATGTCACCTAAGATGGATTCTCCTACACTTACTCACTTGTAGCATTATCTAGGACTTGCACATATTCAAATCCAGAAGATACGTGCTTGCTGTAGTAGGTCTGACATGCTGATAAGAGATGTAACACTTAACACGTTAGCCAGTGCTGTACTGTCCTGAGCTCGAGAGAACATCCAGGAGCAAATTCCTTCTGCAGATTTTGAAATCTCAGTTCAAAACAACATATCCTAATACCTCTCATCATTATCATTTATAAATGGTAAAACAAAACAAAAACCCCCACCGGCAAATCTTAACTACTGGATACAAACCCAACCCATGCTGGTTTTCTTCCCCTTGAACACTTCCTTACCTCCAAGTACAAAGGCAAACAGCTTTGTTTAACCACTGTCACACATTTCTTGCCCTGCTCCCATGTAGTATCTTGTTTATACCATTCATTCTATTGATAATGGCTTCACTATTTCCAAACATTCATTTCTTTATTTTAACATGCTATCACACCATCAAAAGTCAATCAACATTCAAAATATGAGTGAATCCAACACCTGTAAGTGCAAGTGATTTCATGTATTTCTAGCTCAGATACCAAATACACTTAACTCTTTTTTTGGCCTGATGCTCACGTGCAAGTCAACCTAGCCTAGGGAATTAGTAGAGACACAACGGCCTCACAAGCAGTGAGGTTGCACAGCTACATTAAGTCTGATCAGGAGTCAGTCCAATTTCTCCATGCTTCTAATGAAGTTCATTCCTATAGCTGAATTATCCCTTTCTCTCAAGCTGCTTTAGTGGAGTAACACAAGCTAACAGATGCATCAAGGACAACACTCATAGAATCATATTGTCTAGGTTGGAAAGGGCCTTTAAGATCACAGTTCTCTACAAATACCTAAAAAGATGTTGCAGCAAGATGGGCGTTGGTCTCTTCTCCTGAGTAACAAGTGATAGGACAAGAGGAAATGGCCTCAAGTTACACATGGCAGATTTAGAAAGGATATTAGGAAAAAATTCTTCACTGAAAGTGTTATTAAGTATTGGAACAGGCTGCTCAGGAAGTGGTTGAATCATCACCCCTGGAGGTATTTAAAAGATGGGTGGATGTGGTGCTGAGGGACACGGTTTAGTGGTGGTTTTGACGGTGTTAGGTTGACGGTCGGACTCAATCTCCTAATTTATCACTGTTACCACACGAACAACGGGTGCAATTCCATGCACAGCTGTAGGTGGTTTGTATCTAGAAGAAGCAGTTAAAACCAAGTTGATCACTTGACTTGGTAATATTCCACCAAGGTATCATTTATTATGGATGCCCTGTTCATTATGCATGGCCTTGGCTAAAATGCAGAAGAGTTTGAAGAACAGCTTCAAAAACAAACATCGCTTTACAGGATTCCTTAAAGGACTCACTCCCAGTTCCCAGTTGTCTTTAGGAAGCAGCGGTGTCAGAATGATTTCATTATGTCTAACTTTATGTCCGCTCTTAAATCATTTCTCCCTACTTCAAAATGAAGAAGTACAATCACGCATTCCTCACAGCAGGACTTTTCTGACTCCAGTTACAATGCTCTGAACTTGTCTAGGGGCAATGGAGTGAGGAATAAACTCAGGCTTTTCCTCCTCTCTCTTCTCTAAGCATAAACCTTCATGCTCCCTTTTCACATGGGGCTGAAATACCCTAAAAACCTCACAGGTTCAGAGCATGCCCTCAATAAGAAAAATGATCTTAACATCATCTTTCCCAGGTGAAGAGTAAAGGCAGAGGCTGGATGGGGCTTTGAGCAACCTGCTCTGCTGGGAGGTGTCTCTGCCCACAGCAGGGGGGTTGGAACTCCATGATCTTTCAGGTCACTTCCAACTCGAACCATTCAATGATTCTACGCTCACAGGGATCTCAGGCCACCTGAGTGTGATCGGAGCAGATCTGCCGAGCCTAGAAACTGCTCTGGGGAGGTTATTTCAGACCAATCCCAGCTTGCTATAAGTGGGCTAAGTGTCCATTAGCAGACAGATTAGGTGCACCCCCGGAGCATCGCTTCTGACTTAGTTTCATACTAAAGAAATCCACTTTGTGCACTCCAAGAACCACGGTGCAGTGAATGAGAGATTACCTTAGAAGCTTACCACTGACCTGAATTCAAACATCACGGTAAATACCCACCTGACAAACAGAATTTCTTTTGTGTATCCAAGCACGGTTTTGACCCGATTTACAGCACTGCATAATGCAATCTGAGCAGTTCCAGCTCCTCGATGTTAGTCACTACTCACTAATTAAAGAAATATTACACTCAGCTGAGGAAATGAGGTCGACAGGTAAGCAAGAAGAAAAGGATGAAATCAACTTATAAATTGGAAATATTAGGGGCCTTAAGTTACACTCATTAACATACATTATACTGAGAAAGAAAGCAAGTCAACATTTGAAACAAGTTTTCAAAGTCACAACCCTCCTTTTTTAAGAAAAAACTTTATACTGGATTTTAACTCGTTTTTTAAGAAATTAGTGCTTCAGTGACAGCCATGATCAAAGCTTCTCTTTCTGCAGCCAGGAAATAAGGTTGTTACAGCTACCCTGATGACAGATGTGTTTCTAGCACTTCCACCCTCTGTTCCAACCTACTGACTGCAACTGATTTATAGCCTTTCTAGAACACCTTTAATATCTGTCTTTGGGTTTTGTTTAGTTATTTAGCATTCAAAATTTCATTTTATTTGTATGCATTAATAATCCCTGTAGAGGTGCTTCTTTAGCACCTTTCAGATGTGGTTTGCAAAGTAATTTACAGATGCTAAGTCTAATTACTGCCCATGAGGTTCTGCTCTGCCAGAACATACTATCTTCTCCGCTTAGTGATTGCACAAAGCAGTTATTCATTCAAGCTGGTGCTGGAGGAACCTGGAAGACATCAGTGAGGCCCTGACCCCAAAAAGACTTGTGCATACAAAGATGCACATGCTGCAAACAGATTATTGAAAACAGGGAATAAAGCAGTCCCCACCAGTTCTTTGGGTCATTCCAGGCACAGGTTAGAACAATCCTATGAAGGGTTTCAGAATATGCAGTCTGAAAAAATGAGGGAGTTTGAGAGTGACTGATCAAGAGCTGCAGGATGGGCTGACAGGGTGGACATCTGCTGTCCATGGACCAACAAAGGTCTGTACAAGGCACGGTGGTGTTGCCTGGATGAGGATATACAGGCAGGGATGTGCACAACTGCGGCACATAAAAACATATAGCATGCATTGAACACCCAGTGCATGCAGTATAAATGAAGCCTGCTCACACACGTTGCAAGTAAATAAAATATTCAATACCTTAGCGAGAGAAGACATAGGTGAGTGCACAAGAGGATTACACTGAGTGGCTGGACAAGTCGAAGCGAGTCTGGTCCCCAGTGTTAGCTCTTGGACAAAGAGCAGCACCCAACAGGGCCAGCAGGACTCAGCATCCTTGGCAGAGCTGGCAATGCCAAGCACATATCGCTGGGGGGTGTGATCTGTGAAGACACAGGTAACTTAGTGTTTTCTTGGCCATCCCATAAACTCAAGTTTTAGAAGCAAAATTGAACGCTCAGTCAGAATATTTGCTATAAGTATAAAAAAAAATGAAACTTTCCACTAATCTGTATGTATCAGTTCCCATTTAATCTATGGGGTTTTTTAATAGGATACAACTGTGGCACTGACATAACTGAGTAGACACATTTTCAGCTGCAGATGCTAAAAATATGAACCTTCAAAATAAACAGTTCCTGTTTCCACTAACCAGAAAGAAAGCGTGAAAACGTCTACAGAAGTCTCAACTATTCAAGGCACAGCAAAAATGCCAGGTTTTGCTCAGGTAGAGCAATAGGCTGTTATAAATCTATTTTAAATGTATATGTAATGTTAATAAGCAAAAAGAAAGCGATCCTGCCAATAGTAGTGTTACTGGATTGCATCCATTACACTCATGCATTTTATAAACAGCCAGCTATTTGATTCTGTGTTGACATCGAAATTTGTCTATTGAAATTTATACTGGGGAGGTCACAGATGAAACCCCCTATTTACAGAGTTGGTACAGCATCTAAGAAATCAGGAATTTTACTAGGTTTGGGCAGGTTGTTGGTTTTTTTGTTGGTTTGGGGTTTGTTTGGGTTTTTTTCAAACAGCGTTCAAATATTTCAACAAATATAAGGAAGACTTTGCCAAAAACACAGCAAAATGTGTTCCGACTGGAGCTTACAAATACAGTACAGAGTAACAAACAAGGGTTCCTGAGATGCCTGATTTGCTTAGATCAAGCAAATGTCACTTTAAAATGGCAACGTACAGAGGAAAATACTGGGTCCTCATGCATAGTTGTTCAGACAGCTGTAATTCTTCCCAAGGTACAGCCTGAGCTCAATTTATCACTCTCTTCAGTTTCAAGGTGTGCTAAAACAGGGACACATGAGGAAGAAAAGGTGTCATTTTATAGAGCACGGGCAGACAGGTTGGGCAGCCAAACGGCCAGAGCTGGATACCAGGGGAATAGAGAGAGAACCAAGGTTAGACCAGAATAAAACTCAAGGTCCAAGAAGAAACTGAGAAGGAAAGCAGTGATCTCTGTTGCTGCTGAGCTGAGGAGTAGCTATAACATTTCCCAAAGGCAGTGGGAAGCCTCAGGCCTGACCAAACCTTTTGCATTTAAGAAGCCACAGCTAGGAAGCTCCTTCCCACACCTGGATATCCTAGACATTCACCTCCATCCTGCTGCAAGAGGCTGTCCTGGGGATGTCCTATTGATGCCACCTACCACTGGGATTATTAGAGGAGGATAAAACTCCTGCTACCTCCAGTTTTCTCTCTGATTTCATATCAGCAGTTACCCTTTCTTCCCACTCATCATGTCAATCCTTTTGGTGGCAGAGTCAGACATCCATCCTACTTCACCACTCAGATTTTCATGGGGAAGGCATATGTGTTGGTGTCTGTTAATTAATTTCCACCTCATCCAAAATCAACTAAATCCAGCTCTGGGAATACATCATGATACTTAGCACAAGGTGCACATCAAATCACGGGGCCCTCTTTCTCAGCTGGAGTAACTACTCAAATGTAAATGCAGAACACAGACACCTTTATCATGTAATTTCTTACCCACTTACCTAACACTTTGTGAAATGAAAGCCAAAAAAAAAAATTAAAATCAAGGCACACTTTAACAGTAGATACTCTGTGCTGATTTCCACCCATGAATACATTTTTAACTGGATTTTCCCCTTAATTTAAAATGGTACCTCGCAATCAGTTTGAGATAAGCAGAGGAATGCTCAATGCTCACACACTGCCTAGAGTCAGTTTAGGCTCTGTTAGTGACACTGCTTAGGACAGAGACATTTGAACAACATCTTGTCCAGCACGTGGCTTATAACTGACCAGATGGTTGGTTTTCAGACCACTTTAAGCTCTTCCAGACACAGCAAATGTTGGTGATCACAGTGTGGTGAGTAGGACTGGGGAGGTGATCGTCCCCCAGTACTCAGCATTATTAAGGCCCCACCTCGAGTACTGTGTNGCCCAGGGAGGTGGTTGAGGCACCATCCCAGGAGGTATTTAAAAGACAGGTTTACACAATGCTTAGTGACATGGTTTAGTGATGGTTTTTATCAGTTAGGTTGATGGTTGGACTAGATGATCTTAAAGGTCCCTTTCAACCTAGATGATTCTATGGTTCTATGATAGCAGTGTACTCTGAGGACATGGCCATAACCCTAGGAATATGCTGGCACGTTAGCAACAACACATGAGAAGAAGAGATGGTAAGAGTACTTTAAAAGGCCTCAGTAGGCCTGAAAAGGGAAATTAAATAAACTGTTTATCCTTTCAGTTAACAAGATGAATGCTTGGTCCCCTCTGAAGCCACAGTTGTACCCCCAGCCTCGTTACTGGTGCATGTGTGTGCTGGAGCACCAATACTGCAGGTGGGAGACACTGGGGCAGTGAAGTGATGCAGGGACAGAAGGAAACAAATTGTTGAGATCTTGAGGCAATGCTTCAGAGAGAGGCAAGATTGGCATCAGACCCCCTGAGATCCACCTCCAGACCTCAGCAGGAGATTTTAAAGGCAGATGGAGGGTGCAAGAGGAGACGTCTGCTCTTACAGCAGTATTTACTCCTTCTTTGAAGAAAAGGTAGCAAATGACATAGAAATATTCCTCAGGCTGGACTTGGCACAGGAGCTATGAGTCCAGATATGCTGTGTGAAGTACACCTGCACATCCAGCTGCTATCAGTAGCAAAATATTCTAAGCGTAGCAAAGTACCAAGCACAAGAACTTACCACCACAGAAAACAGAGCAAAAGTGTCTGAACAGGAGGCAAGTGGCAGATGAAGCCTTCTTTCCTGCCACATTACCTCTGTGCTTCAGTTTCCCCTGCCAGATCCACCTCTGGCATGGCTCAGCAAGGATCAGGAGCCCTGGTCCTGGGCAGCAGTTACCTGCAGAGAGGCCCCTGGTGAGGGCAAGTGAGACCTGGTCATGCCCTTGGGCCCTGACACGCTGGCCACGGGTGAGCAAATGTTTCCCTTACTGCCTTCCTGCATCACCTCACTGAAGCACTGAGAGAAGCTAAAGTTTTTAAGATTTCTACAACTTTTTCAAGAATGAGGGTGACGTACAAGTGCCAATTAGCAGAAATCCCACTCATCTAAATACATGTTTTAATTAAAATCATTTTAAAAAACTCTTGAAAATAATTTTTTCCTGAGGTCAATCAACATAACAGCTCTTCATCATGACCCTACCGAGACTGACGTATTCTTTATGCTCTGTTTGCAGTCCCACTCACTTTAACACTACTACTGCTAGAAGAAATTACTGTTAAGGCAACGAAGCGCTGTCGCTTTGCAGTGCTGTAAAAGAGATCAGGTGCATCTTCCTCATCGCACATGGAATAGTGAAGCAAGCTCTTTGCAGTTAAGCAGTCACCAGCAACATGCCAAAACTGATGCCCACCCCTAAGACAGCTCATTCCAACCCCTAAGACAGCTCCCCTGCGGTACCGGTTTCCCCCTCCCACGTTAATTTTCAGCTGGGCTGCTCCCCAGCAAGGATCGCTTCACCACTGTGCCACATTCTGTGCTGAAATATGAAGAAGGGCAAGGTCAAGTGGAAAGGTTAAGGGCTGCTTAATCCTCCCTGGATGCTGAGAGAAAGCTCCCCAGATCTGGGGTCTGGGTTGTTGTATTTCATACTTTGGCCTCGCTCACTCTCTCCCGCAACTCAAGTCCAAAATGGTCCGGTTTTAGAGAGGTTAAACATAAAAAAGCCACATGTCCGTTACAGGCTTGATTTTTGTAATGTCAATCTGCTAATTAAAGTGGGTAGCTAAATATTCTGAAGTAGCACATTCTGCAGGTTTTACTATATGTATTTACACGCTGTTACAGTGGGGCTTCTCAGGAGGCAGCAAATCCCAGCAGGGTAATTGGTCTTTACATTCAAATAAAAACAAAAAAAAAAAAAGAAAAAGCCTAACACAAAAATAATATTCTTTCTTTACAGAGTGAGCTTCAGTAATGAAATTAGGAGTTCTAACACAAAGCTATAAAGGGTGACAAATCTCTCTTGCAATTCTTAATTTGTGTTAACCCCTTGACTCTGGCAGGGCTGGAGCTCCTGACATGAAGTGCTAATGCATTTAGCATTAAACACACACGCTAAATGCATTAGGATTATTCCATGCTAATGGAAGCATTCAGGGCCTGTCAGATAGGTCGAGTATTTGCTTCACTTGGGTGTTTACTACGAGTGAGGCAGCGTTTCAGCATCAAAGCCTTGTCAGAAACTTTAATGATCTTTATTTGGAGAAATTGCATGGCGCTATCCTGCATTCCATTGTTTTTTCTCCCACTCTTAACCAGCTAAAGATTGGAGTTTGAAAGGGTGCTCTAATTAACACCTTACCTCTAATTCATTGATGTGTAATTTATGAAGAAGAAAACTTTTCTTTTGTTACATCTCTAAAGAGGTATCTTTTGGATTTAAAATACAAGGAGTTTACTGAATATTGAATACAACCTGTCTTAAGCACAGGAAGAGAAAGGAGTCCTGTAGTGAATCCGCTCCTTTTGGTATTTGAGTTCAGAGGTTTAAAAGAAAGAGGAACAAAAGCAGAAGAAATTAGTATCATAGAGTATTTGGTTGGTAGTATATATATATAATATATTACGGAGTGCACTGTCAAGGAAAACCATGGCTTACTTTTTGATGCCCGGTGATACAAGCATAAGTGTAATGTGACCTGCAACACACTTGTATAAACCTCTGAGTATTGTTATTCTGAAGAACTGATCTATATATTGTCACATATATCACTATATCAAACAAACATCCTAAAATATTCAAACTAAGTCATTCCAGATCACATATACATATATATATAGACAAACACACACCCACCCCCCAGAGTAATATTTAGATCATTGCTCACAGACAGTAATGGAAATGATGCTTGACTGGAAAAGGGAAAGGTTGTCCATTATATGACTGAGATTTCATGGCCATGGGGTGGGGAGGTCACTATCGAACTCCGAGTAACTGCTGCAGGTCTCCACTCTCCATTTATTTATCAGCATCACTACACAAAACCATAATTCTCTAGAGAGTTTGTTTGCTTTTTTAACTTCATGCAATTAGTCACTAACCTGTTAAGAATTAAGCACAAGTCATCCTGGTAGTCACAGGACATCTTCAGTACTGTCCTCTGGATTTCAGGTTACAAGGGCAATAGAGATTTCCTTCCAGAAAGAAGGTGACACCTGACTTAGAGTCATCATACAGAGAGATTAGGCAAATGTCTGTGGGAGCGAAACCACAGAATCACAGAATATCAGGGATTGGAAGGGAACTCGGAAGATGATCTAGTCCAATCCCCCTGCTGGAGCAGGAACACCTACATCAGGTCACACAGGAACGTGTCCAGGCGGGTTTTGAATGTCTCCAGAGAAGGAGACTCCACAACCTCTCTGGGCAGCCCCTTCCAGTGTTCTGTCACCCTCACTGTGAAGAAATTTTTCCTCATATTTAAGTGGAACCTCTTGTGTTCCAGCTTGTACCCATTGCCCCTTGTCCTATCACTGGATGTCACTGAGAAGAGCCTGGCTCCATCCTCCTGACACTCACCCTTTACATATTTACAAACATTAATGAGGTCATTAATGCATGGCACAGCAGAAGTTCCACCTGTGACAAATTATGAGGTGTGCCCAGGGCAGCAGAAGCTCAGAGCTGACAATGGATGGCATCTGGATTTTCAGAACAAACTCCCAAACATTTCTTGTTATTCACAGCTGACAAAGCATCACCAAGACACGCTGCTTTGATTTCTACCTGTCAGGCTACATTCCAGCCCCTGTGATGCATCCACCTGGAAAACTCAGAGAGACAATTTTATGATGGGAGAAATAAGACAGCAACCGAGTCTTTGCAAATAAGAAAGCCCATAGACTAGTTTGTGTTGTTTCCTCCCAACAGCTTTCCCCATAAGCCATCCAATGGCGACGCCTTGAGTAACATAACTCCTCACCTTCTTCTCTAAAATGCTCTGTTCATGGTGAAAGGCATGTCCAGATTCAAATGCTCAATAATTCAGCGTTAAAAGATGGTGACAGACTTGAAGAGGAAGAGAGCTGGACTTACATGGTATCACTCACTGCCATTGCTTCCCCACCATCCCTCACCCCACAACCCTGTGACACCTGAGGGGAGTCCACAGAGAGCAAAGCAAACCGCAGCCTGGAGCAGCAGATCCAGGCAAGTGCTAAAATACCTGATGGGAGGACTCTACCACTCATTCACAGAGCTAAACAGGGGAGAGATGCTCTCCTTTTTTCAGAGCAGGAGGAAAAAAATGTCAGTCTTTCTTATATTCTTTAGCAGGAAGGTGTCTGCTGTGTGAAATCACCTACTTTGTATGCTTTATCCCTGGTTCCACCCTAAATATAGCTTTTTAGACAGGCACTGGCTGGGGCAGAGACCATCTTGCGTACACAGGTCAGCACAACGGGGCTCCATCCTTGGTGGGCTTTTAAGAACAACCATAAACACAATCAGCAATAATAATCCCCACTTAAGTTACTGAAGGTATTTTTAGGCTAATGCCCAGCTTAAAAGCATAATTCATTCACAACAATGAATAGAGCCAACCGAGCATCAGTAATAATCCTCTCACATTACAGAAAGCACACTGAAATGTTAGAACAGCACAGTGGCGATAACTCCTCCTCATTACCAACTGTGAGCTACAATCTGCGTGAGATATCTTTTTCAACATCAAAAAGCTCACAGTTCAGTGCAGGGAGGGGTAAAAGATGGAGATGGATGCCTTACGCCACTGAATTTAAAACCAGGACGTTTACTCTAAGTGAGGAAAGCCAGCCTTTGGAGAGAGTTGGCTATAAAAAAAAATGAAAGAGAGAGACAGAGGAAAGAAAAAAAAAATCACCTGCTAGTTTCATACCACGGGAAAGAGTAACTCTGCAAACTCCATGAGTCAGCCTATCATCAAGTAATCTGAATATAAAAGCAGGAGCTCTGCAAAGCAGCGCAAATGATTCAGTAATAACCCCCCTTCACACTCCCTCGTCCCTGTTTTTCCTTTCATTAGCAGGCACAGTGTTTCCCATTAGCTTATTGCTTCTGTACCTGCTTTGCTTTAGTTTCCTCCAGGAATTTCCACTGACTGCTTATCAAGCAGCTCCTCTACTACCCAGTTTCATGGCCTTGGCTTCATTTCTGCAAGTCACCTGCATTAGTAAATGCTGGATGCGTGGGAAAAGAAGGCTCCACATTTCAAGAACCAAGTAAGATATGGCTGGATGAGGGGAGAACAGCAGATGACATCTACCTTGACTTCAGCAAGGCTTTTGACACTGTCTCCCATAACATCCCATTAGGAAACCAAGGAAGTGTGGGCTAGATGAGGGGAAAGTGAGGTGGATTGAGAACTGGCTGTGTAACAGGACTCAGAGGGTTGTAGTTAATGGAGTAGGGTCAAGTTGGAAGCTTGTAATCAGTGCTGTCACCCAAGGGTCAATACTCGGTCCAGTCCTGTTCAACATAATCATCAATGACCTGGATGAGGGAACTGAGCGTATCCTCGGCAAGTTCGCTGATGATACCAAACTGGGAGGGCTGGCCAACACTCCAGAAGGCTGTGCTGCCATCCAGCATGACCTGGACAGGCTGGAGAGCTGGGCAGAAAAGAATCTCATAAGATTCAGCAAGAGTGTAGGGTCCTGCACCTGGGGAGGAAGCATTCTGGGCACCAATATAGGTTAGAGGCAGACCTGCTAGAAAACACTTCTGAGGAGAAGGATCTGGGGATCTTGGTAGACAGTAAACTATCCATGAGCCAGCAATGTGCCCTTGTCACCAAGAGGGCCAATGGAATCACAGGCTCCATAGGGAAGAGTGTGACCAGTAGGTCGAGGGTCATTCTCCCCCTCTACTTGGCACTGGTGAGGCCATAACTGGAATAGTGCATCCAGTTCTGGGCTCCCCTGTTCAAGAGAGACAGGGAACTACTGGAGAGAGTCCAGTGTAGGGCAACAGAGATGGTCGAGGGATTGGAGCATCTCCCTGATGAGGAAAGGCTGAGAGAGCTGGGACTCTTTAGCCTGGAGAAGAGAAGGCTGAGGGGAGACCTTATTCTTGCTTACATGTATCTGAAGGGTGGGTTGAAGGAGGATGGAGCCAGATTCTTCTCAGTGGTTCCCACTGACAGGACAAGGGGCAACTACCACAAGCTGGAACACGGGAAGTTCCATTCAAATATGAGGAAAAACTTTAGTGTGAGGGTGCCAGAGCCCTGGCAGAGGCTGCCCAGGGAGGGTGTGGAGTCCCCTTCTCTGGAGACCTTCAAGCCCCACCTGGATGCAGTCCTGAGTGATGTGCTCTGGGCAATCCTGCTTTAGCAGCGGAGTGGGACTGGATGAGCTCTAGAGGTCCCTTCCAACTCTGATAATTCCCTGATGTCATGATTCCATGATTCACTCCAACCAGGCAGGGCATAACCATAACGTGAGACTCTCCTGCCTCCCCTCCTGAGGCACCTCCCCACGTACCACACAACACTTGCTCGGGTGCTTACCTCAAAATAACCTCAAAATAAGTACATGTGCTGGATAAATATAAAGTGCTAATCGAAACAATGCAGCTGGAGAAGACTGCTGTGTCCTCCCGGTCACAGGTGCTTCCTACTTGCTGCCTTTCAAAATTCTATTTCTAAATAATTCATATTTTTCATGTTGGACTCCTCACCCGTCCAGAAAACCCAGAAATGTACAGACTAATGGCTAAATGCAACCTCGAGTAAGTGGGTTTCAGTAATGGCGTGGCATGGAGAGATCAATTACAGCTGATGATGAGGTCCAAGGAGTGGCACATGTGCTAATAGAGCACTAGGTAACCACAGGAAACACCCTGCACCCACAGTAGCCCCTGGCTGTGCAAAAAGAACAGAATGAGATAAAACAAATTGCTCTCCCTGTTCATAATGCCTGAAAAGCACTATTCCACCATGTACATTAGCAGTTTCTAATTTTTTAAAAATGAGCTTCATCTCCATTAATTTCTCCTCTTCCTTGCTTACCCTGGGACCCAAAAGGAGGATGGAAGCAGGAGGTCATTAGAAAGTGCAGAGCTCTGAGGATGCTGTGAGGGAAGGGACCAGGAAGGATAATGGGATGCAGGTCTGGTCACCAGCCTGGCAAATGAGGTGGCAACTCCAGCAGCACTCAGCCACGCAGCTGAAAATGCCCTGCAGCACTGAGAAATTCTGCAGACACCAGGGAGAAAAGGCAGGAGGGATATCCAGCTACCGCAGTGTGCTCGGCTGCTTTTCCAGGGGGAGGAGGGAGCCTGCACCCGACCTTTACAAACTCTCAATCTACAAGCGAGGCAAATCCCAGCAATCCTGAATACCTGATTTATAATAATTCTAGGCAAAAAAAAACCCCTACATTTGTGCCAGGAAGAAATCAGAAAAAAAAAAGGCAAATGGAAATGCTGCTGTGTGTCAGAGGGCACTGTGGTTGTTCATGGCAGGTCAGCCATGCTATAGAATAATTGGAAAACTCTTGTTAATTGATTTGTATCATTTACGTAGGTCAACATCAGTCATTTTCATGGTGGCATCAAACTACTGAATCTGGGACTTCTATTAATGGCATCTTCTTGGATATGACCCATAAACGAGTACCGTCCTCGTCTGCAAAAGCAGCAACAACAGACAACCCAGTCACAGAATCAAACACCTTTTAAGAGTAATGAAGAGCTTTTGTAAAATGTCATGTAAGGCAGTCACTGATTAAACTTCATGACGAAAAAGACCATGGGCTGCTTTGGCTAATCACTGTTCGCTCTCTCTGTCCAAAGCCCAGTCCTTCTTTGGGCCAATGAAGATATATCTGAACATAGACCTGAAATTAAAGTGATCTAATGCATACCAGTAATTGCTTCCCCTCACTATCAGCAAGAAGCTATAGATTAACTTGTTAATTCAAAATGTAGCACACTGAACTGTCTTCTCTCTGTAAGGATGGTTTCAGGAAGCTCAGAAATAAACCAGGACAACATTTGTTATTAAATCTTTAAGATTTCCTAAAGTAAACAAGAATCTGTGCAGGTGCTCCATGACTTTCTGTTTTAACTTCCTAAAAGCGGTGGACTGAATTTGATGAGGTCAATTCAACAATACATACATTCTCAGCTGTTTTTTCTTGCAAGAACAAAGAGGTAAGCGTCAAGAAGGAAAAACTTACAAAACTGTGTGGATTTACAGCCACACAATAAAAAGCAAATGCAAAAAGGTAACAGCCTTAGATGCTATCGGAACTCAATCCTGGATTCTGCGTGTCTGCATTCCTCCCTCAGTACATTACAGACCATTTATTTATCCTAGACCTAAGAAATGTCATGGCAGGAAGGTCATTTTAGATCCCTGTGTGTGGAGGTTCCTGCAGAGGTGCCTCATAGACTAAGGAGCATCTCAGGTGGAGAAGAAACATTCTAACAGACCATCGTTTCCATAGGTGACAACTTGAGTCCGTACCAGTGTCTGTAACTCAGCTGGGCCATCATACAGAGACCGGACACCACAGCAGACCAGCCACTCCTAACTGGTGAACACAGTTGTCAGGGTAGAGCTTAGGTGAAAAAGCTTTCCTCGCTTTTTGCTGCAGTTAATCATCCCATTCATCAACTCCTTAGAGAGAGATCCAGCCATCTTTTAAGTTACACTTAGAGTTTGCTGGAATGTATACATTAAAGGGCAGAATAATGGAGAGAAACTCTTTCTGCTAATAAACCTAAGTGATCTGATGACTTAAGACATGTCAGTAATGTAAGAATCAACAAAACCCCAAATATCAAAGTGGGTCCCCAAGCAGTCCCCTCTCCATTGCTCAGAGAATTTATCCCTCAGCCCGCACACCTGTGCTGAGAATTCTCTCGCTCATTCACCTTGGCAAAAAGCAAGCAGGAAGAAATAGCCTGGAATTTCGCTGTGCATAATGAAAAAACAAGATCACTGGCATTATCTGGTTTTGTGTCTAAACTGTTCTACATACCCGATAGAACTGAAATCAGCACTTAAAAAAAGAAAATGAAAAATGTTGAATGTAGGGCTCCCACTGGGTTACTCACTGTCTGCTGTTTGTGAAGGGAAGAAGAGGGTTATCTGAATGCTGGTACCACTGCAAAGTTAATCCAGACAGAATGTAGTCGGGATTTGGTTGTTCAATTAAGAGCTTATTTTGCATTTAACAAATACTCACTGTTTGCTCTATAAATTTGTCCTTTCTCAGAGCGTATAAAGCAGGCAGAAAGCAGGGTGTGCAAGGATGATACGCAAAGGCTTGGTCTTGTCTCATAACTGATTCAAATACATAAAACCATCTTCTTTCTCCCTTCCCATCTTCATGTTTCAAGTAAAAACACATCAAAGAATGTCACTCCAAGCCCTCTCTTTCCCTTCTCTCATCACTTCTTCTTTTGCCCCTAAATACAAGGCCCAGAAGTCCCTGCTAAATCTTGGTTCCTTGCTTATTTTCTTGGTTTCACGTTCATTATTTATGACCATCATGATTTAGTAGAGTAATAAGTGCAGCTTCAGGCAGTATCAAAGCTCCACCGTGCTTGCACTGAGCATGAGTTTAGCCTCTAATCTAAATAACCATGTGGACAATGAAGAGCAGAAAATATTTGTGGTAGAAATAACCAAGGTCAGGACTTGTGTTTCCCCCCAGTGCTCCTCCTGTGCCCTTCAGGGCCTCTCCAGCCCACTATTCCTCCTCCCCACCCGCTCCCACAGCCATGCTCCTACCTTTGCAGCTTCCCAGGGGTAGGAGGCTGAGCAAGTGAAGCAGGAACTACCACAGCCAGAACTGACCAGCACACCAACATCCACCCTTCTGGGCTTCCCAGTAGCCCACCTCTGTCAGGATTGAATTTTTATCTCAGTTTTAGAAAATAAAAGTGGAAGTGCCCTAGATTTGTCTTGATTTGGTTGGAATAATAACCCAGCATTTTGCTGTGATATCCCACTACTTCTACGCACCTTCTCTTTCAATCTGTATCCATACAAAGGATATTTAAGGCCAGCCCCTTTCACCACAGCCTTTTCACCAGAGACACAGAGAACATAGGACTTACTTTCTCTGTGCAACAGTAACTTATCAAGCTCCTCTAAAACTACTGTTTTGAAAACATCACAGGTTCCTTGTGTGTCCACAGCTTTAGGCTATATCCAGTGGCCTCCACAGCAGGGCACATCTGCATGATTTTAGGAAGCACCAAAGCTCCTTCTGAAGCTCTAACGTCTCAGGCTGTAGCAACATGATCAGTAAATTTTGGAATTCTTCTGTGGAGAATTTGGAAAGCAGAACCTGATTGAATCCAAGTCAGGTGCTGCCAACACAACTGTCCCAGTGGAGCCATTAAGAACGTTGCCTCTATTTGCGTTCAGGTAAGAGGAAGATTCAAGCACAACTGTCCATTACATCTTGAGCTGGGTGGCTTAGAACTATACCAAGATTTGGCTGGGTTTTGTCTTTTCATAAAGATTTAAATGCTTATTTTGAGCAAAACTAAATTAAAGTTAATAGCAAGGTGGTGCTATGCTAAAGACGGTGGTAGTTAAGCCGTGTTTAATTAACCTGCTGAACCGGAACCTGTGGGATGTTGAAAGCAGAGCACGGTTCTTAGAAAAGCTCAGCAAGATGTTTACTATCAACTACATACACAAATACACGAGCTAGAACAGCATTACAATAGTGACTGATTAGTAGTTATAGTTTAGGGGCAGCTAGTGTTTCTAGCTGGGAGCAATCTCGTCTCTGTAGTTTTAAACTGTTAAATGCATCATCAAGGATTTCTGCCTTTCTCTCTGGAATTAGGCAGCGACCGAGACTAAACGGACCGTTGATCTGTTTCAATACTGAAAATTGGCCCAGGATATGAAGACTGCCCTTTGGCTGAGGGAAACATCTCAACACCTTATCTGCACAAGAACATAAGTGAATTTCAAGCCCTGCTTGGTAACCACATACACGGAGACAAAACTTAATTTTCCACCCCCTTTTTTCATATATCTTGATTTTCTCCCCCATTTGTCTCTGTAAATTTCTGAATTCATCTCTTCAGCTTTATGAATCAGACCTTAGAGGGCAAGAAGATGAAACCTTGATGATTTAAATTAACCCCTTTGATATTGCAGCTGCTGCTAGAAAGTAGAGCAGACCTTATCTCTCAAGTTGCCAGTCATTTTGTGGTATTTGCCTCAAATTAAAAAAAGCACCTGCAAATAACAGTAGAATCCAATTAAAAATTCATTTATAAATTCACTGCAAACAGGGAGATGACAGGGAAATGGTTAAGCAGATCAGTGCTGGTCACACAAACCAGAACATTCTTACAATTTCTCCATGAATATCTAAAAATGAACATTTTCTCTGCACCTTCTCCCTGAAATATGTCCTGAGGGTTTCTAATTGATTGATAAGCCAGTGCCAGCTTTCTTCCCAAATAGGCAAGATCACTTACCTCAAAATTTAGAAGGTATAAAATCATTATCTACACCATTTAAGAATATACTTCTCTTTCCTTGCTTTTACACCATACTCCCCCTCTCCTCTTCTCTTGCCCTTTTGTGGGGTAACAGCAATCAGATACCCAAACCCCCCCTTTTCTAAGGTCCTAAATCCTTTCCTTTGTCTTGTGCATCCCCTTCTCCCCCCTCCATGGTTTAGCATTTTGCACTTGGAGCAGAATTCTCCCATACCTACACATTCTAATACATCCTGATCTTTCCATTTCTAAATCTGATCCCAACTGGAAACAAAAGCAATTTTACAAATAATAGGAAAGCCTGAGGTTGGGTATGGAAAAGCTGAAATGGGCAAGGGGAAGATGTGATCTTTCTGTGATGCAAATAATGTTCTGCATTAAATGTGTAACCAAAAATAAAGCTCCCTGAGGTATATTTGCTAGTTCAGACAAGAAACATCTTTAGCATATAAACACGGAGTGTGGATTGAAATATTTCTCTGTGTGAAAATAACCAAGGATATAATTAGAATGGTTCTTGGGCTCAACTGTATTTTTCTAAACAGTTCAACTTTCTGCTGTTTGCATTGAAAATATTGGCGTACTGGGGTATTTGCACAAAGGTAGCACGGTGTACAATCAGCCATAAAACATAACTGGGGGGAAATGTTAGATGTTTTAAATGCCTTAAAAATACAAATGTAAGACAGTTATAGTACAAACTGAAAATCGGGGCCAATTCTCTTCTCATGCAGTTTGTATCTAATAATGCAGGTGTCCAGAACTAGCAGGAGTGTTTGGCTGAGATTCCCAAAGGGCACAATGCACATTAAACCTAAGCTCCTATTTTTAGCCCTTCGCTCGATATCCTGCAGTTTGAAAGTAAAAATCAAAAATTTAATTTCATTAAATTTAAACAGATATAATTCATTGAACGATTCAGGGGAAGGGCAGTTTTAATAAATAAGTATGTTTTGGTGTTTAACTTACTCTAAGGCCAAAGCTACTAAATTTGATGAGTACAGCTGAATTGTGTGAAGTTACCCGACTTGTTGGACTGAAGAACAGAAGTGAACAAGGCGGCTGCACTGTCACGGCTACTTGGTTTGATTCTGTAGGCAACTGAATTTCACAGGCAAGACTTGGAGAAAGCTAATACTCAGCCAAGGGACTCCCAGCACCTCTTGGATGAGTCGGTCAGGACCTTTGGAATCTCAGACTCTAAGTGCATTTCTCAGGGTCAGAGAATCAATGTAGCCTGTTACCTCCAGATCTTGGACATCTACCCGAGCCATAAGCCCACGCTGTTGTGTTCTCCTCAGAGGAGGTCTGTCTGTATGAGATCTGAGAGAATTTAATGGTCTGTCAGATCTGGTTGAAATTAGCCAAGGGCTTCAAGTGTTTTCAAAGAAAGACCAGAAGAAAATGTGCAGATAGACAGATCCAATATACACCATTTTCCTAAAATATTAGACTAAGAATCAAAGTCTTTAGTCTTTCTGATTGCAATCAGCTCCAGATCTAGGAAGGAAGAAGAACTCAGAAATATACTCTACAAAAACAGCTCAGAAGTATGACTTGTCACAGTCAACTCATTCAGAGTCTACCCAGACAGTCAGAGTTCATCATTTAAATTCCAACACTTTTGAGTGTTTAATTCTTCAAATAATGAAGAAGGGTGTGAATCATGGCTCTGTGCAATTCAGTCTGAGTCAGTCGGGTGCAAGAGGAGCCCGTCAGGCCAAAAGGACAAACACCCAAAAGAGTTTCTGAGAGTCCCATGCTCAGCTCCATCAAGACAAAATCAGCAGGAAGAGACCAGTGAGTCCCCAGCACAACACACCCACCACAGTTTGACTCCTGGGAGCAGCTGAGCGGGAACTCACCTGGGCTAAGGTTATCTGGGGACATGAAATTCTGCTGATTGACTCAGGGAACTATACTGACAGTTTTGCAGAAACCTTTTACAAGTTCTGTGTTGGATTTTTTTAAAGAAGGTTACTGACTGTACACCTAAGTGAGGCTGTGCTACTATCTCATATATTTACATTAGGTAGGTGCAATGCTCAGGCTATTGGTGCAGATTGTGCATTCTGCATTATGGCAAAAAAAGAGGCTTTTACCTTAACCGTGTTACTTATAAAAAATCAGTGTCGTCAAAGACAACAAATAGATCATGAAGGACATAAATATTATTAAAATTATTTTTTTAAAGAAGAACAGAGTGTGGGTAGTGGTATCTCAATTGAAATGCTTGTTGCTAGGTAAATATAGGTAAATGTAGAGGAGACTTCTATTGGTTTTATTGTAAGAGAGAGAGATCTTACGGACCGATGGAATTTCTTACCCCATTTCAAGTTGCCTGGTTCTGGCCAGGGAGGATTCTGGGTGAGAATGAAGGTTGTGCTGAGCAAGTACTGACAGATTTTGTACTCCAGCACTCAGGCTTCAGAGTTTAAAAAAACATAATTCTCCTCAAAGCACTTGGTTTTCTTTGCTGCATATTCCCCACTCAAAATACCTGTCTTATCATCTGTCTCACACCAAAGGATATCCTGCCATTTCCTCATTAAAATAAAGTAGAATAATGAACGAGTAAATTCAGTTAATATATATTCAGCCCATTTGTTCAACAAGGCCCGTAGATTCTGACATTACATCAATTTAATTCAGCTATGGGTCAGATGCCCAGGACTCGGATGTGTCTTTATTTTAATTCAGATGTAGCGAGCATCCTTTGCTGAAAGAAACTCCTTTTGCAACATGTCAGCAGGAGACAATGTATTCAGCTCCATAATTATGTACTTGGGTACAATCACATGGCATTATATACAAAATCACCACACTGCTGAAAAAAAAAAAAGCGCCTGAAATGCTAATTAGTTCACAAATTAACATTGATTTGATTTAATGTTGAATAAGGGTTTGCAGCTTATACTTATGAGATAACTTCACTTTCAGGCATGCTCAGACACTCATGTTTGAAATAATACCGTGCAGCCTGTACCAGGTGCACACTGGGTTCATTATCTATGTATAAAGAGGTATGACTTACTCAAAATAAAATCAAGCCCAGCAACTCTAGCACAATGTCATCCAGCGATGCAATACCCTTTGGGACCGAGCTACCGAGTAAAAGCGGAGCGTAACAATCACCTGTCTTTGTGCTGCATCATGTCAGGGAAAAGCGAGCAGATCGTATTTCCAGTGTAGTGCCCTTTCCTGTCACCCATGTCAGCACTGACAGGTGAAAATCAAAATAATAATGCATATTCTAATAACATTTTGCACTCCTAAGGCGTCTTCGTGGAAATAACTCAGCTTTCAAAGAGCACCAATGATTTCGGTCCCAAACTGCTCCCACGTAGGTATGGAAATAACACCCTCCCCGTTCTCTCCTAATTCTGTTCGTTCAAGGGGTGTTTTGACATTGACTGAAACACAGCGTTGGTTTCACCCAGGGAAAATGAACCAGAGGGGAGTTCAAAGGAGAATTTTTCAAGGGAGCTGTTGGAGCTGGGACAGAAAATAAGAACATTAATACTGGCTGCTCCAGCATCTGAAGAGAGGCAATGCCGATGATTTCAGCTCCTGCTGCTGGAGTTCTGACTCCAGCCATGCACACAGGTCACCTCGATCTTCAACGGGGCTACGAGAGGAGTTAATGGGGTTGGCAGCTGCCAGCCCTTGAGCCCCACGAGTGCCGACTGCAAGCGTGTCCCTTTGGATCCCACACACAAGCACTGGAAGAGAAGTCAAGCAGGCTCTGCGCAGTTCATTAAGTGGGTGACCACTGCTTAACAAGAAGAACACTCTCTGATCTAGGAAGGGGCAAGACATCAGAAGCACCACTTTCTGTCAATGGGGAAGAAAGGTCCCTCCATGTGCTTGTTACTGCAATTGCTCTGGCTACTTACAGGGAAAATATTGCAGAAGAAACAGCTGCAGTTAAGGAAAAAAAAACCCTTATCCTTTGGACATGCCCATGCTGCGCGTCCATAGGAGCAAGAAATTGCTTTCTTAAAGGTGATTATCATGGGATGTGGAGAGAAGAGTCAAAACAGACCAGGCAGTTGAATCTCTCCCTCTGGTGAAGGCTGGGGCAGGGAGTAGAAGGTGCCACAGCTAAAGGGAAAGCAGGAGATGGAGACTGATGGACAGAGGTGAGCAAAGTGGCATCAACTTCTTTGAAAAATTCCAACTTTGAATATGAGCGAAGGTAGAGAAAATACTCCTTAGAACACCTTGGTAGTGTATTTATCTTCTAGATCAAGAAATAGGCATAGCTGTAAAGGAACAAATGAATACATAACTCAAATGATCGGTTTCTAAGATTCCAAGAGCTCCTTATCTTTTTCTCTGCAGGCTTGTGTTGCTATTTGCATTATCTTCTTTTGTGCAACCCAGAAGCCTATCCCATAACTTTCAGGGCCATTTCCAAAGCCACAACAGCAACCAAACCAGCCCCCAGACAGAAATTTGGGCAAGCAGCAAGGAATGGGGAGGTAGAAGAGGTCCCAAAGGAATGAGCTGCAGGGTAAGCAATACACAAAGGGACATTACCTTCCCTTCTCAGCACTACAGAGAAGACCCACAGATCCCAGAGGATCAGGAGCAAGCTCTCTAATAACTGTTGTCTTCACCCAAGCCTGAGGGGCCCTGCTCTCCTGAAGGACTGAAAGGTTTTATTCTGCATCCGAGCTGCATCCCACCTTCTGTTCCTTCTCCATGTAGGTGCTCCCTCCACAACACAAGTAGCCCAGTGGAAAACACAACATCATGCTGACAAGTAAAAGAAAGCAAATATTAGCTTTAGAAGGACATGTAATGAAATTATGGCTTACACTTGAAAATATGTATCTAAACACAAATATTGTGGTTTTAAATCCTACTTGAATACAAGCTTCCTTATTTCTTTATGCTAACTTGACACTTAGTGAGAAAATATGGACTGGGTATAAAACCGTATTCAGGACAACAGAGCAAATGTTAAAATTGGGACAAAAGAACCCAGGGGTAAATATGTATTTGCTGGGATGAGAATCTAGATGCAAAATAAGTCTGACATTTTTGCTATTCACAGCTGAGGATTAATTTTATTAAATAATTCCGCAGTTTTCTGGTTCACTGGGTGCGTATTTTCTGATAACTCCTCAAGAAGGAAAGTATTTTGTATCCAGCAACTTACACCAATACATTGCTTCATTCAAGCAGCACTTGACCTGCAATACACTCACTCTCTTACAGTTCATTTTCTTCACCCTGTTTGGTTCAATCTCTCCTGCATTTGCTTAACCTAGTAAACTATTCAGCTCACATACACCATAGTGCACATAATGTAATTGTTGAGGCTCACAAATGAATACCTACAAGAGACCACCCCCAAAAATACATAAAAGAGGGGAAGCCATTACTAAAAAAGGTTAATCTTCTCAACTGCTGCTATCAGTTTGAATAGATAAACTCAGGACCCCTTTATTGTTTCTTTTACGCAAAATGTCAGCTTCTGGGGACTGTTGCCCTCTGTGCCCCACACTAAACATGTTACAATTGCATTATCATAAGGCATTATGTAAAATAAAGCGAGATTAACTTTCAATTATTTGGGTCAAAATTTATTCCAAATTGAAACTCATTCCCCTGCAGTGAATCAGGTCAAAGAATAAAAGCTCTCAGGAGCAGGATTTAAGACCCGGCGCTGACCTGCAGGCAGTGTCTGCACAATTTGTGACCAGCACCCATGGCTTACAGATGGCTCAGCCTCTCTGAGGCCGGCTGCCACCTTAATGCACGTGTAACCTCTTACCCCGAGATGATTTCATGTACCACTCCCAGTTTCAACAAAAAGCAGCTCCACACCAATGGCAGGAACTGGAAGGCATCTGATTTTTTCATTTGCTACGCGCTAAATATAATTTCTAATGCAGCAGTAGCTGTTGCATTAATAAACCAAATCAACCGATTAGAGAAACCTCTTCAGTCTCTTCTCTCCTAACCTTTACTGCAGTGAGTCATTCCTTAAGAGTGATCTACAGTTGTATTTTCTGGCAATAGACTCAGGACTTCAAGGGCTGTTATTTACTGGCTGGTCACTGGAGATTTAGAAGTGAAGTAACCTTGGCTCGGATTCTACGTGTGCAGCACACGGCTAGATTTACACCGACCAAAACAATATACTCACCAACCACTGAGAATGATTTTCAATACAGAATCACAAATGACATGAAAATAGACGTACATCTGGCACAGAGCAAACACGTATGGTCCCAGTCACTGTAATTGGCGTGAATCACCAGCCCAGCACCCAGCTCTCCTCGAGATAAAGCAGTAACGCTACTGGCAGCAGCACATGCCAGAGTTATCTACCGAGGCAGCTATTAGAAAGAGAATGTGCTGGATTCTCTGAGCTGCAGTGTCAGGCCAGCCTAGGACCAATTCTGCTCGGCAGCCTCAGTGAAGGCAGTGGGAGCTGTACAAAGACAGCTCACAGAATAGTTCATCCGCTGGAAACTACCTCCCTTTGCCTCCGCCGCAGAGGAAAGAACTGCGAGGCAGCACACAGCTAACAATAAAGGTGGGACAGGGGAAAGTGTTGCATTTCTTTTTTAATTTTTTTCCTAGCAGATGCTTAACTTAACCCAGATCTCCTCAGACAAGTGCTACAGGTCTTCTGGAGCATCAGTTACCACACACTGGGAAGTGAGAAAAGGAAACAGACATTTTAATGTGCTTGGCCTTTCAATCCTCCAGGAGAAAAAAAAAAACTCTGACACATACTGTCCTCTGGTTTGAGTTTAACTTGTGATCCTGGAATAAGGGCAATACATGAACAGTGCCGTTGGAATTACTGGTGGCCAGTAATCTGCATTAGTGCACTCTGCTTAGGAGGAAGAACAGCAGCACATCTCTGAGAAGAGAAGACAGAACAGCCTTTAATTCCTGCTCTCCTTGAGGTAGGAAGAGAGGAGGAGGTCAGTCATGGGATGGAGCACAAAAGAGCTTGAATTCACACAGCTGTAACACTCAGGGGCACCAGGTGATTTAACCTTCACAGGTGCATTTCCCAGTTAGTCTGAAGTTACACAGTAAACACAATTTTGAAGAAGTAAGACTTAAAGGAGTCCAGTATTTGTGTAAAAAGCTTGGTTCTGTCAGTGTGGTTGCATCACCCTTTTGTCCTCCGACTGGCATTCCACATACTAAGCCCCAAGAAACACTTCTCGAACTGAAGAATTAATAAGACTGCTGGCATTTTTAAATGTCAGTCAGTTTTTACACAAGCTCTCTGCCTGTGGAAAAAATGGGAGAGTCACAATCCATAATTGTCCAGCAGCAATGTCTCTCTTTAATGAAAATGTTGAGGATTCATTTAGAGGATGCTCTGGAATGGACATCTCTTGCTCTGCTCTCCGGGGGTTGCCCTCAGAGCTCCTCTCCAGCATCAGCAGGGATGTCAACTGAGACAGATGATGAGATTAAATGCCATCCTCCTCCCAGGGTAGGCATCAGCATCCCCACCTCCCTGGGGAGACTCGGCAATGAGAGCCCGAGGGTCTCCAGGGCTAAGGAAACAAGGAGGTCAGTGACTTCTCCCTGATAAATATCTGCCTTGGAGACAGCACTACACATATGAGCTGCTGCCCCGTGTTCCAGGGCTGGGCAGGGCAGGTGCTGAGAGCAAATGTGCTTTTACTGCTTACCCTAATGTTGTGGGAATGGTAAAGGGGAGAATAAATTTTGTCTGGCCTTTAAGTCTCAACTTGAAATGAGTGTACCAAAATCCTAGCTGTGACGCAAGGAGGTCAGATATACAGCTCCTCTTAACCCCAACCAAATTCATGCCTCTACAACCCCAGATATTTTAGAAAATTTTACTCATATTTAAAAAAAATATATATTATCTGATAATTGCAGATGCTTACTACTAGTTTTCCCATAGAATCCTTCTTAAAGTCAGACCATCAACAAAGCTCTCAAAGCAGCCTGTCAGATTATGCCTCATTCCTGCAGGGAAACACATTATCCAAATAATCTAACCTTTTAATTCCTCCTGTTTTCATTTTTCAAAGGACAAAACCCAGCAAGAACCAGCAAGCGTTGCCCAAGTTCATGGCAAATATGGACACAGATTAGCAAATAAAAAAAATGTCTAAAAGAGAGTTAGGACATTTAAAAGTAAATATGTATTCAAAGGCAGCTCAGACTCTGCAGCTAATCCTGCAGCCACAGGGGGTCCCTACCTGAGAAGGGATGAGCTGATCTTGATTGCTCCTGTGACCTTTCCTGCCTCTGCTCCAGTGCCACATGGTGAGCAGAACAAGCTGCTTTTGCGCCGCATGAAAGCTGCAGGGTTAACCCCGGAGGCAATCAACACATTTCATCCTTGGCATGACTGCAATGGGAGTATATCACAGGCTACCACTGGTTATCAGGAAACCCTCTCCCGTTCCTAATTTACATATGCACAAATTAATGATCCTTATAATTTTTATTCTGATAAATGGGCAGGCTCCTGTAATACAAGAGAATTTAAATTTTCCACACTCATTTTAGGCTTAAATCCTATCCAAATGGGCACAGCGAAGCAGTTTGGCTGCATGTCTAAAAGAAACCACAGCCTTCCTCTCCAGGCTCTCAGAGAAGCCAGGGCAAGGGATAGAAGTCAAACGGCTTCCCTTTGAGTCCCAGAGAAACTTTTAGCCAAACATGCATTTATCAATTAAGTTAATTGCTCTCAATATAAATACCAATAGGAAAAGGAAATTTGATCAGTGGTTCCTGCTAAACCTGGGAATGTAGCACCACGTGCCGCTACTCCACAGAATTCCTTCATGGGATCTGGCAAATCACTTTGGTCTCATTCTTACACTATAAACAAGTTGCTTGTTTGGAACACAAACTAGTTTTTTGGCTGTAAACTTTGGGCCAACAAAATTTCTGTAGAAATAAAACTAGATGAAGTCTGCCCTAAGGACAGCTTTGCTTATCTTAGCCCTGATAAATCTGCAGTACTTTGTGTCTGCTGGGATTTTCCACCAGGAAAACCGTGTCTGTCTCTGTGGTGAAAACGATTATTTTCTTCTCCATTGGCAGACAACATAAAACCTAAGTGTCTGTGTCTCATTTAATAAAACTAATATTTGTACTCTGTTTCTGTACATACATATAAGAAGAGGTTGTGCAAGGCTTCTACAAAGGCAGCGACATTAGAGTTAGCTTTTTCCTATTCATTAGAATTTGAGCTTTTTCAATATCCTCAGCAGCATCTCCCCACCTGACAGCCAGCATCTGGGGAAAAAAAGGAAATGCAAAAAGCCCCCGACAGAATTGTTCAGCGACAAGGCAAGGCAATAATATTTTACAGAAAACACAAAACATTTTTGGTTTTGAATTTGGGAATAAGCTTGTCCCCATTTACAGCCCAAGATCGCAGCAATGATTGCTAATAGACCTCTGTGAAGAGTAAAAAATTACGTTGATTAGTTTCCAGCAGTGCCATTTGCCTTTGCAAAAGAGCCTGAAGTAAAATGAGTGTGAGAGCTTGTCCATGCTGTGTGAAGGGAAGAATTCAAATTCCACAGCACGCTGGGGGAACCAGACACAAACCCAGTACCTGTGACAAGGGCACCCAGCTAAGTACTTGGCAGCCCGTTTTTACTCTGAGCAAACTCTTAGCTATACTTATTGTTGATTTTTAAGCTAGGAGGGTTTTTTAATGATGTTCACCTCATTTTAAATGATGGCAGGAAAATCTGCTGGTCAAATGGTCGAATGCTTAATGCAAAACACTTCTTGACAACAGTGAAATGCTAAATGCAAATAAACCTACTGTTCATGCAATCCTGTCAGAAAGGGACAGATTGATATTAATTTTTCTGAAGATACAAAGGAAATTGGTAAGATAAATCTCTTTCTGTTTGCCCCAGACATATTTTCACTTCAGTCATGTATTTACCAACCGCTCGCTGGCAGAAATGGAAAAGAAACTTTGCCAGACTGATGTCAGGGAAAAGGATGCTGAACGTTTCCCAAAGAGAATGCTCTCTTCGAAAGCTTCAGAAAGAAGAAAAGGGGTTGCCCACATGGCTTGGGAGCGGACGGGTACAGTGACATGACTATCTCACATGACTCTGGTCATACAACTTTGGATTTGCCTTCAGAAGTCTGAAATTATTTATTTTCCTACTTTGACACTTGCAGAATCTGCTCTTTGACCTGTCTGTGATGTAAATCTCACCCCAAGAGAACATTCTATCTCAGAATAATACATTTATTAATAAAGGTACACTTATTCGTGTCTGAGAAGCACCCAGGCACCATGTTGATAAACAGCATTGAAATGCTTAGGTAGGCAAGAGGGTATTAAATAGTAAAAGAATTCAGAACACTCTCACTAAACATTACCTTTTTTTTCAACTTCTTTTTGCTTTCATTGCAACCTGCTGCCATGCAGTGATGGCCTCAGCTACTTAGTCATCAAAAATCCCCCCAAATTAAGACTCACTTAGAATCAGAGAATCATAGAGTGATAGAATCAGAGAATCTTAGAATCCTAGAATGGTTCTGGTTGGAAGGGACCACAAAGATCAAGGAGTTCCACCCCCCCTGCCATGGGCAGGGACACCTCCCACCAGAGCAGGTTGCTCAAAGCCTCATCCAGCCTGGCCTTGAACCCCTCCAGGCAGGTATTTCTCAAATGTCAAAAATTGGAAAACAGAAACCTTCTACAAAATTTGCAGAAATGCTTTTATCCAATGTGTATGAGTGATGTAAAAGGCTTTTTCTGCTTTACTGTTCATCTTTAAAAGAAAAGTTTCTTAAAAAGATGGATTCCCCATATCAAACCCAAAGCACAAAAGGTCCAACAACTGCCATAGGTGTGAAATATTTGAAGAATTAAAGCTGCTGCACAAACACCTCCATCAACTGGAACTATTAACGTCCCACCTCAGTTGTGTACCAGAGACTGGAAGGAACCTTTGCAATAATGAAGAGCTGAGGAGTGATCTCCATTCCTATCGTACAGCTCTCAGGCACTGGGAGACGTTAATTCAGCTGATCTCAGCCATATGTGATTTAATGATAAAATGGTTTATTTCTCAGCCTGTCCATGGAGCACAGTGAGACTGACAACCCTGAATCAACTGAGGGGCCACACACACCCCCATCAGCAATTCCCCCGCACCAGTGTTTCCCACCCAAGATCTTGTGCTTATTAGACCTATGAGATGGGTGCTGTTGTCCTTGTCACCTTCTCTTTTGTGACATTCACAAGCAATAGGGAAGAGTGAGTGGTTTCCGTCCAAAAGCTGGTATAGTTGGGGGATTCCTCTTTCTATCCCTCTCTTGTCCTTTAGCAACATGAGGGTGGATGGAAAATAGAGAGCACCCTGCTCTAGCTCTCTTTGCCATTGCCTGTTAATTTATCTTTCTTTGACTTTCAGTTGTCCTGCGCCAAAAGGACCCTGTCCCCTCAATTCCCCTCCATGAATAAATAAGGCACTCCCATGGAAGGGCTCAAGCACAGATGAGAATGGAAAGAAGAAATGTCTCAGCATGAGCAAGCTCTGGGTTAAGAAGAAAAGGTCTAACTCTTTCCTCTTTGTGTTGCCATGTGTACAGTTCTCTATCTTAGCCTTGTATGTTTAATTTCTGGCACTACCAAGGACATTTTTGAAATAAGCCCTTTCTAAAAATTGCTTCCTTCACACAGGCACATAAAAACCCACTAAATATTGGTCTATTTTCCATCCTACTGTCCCTGCCTAACAAGGTAGTTTGACAGGCAGACTGACAATAAAAGCAATGCAGGAATGCGGGTTTTTTCCTTCATGCCTGCCTACACACCAGTCACTTCCATGCACTGGAAAAAAGACATTTGCTCCCTGCTGTGCTGGTCTGTCTCCTTCCACGGGGTAACTGCCTTGGAGACAGCTGATACATCTGGGTTTGCTCTTACCTTCCCCTTCACATCGATGGGGTATGATTTTAGGTGTAGTTCTGAGTTGTCTCCAGACAGGGAGCACACACACACACACACACACACATGCACATCTATACATTAACACACATATTTATATGATGGTGTTGAGCTGAATTCTCAACTTTTCAGGCTAAATGTGTACTTTGAGTCTGATTTTCAAAGGTGACTGGTCTTTAAACATATATTTGCACTCACAAACAGTTAAATAATGAATAATAGTGTTCATGTTTATAACCTTTTCACTGGACTTGGACACTAATGCTGGGGCAGGGACTTGGGTTCAGTCAATAGTTCACTGCATGGAAAATCCACCAAAGCAGCAGTTGCACATGGAAACAGCTAGAAGAAAATAGAGTCTGAATATGCATCGCACACTCAATCTAAACTGCACAACCGGGGGACAAGAACTTTTAGAAATCTTTAAGGAAAGATTACAACAGAGTTATTCTCAGGGAGATTTAGGGCTTAAGGTTCCCTGTGTCTAAAGAGAGCAAAAGCAAAGCTATCTATCTTGACTGGTCAGGACTATGTAGGGACACAGAGATCAAAACGGCAGGGAAGGATGTGGAGACAGAGCTGAGAAAGCTGCGAGAGGAGAAAGTGGAACAGGGGCTGTGTGTTGCTGCCTGGAGCTGGTGTTCCTCTTATTTTTGCAGATATGTTTGTTCAGCAGATAACCAGCCAGCTGAATCTCCAGTTAAGAATGAAACTAGTACGTTTTCACATCTGACTGCCTGAACCCAAGCAGCCAGCCCATAATTTTGAACTTAAATGCGACTGGCCTCCCGTTAGGGCCACTCCAAGTGCTGGGCAAGAAAGATAGACGGTGTGTCGGGAGGTCAAACCCATAAAGCTCATAGAGTTAAACAGATATGTGACCCAGACAACCTGTGCTGGAGGCCTGTCACCAAACCATTCTTGGTAAGGTTATGAGTTATTTCTTTTTAGAGGGATATGTGTTTATAGGAAAGGCCTCTGCTGCTCTAGGGACTGCCAGCAGTTGTCAGGCAGTCAGACGCCCGCAGCAGAGCTGGCTCTAGTAAGCAGTAGCCAAAATAACCTCTCCTACGACACCCTTGGTCACTCCCAGAACTGATTCCAGGACATCCTCACGCTCTAACCCTTGCTCTGCTGTTGGTCATCTTCATGGCCTCATTTTACAGTCCCTGAGATGATTAAAAATCATGGCCTGATGTAAGAGGTGGCTTTTGCAAATGTGGGTCTTTGGTCTTCTGGTTGAAATTTCCTAGCTGTGAAATGGAAATACTGCTTATTGCACAGTGAGATGATGCATCTGATACACGAGGATAAACACTGTGGTTACCTCACGTACGGGGCCACTCCAAGGGTGAAATACGTCTGGGTGTAAACACTGCTTTCTGAAAACATTCATTAGCAATGTTTAGTCTAAGGAAATCCCTGTGGCCATATGGGCTCCAATAGCCTTATTAATCTGCTTCATTAGTGCCAAGCATAGAGTTGCATTTATTAGGCCAGTGTTTTAAACAGTGGGGGCTTCCCCTTTTCAGTCTGGGCTTCTGTTTGCAGGATTCTGTTTCCCATGTCCCACACACCTGCACCTCTTGCTACATACCTCCCCAAGCCCTGACGGGAGGCTGACACCTGATTTCGCTCCCCTCTCCTTTCCTAATGCATATTGTCAAACATGTTTTCCCCTGCAGCAAGGCTTAGTCATAAAATCATCTGGAACTTTTTACGGTGCTATTGCATTTGCATGCTAATCAGCAAAGTCTTCATCTCCCAGCCCAGAAGAACGATGAAGCTGCAGGCTTTAGAGAATCCCTTCGCTGGCAGGGTTAGGAATCTTTTATTACTCCCCAATTCCATCTCCAAGCTGCATTTAATCTATCAGGATTCAAATCTGGCCTTTAACCTCACTCACCCCCTCTCCCCCAGTCCTGGCCAGTATCACAATTTGACCTCCCCAGGTCAATGCCATGGATTTTCTGCCTCCAGATGTTCCTCTCTATTTCCCTGTGCAAATACTGGTTACTACAAATATAAGATTGGATTTCTCAACTCACGGGTGAAGCACTGAAAAGAAATGACCATTTTAACAACTCCTGCTCACTGATGTCAAAGTGATGACATTATTTTACCATCATTCAGGCCTCTTTTGGATCTCAGCGCTTACCAAGCTAAACAAAACCCATTTTGATCAGTACTAACTAGATGATAAATACATATATACAAGTGATGCAAAATCCATCTCTTTGCATGAGATTAATAAACACTTTGTTGAAACGTTGTCCAATTTAATCTTTTTGCTGATAGAAAGAATTCAAAATATTTAAAGGGAAAGGGATCATTTCCATCTCCCTAAAATAAACCTTGTCTGATTCTGGTTCAGTAGCAAATGTTTGTGTTTGATTTCCTTTAAATGTTTTTGATGGTTACATTCAACTACCATTTAACAGCATGTTTTATAAAAATATATATATATGTATATATACACTCACATATATGTGTATATATATATAAATATATTTAAAACATCATGTTTGAATTGAAATATACTTAAGGCAGTCATTTCTGTCCTTGAATTTCGTAGCTACTGAGATCAGATCATAATATCTAAACAGAGATCTGAATTTTCAAAAGACCTCCACATTCAGAATGATGAGCTTAGGCTTGTCTCCAGCACAGTCTCATGCGTAGAAAACCAATGCCTGATGCCTACAGCACAGAAAAACTGGCAGGGTGCAAGCTTTGGGCTTCTTTCAGTTTGCAGAACATAAACAGGGTGCTGAGCACTGCCCTGGTGGCTTTTCTGAATGTAACAGCTCGAGCCACCGTGGGTTACCCAGTCTAACACCATTTGCATTCCCTGCTTCCCCAGACTAATATTGTGCATGAAGCTATTTGCACATTCTTGTTTCATTAATAAATCAGGAATTTAAATAAGGGAAGAACTGTAGAGCAAGCAAGCTGTGGACTTGGTGGACTTGGGATTCTTCAGCTCCTGTCTTCACCCTAATAAAGAGCTCTGTCAGGCAGGGTGCATTCACATGGCCCAACCCTAAGTGTCTACAAATTAGTTGTCATGGGCTCTGAAATAAATTCATCTGCCACTGATTCACTCCCAGGTGCTTAAATTCACTGAGATGAATCCCACCTTTACACCCCGTCTCCTCCTATAACACAATAATACTGTCCACGTGCTGCACAGGGTCTGAAGTTGGATGAAAAAGGTGGCTGTGGACTTTCACTTCATCCAGTTTCTCACCTACCAGTGACAGTAATTTTCAGAAACAGAACTGGAGAAAGGACCGAGCACTGTAAGCACGAATGTAGATTTTCTTTCTTTTCTGCTGGAGGAGAAATCTTTGCTGACAAGAAAACCTCTTGCTCCCCTGGGTGAATGTAGCTCTGGATCTGTCTGTTGAGACTGACATAAAGATTATTGCTTGAGATCCTGCTCTTTGTGTTGTGGACATCTGGGACGGGGATTAGAGCCACTGAGCTCATTTGACATATAAGAGACCACCGCCACCTTGGAAAAGGGTAACAGACACCACCTGATTGCTTTTGAGCCAGCTGCCTTAAGGGGTGGATGTTAAGAATAACCAGTTTATGGTTATTTACCAGGCATGGTCATTTAACAAACAGATCTGTAATTTCAGTAGGACTGAACAGACACATAGAAGTTTCCTGGGTACGAAATGAAACCTTTAAAAAGCTACGATTTTACACCAGAAATGTTAAAATTAAAACAGATCCATCTTAATACCCTTTTTCCCTCAGTGCGTGTTGAAAATAGCTTTTTGCCTTCAATATATTTTTTATAAGACTTTAAAGGTGACTTCCATAGTAGATGTCCTAGATCATTTCTGCCCCTTCCCTGATTACTGAGAATTGAACCGGAAGCCATTTTAAGGTTTGTTAAGCAGTACTTGGAAACAACAACTGACCACACAAAAGAGCCCAGACTCTGGAAATCCTTAGACCAGACCAGGCACAGGCTCTAAAAAATGTTAATGGCCCATGAACAGACCAAGAAACCCACCGACACCTGACTTTGAAAGCCACTGTCCCCTTCGTCTCTTCTGGGATACAAACTCCCGTCTTCAGCCTTCTCAGCAGGCAAATTCATTTGAAATTGGCTGCTTGAGGTTTGAAAGCTGGTAACCTCAGGGAAGCACCGTACTTTTAAGTAGTCCTAAGTATTTCTTCACGTGTTTTCAATCCCAGCAATTGACAACCTTAACTGGTGTGTAAAAGCTAATGGACCTCAGGAGGCACCCAGCTGAAATAATAACCATCCCTTGAATATAGAAAAGCAGGAACTCAGAGCATCTATAACAAGTGATTTACCTTGAAAATTAGGATTCATGTAACTAGCATGCTTTTATCCCACACAGCAGACTCCCATCTCTAAACACATTGGGCCCAATTCTGCTTTCATTTACTTACTCCGTCAGGTTTAGTGGATTTATACAGGTGGAGTCAAGGGGAGAATCATACTCCCTGCATTTAGCTTTAATTTTAAAATAAATGAATTTTCCAGAACAGTGACAGTATTGACCTTACATATTATCCAAATAGAAATTTTAATGAAACAAGTATAAGACTGAGTATAGCCATAATAGATATGCAAATATTGGTCTTTTCTTAAAGGTCTCCCTATCTGGTCACATGGATTTTTCTTGCTTATGTGGGGGTGAAAGCAGAGAGCATTTATTAGAAGCAGAGAAGGAAAGGATGGCTGCACAACCATGGAGAATCAGGCCATCAATTAGATTTTCATTCTCATTTCATGAGAATTCTCCCTTAAACAATGATCACAGGAGAACTGTAAAATTTGCTCCCTTCTTAATTTCTTCTAGCAGCACCAAGGTGTGACAGCATCCACCTTTGTTTACCACTGGCACTCAAGAGCAAGCCCTCCTCCAGGCCAGGCAAAAAAAACCCTATGAACATTTTACTTTAATAGTATGTGACTAAAGAAGATACAGGCGTAGGGAATAATTCCCATCAACGGCGACTCATCCAAATGGATACAAACCAGTTCAAAAAAACCACAACCACCACCAAGAACTAAAGCACAACAATGGTGTCTCCCAAGGTTCCCAGCCCCAGCAGACCCAAATTGCACTTTGCTTACTTTAAAAGTCAAAGACACTGGAAAGCGAAGAGAAGGCGGTAACTTGGCCTAGATTCATGCATAAGAGCACAAAGGTTATAAAATAGAAGGTTTGAAAAGCAATCAGAGCCACCAGCTGAGAGAGGTTTAAAATAACAGCCTAAAATCAAGAGCTTCAAAATAAAAGTCAAAAAGACCGACTGAAAATAGCTAAAACATACATGGTCTGAAATCACATTGTCTATTTGCCAAAATCAAATTACATACCTGCTACATCTGCCTAACATTGTATTAGACCTTATTGCCTAGGGCCAGATGGTTAAAGGTATTTAGGTTCCTAAAGATGCAGAGAGGTGCCTACTGGGATTTTTTCACTCTCCCTAGACATCTACTTCCCACTTAGGTGATTTCCATGCGCTGTTCTGACTGCACGCAGAGGCACTGCATCACTCAGCACCTTTTAAAATCAGGACTTGTGAATTACATTCCCCAAAATCCCTAAAAAATCCAGGGGTACATTTCCTGGTGGAACCCATGAAGGCTGGAAAGCTCCCGAAAACTTGCCTTTTAACACCCTGAAGTGGTACCTGAGTTGTACCATCTTCTCCCAGTCATACCAGTGGGGCACTTAAAATCTTTCTCTTCAAAAGAGGGGTGCTACTTTGTGCTAAAAGGTTCATACACATTTGTGTGTAGTGGGTGCTTGGAGTGAATCAGAGCAATAACGTTATCTGTTATTCACAAATGGCAATTGATTGTCATCTGCAAGTGATCCTCAGGGTGCAGAACTTAACATTTTTTAACTGTGCTGTGAAAAAATGTTTGGGTTAGAGAAGAGTTTACACAGGAGTCCATTAGTAGAACAACACCCTCGTAGGAAACGGAGGAGATCTGCAGTGAGAGGCCATAGTCTCTTTTCTCCTGGGTTTTTATTCATGTTACATCTCCCCTTCCTCCCTTTTGGCCCCTTTGACTCGAGGCACAGGTTTTCTCTGGGATACTCCAGCCTAGACAGCAATTCATGAACTCCAACTGATACCCAAAGTCAATCCTTCCCTCAAACCCCATGTCATAAAAACCTAATTTGTAATAACTGCAACGCTGATTCATTCTCCCAAAATTCCCTTCTAAATGCTCATACTCCCTCCATAGACCAAACTCTCCAGCCATTTCTTTGCTAGGCTCCGAGTCCCTCCTGCTCTTTGCTTCCTGGTGAACATCCTGCTCCCTGGAGACTTCTTCTCTGGTGATGTTACTCCTTCCTCTTCTTTGGAAATCTCCCAGGGCCTGGGCTCATTTCTCTTCCCTTCTGTGCTCAGTCTCATGGCTCTCTCTTGCTGTTCCACTATCACCTCTATGCTGACAACTCACAAATCTGCCTTTCCAACCCTACCCCATACACATAAATCTCTTCAGCACATCATCCAGCATAAACCCCTGCCAGCTCAAGGGCAACTTGGACAAAATTGAGCACCTTATTTCTTATATCCTCCGCCCTCGCCCTTCCTGCCTTTCTCCATTATTTTCTTAATTTCTCCTCCCTCCCCACTTCCCTCCCCTTCTCCCAGGCTGGCAATGTCAGCACTACCTTTTATTCTTCTGCCACCTCCTTCTCACATGCAACCGGGCAAGATTTAGTGAACTCTCTTCTCCATAACATTTGACCCTTCCTGATATTTGACTCCTATCAGCTCCAACTTTGCCTATGCCCTTTTGATCTTCACAACTTTACTATTCTACACCCAGTGCCTCCTCGCTCTCTCCAGGCTGTTTAAGATCCATGATGCTTCCCTTCCAGCCCCTCAGTCAGAAGTTGGGGCTCCTTCTGTAGAGTGTTTCTTTGACTTCTATTGTAACAACTTTCTAGTTGTGCTTCTACGGCTTTGCCTACACAAACAGCCTCCCTTCTCCTATATTCCTTTTTGTTCCTTCGGTTTGCCAGCTGGGGCAATCCTGGCATCCAGGCCTCGTGCTGTACAGAGCACATTCTCTGTGCCTCACAGATTCCAAATAACAATGTGCCTTTGTCTGTCCAAAATAGAAAAGCCACAACAAAGGAAATTTTGTTTTATTTTTGAAGCGTGGCTTGGCTGGAGCTATTTACTATCTCCAGAAATCCTCTCCTGAAGTACGACAGCCCATGTTGTTTGGAAGCAAATGTATTGCTGGCAGGTGAGTTTTATTGCAAGAATTGTTCTCCACTCCTGCAAAACACAGGTAACAACACACCGAGGCCATTCTAGTTGCAGGGCTGGAGATGATCGGTGTAATTCCACATATATTCCAACTTGTGTTTAAACACGAGTGCTCTGTCCTGGCTTTCTTGCATGGGAAAGAGGAGGAGAAACATTTAGGGTACATCTGAGTCAAAAGAAGGGCTCTACCATCATCCCGGAGAATGTCAGCATCCAAAAAAGCCACACTGGGCAGCCCTTCCAGGACCCAATTTCTTGTGTGAGGCAAGGTGTCCAGAATGACACCCCTTTATTTCTTGGAGCAGGCAGACAAGAGACAGGGCCTCAGAAATGTCAGATAAAAGGGACATGCCACAGTTCCTCCTGTTTGGTCAATCAAAACTTTCATTTCTTGGGCTGTTTTTACAAGATCTTGAAAACATTTCATTCCAGGATCAAAGAGAATGCTTTGTTTTGTACTTATTAACTTCCCGGTTTTCATTACAGGATGAAAAACATTAGATCTACTTTGGTTTGATCCACACCGAATTTATTTCCTCCAGATTTCCTCTTTGGATGCCACCAAATTGAAAAGCAAACCCTCAGCCCATTAGATGAAAGCTGATGTGTTTTGCTCCCATTCCATGCCGAGAGTAGTTTCAGTTGGGCCTTTTCATCTCAATGGTATAAAAAAGACTTTTTTCTCAGTTCTGTCTGGATCCCTTCCAAGTGTCTCTCATTTTTCAGTCTTTCTCTGAAAAATAAAAAAGGACTCTCGGCAGAAAACTGTTCTCTAACCTCTCCTTTGAGTCCCTTCCCAACGCAGGCAGTTCACTGGTTTCTCTGTGTTCTTTGTATTTCCCAGTAGGAAACGGCCTGCAGTCTCACGTTCCCCTCAAGTGCCCTATGAATTCCTTCTCCTTATTCGGGTCATCGAGCTGAGTCCTTTGCAAACTGCCCTGGCCCTACACCCTAGAAAAGGGCTTGGTTTGCCCTTAATGGTTCCTTAAGACTTTTCCAAACTAAAGCAAAAGGGAAAAAAATCTTTTGCATTTGCTCAAAAACCCAGTTAAAGCCCCAGTTCTGCATATCCCTATAAGCCTGCAGTGATTCAAGCCCCATGAGAGTTCCCAGTGTACTCAATGGCTTTCAAAAGACGATGGCATTTTGTCCATATCTAGGGGAAATCCTGGGAACCTTCCCATTGATGTCACTGGGGTTGGTGGGAACCCATTTCTGTGGGAGGAATGGCGTATAAAAATTAACTCTTAACACAACCAGCTTTTAGCCCTTTTCAGTTCCTGAGAAAAGCTTCAAAAAGTTCATGCCAGCTTCTCCAGAAACATGAGGAAAGGAAGGAGCCCTCTCCATTCCCGCAAACCAGAAATCATTTGTTCTGGTCAGAAGAGAAGCAGAACTAAGAGCAGGGAAGAAAACAAAGCCGGGTGCTTTCCCCAGCCATTGTCTGATGCGTTCCCAGATCCTGCACGGCTCACAAAGCAAAAATGAAGATGTTTTGCACAGACAGGTGCAGGCACTGCTGTGATTAATCAAGCCATAATTAGGGACCTGTCGGCAGGCACTAAATATATGTTCTAGGGTTTCAACCCTCTTAGAAATCTGTGGATGGAAAACTTGCCAGGCAGGAAATTTATAAAAACAGTGAGTCTTTAGATGATGAATGCATACAAGAAAAGAAACTTTCTACCGAGCTACGATAATGACAAGTCTTTCTATTGCTTCACATCTATAATTTTTTTTTTCTTTCTATTTCTGTGAGTTTATTCAAGTATTTTAGTATCAATTGACTACATAGCTTAACAGATAAATCCTGCTCCTCAGTAAAAAAAGGCACAATTTCAGCATCTGCAGAGGAGTAGTGGCTTTACTGGTTTGCACTGAGCCACGTACCTGCAACAGTCTGTGGAAGCATCAGGGGATTCAAATACACTCTGAGAAGAAAATGGATCTCCTTGTCCCCTGCCCTCACCTTACATATCAGTTTGCACCCAGGCAAAGGTAAAGTACAGCCATTTCCCAGTGAGCTGAGGGTAGCTCAGTGGCTTTTTATATAACCTTCACAGGAATTAGAGCAAATCAAGGCTTGAGATACCCTACTTATTTCAATGTGAATGTAAGGTAGGGGCCTCCTTTGGCAGGGTACTACAGGAGCCTGGGGCTGAACTGATCAGTGGTCCCCACTGCACAAGCTCATGTGGTTGGTGCCCACAGAGGGAAGAAAGACGAGCAGACAAGTCTTGATCAGACATGAGATCAACAACCCCATGCATTGCTACAGGCTTGGGGAAGTGTTGCTGGAGCTCCCTGGCAGAAAAGGACCTGGGGGTTCTAACTGACAAGCGGCTGGACATGAGCCAGCAGTGTGCCCAGGTGGCCAAGAAAGGCAATGGCATCCTGGCTTGTATTAGAAATAGTGTGACCAGCAGCAGTATGGAGGTGATTGTCCCCCTGTACTCAGCACTGGTGAGGCCACACCTTGAGTATCGTGTCCAGTTCTGGTCACCTCAACACAGGAGAGATACTGAGGTGCTGGAGTGAGTGTAGAGGAGGGCAACGAAGCTGGTGAAGGGCCTGGAGAATAAATCTGATGAAGAGCAATTGAAGAAACTGGGACTGTTTAGTTGGAGGAAGAGGAGGCTGAGGGGAGACCTCATCGCTCTCTACAACTACTTGAAAGGACATTGTAGAGAGGTTGGTGCTGGGCTCTTCTCACAGGTCATTAGCGATAGAACGAGAGGGAAAGGCCTCAAGCTACAACAGGGTAGGTTTAGTCTGAACATTAGGAAAGAATTTTTCCCAGAAAGAGTGGTCAGACCCTGGAAGAGGCTGCCCAGGGAGGGGGTTGAGTCCCCATCCCTGAATGTGTTTCAGAGTGGTTGAGATGTGGTGTTAAGAGATATGGTGTAGGGGAGGAATTTGTAGAGTAGGACAGATGGTTGGACTCGATCCCAAGGGTCTCTTCCAACCTGGATGATTCTATGATTCTATGAGATAGGTCCAGGAGAAGCCCATGAAATGAAATGAGGTTATCTGGGGAGTCTGTGCCAGTTAATGGTGTCCTGTTCAGAATAAAACAGCTGTATGGCACTTGTCGCTGGTTTACAGCCACCTCTCTGACAGATTTTAAGTCTTCACATGGATATTCTCCTCTCTCTGCTCCACACAACACATTCCTGTCCCTATATGAACTAATTCCTGTACATTATAAGACATTTCTTTTGGACTGCTCCAAAGGTCCATACACACTTACAGCAGCTCACAGGTGAACTCTCAAGAGCATGGATGTGCAAAATGAAAAAAGTCAGTGCTTAAAATGTGCAACCACCCAGCTTCTCAGCAGGGTTTGGGAGCAGGGGCTGACTGTCCCACTAATGCATGTTGCTAATTGGAGAGGACTTGTTAGTTTGAAGATACCTCAAGTATGTCTTTATAAGCTGAAGGCACTTTTGCATAGATTTTTGATGTTAAAATATATGCTGTCATGTGTGCTGACACCACGATTTGCAAATAAAGAGGCTGTGGGTGATGTGATTAATATTGTGATTTTATTATACAATGCTTTACTGTGTAAGACTACAATGTTAAATAAAAAGGGATTCCAAGAACTAAAATGCTGCTCTGAACAGAAACCCAACCTACAGACTCACTGTCTGGAAATTCTGTAGTCTGAATCCCTGTGTATTTCTTCCTCTCAATGATCAACTGCTCTACCAAATTTACAGCATTTTATTTCAACTGGATATTGGTTGAATTTTTTTGACGAAGGAAAAAATGTTAGGTGCCTGATTGAGCTCAGTGTTATTAAATGCGAGGGGAAGTCATCTAATGTCTGTTTAATTGTAGCTGCCTTTGGTGAATAATATTGATGATTAATCAATTGACCAAAGGGGACAAGCTGAGAAGGGGAATAAGGGTGAATCGATGTGCAGGAGAGGATGGGAAGTAAGATGGACTCTGAATCGATGGTGTTGCTACTTGCTCAGTTAGGCTGGTGGTTGGGATGTGCCCTGTGCACGAGCTCACGAGCAATGCAAAGAGGTTGCTTCACAACAAAGACATTTCACTGCTTTTTATTTATATTGATTTCCCAGTGAAGTGTGTCTTGGCATTAGGGATTCCCACAGAGCTGGGAAGGAAGATCAGCCGCTTTCCTCAGAGGGTCAAGAAATCCTGAGTGATGAATCTTGTCTTCTCAGAAAAGGAGACAGGAGCGGAGGCTGGGCTGTAAGTTCCTACTAGAAAGGAAGAGCTCAGTGTGTCATTAAAAGGGAGGAAACTATAAAAGTATCTGAAACTGAAATGATGGGATTAGGAGGGAGGAATATGTAAAAAAACCCCACCCCTGTCCCCAGCTAAGCAGGAACCCATGAGCAGAGCTGGAAAAAGTGCCGTGCTCTGCTGGAAAGAATCCCCATGGCTCAGCTGTGGCAGAGTCCTGGAGTCACTGTTGGAAAGTTCTGGATCTCAGTGACCTGGAACTCAGTGCCAAAGGAGGAAGGAGGGAAGGGTGCTCCGCTGGGCAGCACTTCAGTTCTGAAATACTGTGTATTTACTCTGAAAGATGTGAAGCAATATGTGGCTGTGAAGTTGTTTCAAGGCTTGTCCCACTTTAAAAATGGGAAAATAGAATTAAACACAGAACAAATGGCAGAACTAAGAGTATCCCAAACATCCAGGCTCCCAGACAGTATCCAAACAGCCGCACACCACCAACCCCTGCAGCACCAGGTTGGAAAGAGCCTCAGCAATATTGATAAATCATCTAGATATTGTTAGAAATGAAGATACCATTAACATTGAACTCTGCCTTGCTGCCTTCCTGTACTTACTGTAAAACTTGGCTGGTTTTAAGGACAACATGTGTTTTACTGCAGGTAAAACAGGCTTGTCAGTAAATAGGCTTCCCAGAGGAGCTCATGAGAACAGGCAGAAAGGGCTTGGGACTTTTCCCAGACTCTTTTGCCAGGTGATATTCAAACTCTGGATAATCCTGAGGACTCATGTGTAACTTAAATCTTGCAGAGTTCGTGTGTTTATGCCTCATTAGTACTACATGGAATATTTCTCCATATCAGTATGTGGTAATAGACAATAAACTTCAGCCTTTAAGCTGCTCCTGAATGTCATAACATAGCCACCTATCTTACAAATTAGAACAAATGAATATGTATAGTTTTCTCTCTTTTCTCTTTCCCATCTGCATGAAACATATGCCATGTACAGCGATTCCAAAAGATCAGAACAGGGTCTATAGTCCGCATGCTAAAATTCGTAATAAAATATGCATGATAAAACCTTGCAGAAGAAATCACATTTCAAACCGGGGAAAAAAGCCCCTCTTTTTAATGAGGGTTTAATTAATGTCAGATGGGCTCAGTTGGTAACATTCTTGCCTCTGGTGTAGAAGGTCATGGTTTTGAGCCCTGTACTAGGCTCTGGGCTCATAACCAATGCTGACACTGCAATGTACTTCTGCTACACAGCTAGAGGTTCTGACCTTCAAATGAGGTGTTTAAACTGAGATTCCTCCTGCAAGTCTCTGGTGGTTCTTCCAGCTGGAAGCTAAAGATGTCCTGGCACTTTTTAAGCAGCACAGGGAATAGCCCTTGCATCCTAACCTACCCTTGCTGAATAAAACAGGTTATAATATACAAAGCTGCAACTTCCAGCCGTTGCTGACAGTTGACAATAAAACTCTAATGAGACTGCTCTCTTTATTTACATTCTGACTCCACTTACCATATAGCAAATGCTCACCGCTTTGTCATAAAACAGTGAAGGACTTTTCCTTAGTGTTTGGAAAGGAAAAATACAGGGAAGATGTTGAAATAACATAAAAAGAGTTGATTGCCAAAATGAGAATGCCCTCGGTATTTTCCAGGACAAATGGTACCACTTAGAATAGGATAATATTGTAGGCGAGGAGAGGCAGAGGAGATAAGAAAAATGTGAGGCTTACGAAGAAGGTAACAACTGTTTCAAGACCTCTTGCAATCTGTAAGTTGCATTAAAATCAAGACTGACTGTCAGCAGCAACAGGGTTAAAAGTCTCAGGAAGATTATTCATGCAATAGCAGTCAGATTGGTATCAATCTATGTGATCCTATTAATCAGCTGAGTCATCACAAAAGGCAGCATCTGGAAATTAAGATCTTTATGATCTGTCCATTCAGACCATCACAGATGATTTAGCACTAAACATCAGAACTGCTCCATTTCCAGCCTTGCCAATCCTCCCAGCCCCTGCCCCTCTTTCCTCCTCCCACCACACACATTGCTTTAGAACAAAAAAAGGCTCTGATTTCAGCCGCAGGATAACTCTTACCTAAAGTAGAATAAACGTTGCACCTAAAGGGAGACGGCACAAATATGGTTCTTAAAAACAAAGTCTCTTTATCAAAAGTATTAAATTAGTAACAAAGAAAAAGCAACAGCAACACCCACAACTTCATCTGTTCTCATGTGCCCTGCTGAGAACTCTGCTACACTCGCTTAAAAATACTAGACATCTAAGCTATTTAGTATTTAACCCTAATAAAGGCTTCTTAACATGAACCTTACGGTTCAGGCTTCTGAAGTCCCCTGGTATCTCCCGAATGGCAGTCACGATGGCGTGCTGTAGGACAAATAACTCTAGCACAATACCCTTCAGCAACATCAAACTTTTTTTGATTTACTCAGGCTTGGCTTGGGAAGAAAACAAAATGGCTTAAAAAAAAGCTCGCGTACACCCTGCCTCCCACAAAACAACTTGTTAAGAATAACCAAATACAGTGCAGCAAGCCAAAGCTTTGGTTATCTAGAATCTGGTTTATGTCTGGGTAAATAAAATACAACCAATTCACATATAGAAATTGAATTGGATTTATTTGTAAGACATCCTATCTCCTCCCTTTTGTTCACTCTGCTGGGCCTACTGCCACTTGAGCAGAGAAAAACTGAAATGATGCCATCTACCTTTATGAAATTACATCTAAGATATTTACAGAGGCTCACTTCATGAAGATGAACTTTCTTATTCTTCAGTAAATCATTTCTGGTCATCAGGCAGCAATTTTAATGTTAGAAAGGCCTGAAAAGTAATTTATGGCTCTGAAAAATCAGAGAAACTTGAAAAGAACATATGTTTTTAAAGGAGAAGGTAAGATACAGTCCTCTGGAGCCCAGCTGAGCTCCCAGCCAGCCTCCCATGGGTATTCAGTCACAACACTTTTGTATGGTTGCCTTATTCAAGACTCTGACTCGTGGCAGTATTCTAATTTCTAACTTGCTGATAGCATCTCTAGAATTCTAGGTATAGTTGGTCTTTTCTTGAGGCAGGAGAAAGGGCTTTCATGGTTGCTTCCAACTACACTGCTGTGATTTGAGATGCGATTTTATGTGATTTTTTGTATTTTTAATGTTGATTCAAATTCTAAGAAGGTGCAAGGTTCAAGCAGAGAGCTGTAATGCATGAACGAGGAAATTATATGTCCAATTACAGAAGAAAAATTCATCCTTGGCTATTTAAGCTAAACTGGCTGAGTGCAAATAACATTATTGCTGTCAGTGGCAATTAAAAACCAGTTTGCTGAAGCCACACACTGCCCCTCTGAGCAGGGCGTGCACCCAATGGCACAGGGAAGCGTGGGCACCTCGTGGGATTTATCTCAACTAATATTTTTAGTCTAACTTCAGCTGAACATCAAGTCTAAATTAGTTGTTTAGGCTCTCACTATGCTTAGTGAGGAGAGGATGGGCTCCTCCTCAAAAGACCTCAGAGTCTTCCAATGAGTGGGGTTAATTGCTCCATGCAGCTCTCTATTTCTGCCTCTGGCTCTAGAGTGAATTCAAAGAAGTGAACCTTAATGACAACTCTGAAAACAGCCCATGTCCTTGGTCCCCTATTAAAGAGATGCTCTGAAGATAAGGCAGGAAATTAACAGTAGAAAATGTTGCCATTTCCTCCTAGTCTGTAATGCACAATGAATTAAATGTAAAAAAAAAATCTAATGAAATGTGGGAAACTTACAGGATTCTTGGATTTGGATGCTTGCCCCTTTCAACAGCGAGTCTCAGACTAAAGCTGATGGGATCACTAGGGGTTCATAGATCTACTTTAATCCTTACAATGTAGTCACTTTTAAGCAATGTCACATCCTGCTAAACTCCAGCCAGGGTTTCCCAAGGCTTTATAGACGTCGTAGCTATAGCAACAGGAACCCAAACAACTCTGTTCCCTACATGACCTGACTTTGTTGGGTGTTTCTTACAGTCTGAATTCAGCTGTGATCAAATGTAGAGGTGACAGCTCCGCCGAAGAGGTCTAACACACACACAGCAGGACCTAATCAAGCTGCAAAGTCACCTGAAGAGATGAGAGCAGTGGGAGCTGTAGGCAATACAGGTGGGTTCAGGAGCAACGCCAGCTCCACACTACACAGCAGAGAAATCAATGGCACTGTCACAAAATAAAGATTAGAAATAGGAGTTTCTTCCTCCATCAAAGTGAATAACACTAATCCTTTTTTTTTATTGTGTTCTTTTCTTGAAATGTGCTCTGGCTTCTAATGTGGGTAGATGCTACACTTGTTACATGGGACATATGGAAGTGCAAAACAATATATATTTCTTCAGTGAAAATGTATAAATAGGTCAAGAGAATGGTGACTTTTTCTGAAGGCCACTGTCCTCACCCTGCTGTCATGGCTCACTGGCACTACTTCTAGCAATGAACAAAGCAGTGTCTTGTCTTCATCTCTCAGGAATATATATTTCTACAAGTACTGATTGAGCAGAGCCAAGGGTAGGCAGACTGAGAGCTGCCCACAGCAGCCAGACAGCTTTCACAGCATGGCTCACACGCATGACAGCGAAATCTTTTTTAGTCCCTATCATCACCTCTGTCGGTGCATTTTGAAGCAAAGTTACAAGATTTAATATTTGATTGCCACAGTGCATTTAACATCTGCTGCCAAAATACAAATATACTCAAAAACATTTAAAATAAACAAAACCACAAACAAAATCTCAAGTAACTTGATCATTCACCCGTTCATGGGTATTCCTCTATTGGCTTAGACAGGTCATATTGCAGGTAATCAATTCTTCCCAGGCTGAGGGAGCACAGCCAAAGGCTGAAGAGAGTCCTCTCTGGAAGACATAGTTACCTCTAGGTAGAATATGGGGCAAAAAAATGAAAGCTAGCATTCTTTTTTTGAGAGCAGAAGGTTCTGTTTTTTTTGGTTCCCACTTAATGCTCTTTGTTGAGAATCAAATGGCCACACATTCAAACATCCAGGCCTGAAGTCTGAAAAAGAGTGATTTCATCCTTTGCCCAAGGCTGTGAAGAAAAGCCAGACATACATCCTTGGAAAGAGGAAAAAATGGAAAGAAGGTATTAACTCCGGAAGTAAAGGAGAAGCACAGCAGAAAAATCTTGTAACAGCAACATTTCTGAAGAGATGTCTTCCCAGTCCCACGAGAACTATTTTAGCCACATCCCAAAAGAAAAGAATGTGTTTTTTAACCTGTAAGTGTAGAAAAAGAGACCTCTGGAAAAGTGCACGTGCCAGAGCCAGGAAGCTGATTCATGCTCCCAACGGGAGTGGTACTACCTGAGGTAAAGGTTGCAGCAGTTGGAAGAGCTTTGGTAGCGTGACAGTCTCTTACCGCCACGATCAGCTGTTACCTGTGCTTTTCAAAACATGGAAATAAGAAATGCGTTGGTACTCGGCTACAGTGTGAAGCAACAGGAGACAGGAGCTCACTCCACAAAGTGCCCACACCCCTTTTGCTTCTTGTTCTTATCATGCAAGGAGATCACAACCACCAAGGTCCAGCTTTAAATCCTAAACTGTACTAATCATACTCATGAAAATGATATTTTTTGATTTTAACACTGCGTTTTCAAGAACAATTGTATCTGTGTTTCAGTTTAAAAAATTTAAATCATTTGGTCAACCCAACAATTTTTTTTAAAACTTACTGTTCCTTTCTTCTGTTCAGGGAAAACCTGAAAATTCAATTATTCATCTGGTTCTAGCTTTCAGAACAATAGTTTCCAAGTAGCAATAAAGCCCATCACTCAGAGTCTTTAGTCTGGAGGCTGATGTCAGAAGAGGCATAAAAAAGCTCAATAGATTGAGTCAAATTATCATATTGTTAAGTCCTTTCTTAGAAATCTGGATCCTGGGCAGTAGGTAAAGAAGGGCTGCAGAACAGGGCAGCCAATATGCTACAGAACACCCTAGGATACTTCTAGTCCTTCCCAAATTACAAATAAAGATATGTTAGTGTCTGATATCCCTCTTGCATAAAAACCACTGACCCAATCTCGATGCAGCCAATTACAGAGCTTCAATGTAATGTCTCAATAGAGATTCCCCAATACAATGCCATGAACCCGCTCATTAAGCGTATGCACTACCTGACCTGACTCTAATGCAGCAAATAAGACCAAATTGGTGATAATTACCACATAAAACCCCTGTTATGTTGTGATTAATTTATTCTTCGTTCATATTTGTAGCTAATGAAAATAACTCACACGAATAAATAATTCCTTAGAAGTTCACTCCAGTGAAGAACAGAACAGGTGTGGCCTGGTCCTGATTATCTAAATTGTCCTAGAGGTGAGTTTTAATTTGCCATAAATACTTTATGCAGCATCCTTTACTACTGTATTATTCATTTTCTAGCAAAATGTGAGGCCAGTAATTTCACATGGGAAAAGGCTCTAGATGGATATTAACAAGGAATTTTTTTCCTTTTCCAGTCAGCCTACAGGGTTTTCTGGAAAGCAGGAAAGAGCTGTTACTGAGAGGAAGTGGCAAGATATCCAAGAAGTACGTAGCAAATATTTTTCCTCTGTTGGGAAATGCTTCAAGATATTTTTTTTAGTTTTGCCAATCCAGATAAGAATAGAAAGTCAGAATGTGAATTATAGACAAAAATAAATTCCCTTTCAGTCCTATGAAACGTTTCGTTTAGATTTCAAATATTCTCAAAGTTACTTCAATAAAAATTTCGAAAAGAGTCATCATTTCACACTAAATTCCCCCCAGATCGGATTCATTTTCAAAAATATTCTGTATTCACAGTTTTGGGTTTCTCCTCACAACTTTACCATAAAAACCACTACGCTCTAATAAACTGCCACTTCAAATACTGTCCATCATACTAAACTTTTATCATTCCGTGAAAATACAGAAGCCTCTGGGGTGATTTGTTAATGCCAGTCGTTCCTTAAAGCACCCTCAAATTCTACAACAACTTGAACCTCTCGCTCTATTCTTCCTCAAATAATTTAGCTCTTGCCTCTTTAGGCAGCTCACAGCGGAACAGCGCTTCCTGGTGAACACACCCCAGGCAAGGAAGTGATCCATTCTCCAGGAGAAAGATCTTGACTTAATATTAATTTATCCTGGAAAAAGGCACATTAGACCTAGCTCAAAGCACCCTGAAGTTATTTGGAACTTTTTTCAATTCATAGAATCATGGAATGGTTTTGGGTTGGAAGGGATGTTAAAGGTCATCTAGTTCCAACCCCATGCCCTGGGCAGGGACACATCCCACCAGACCAGGCTGTTCGAGCCCCATCCAGCCTGGCCTTGATTATTGGGATCTAAATGGACCTCCTGAAAAATAAAATAAAATAAAATAAAATAAAATAAAATAAAATAAAATAAAATAAAATAAAATATACAGTAACACAACCAAACTGATGTTCCCTAACAAGTAAGGAACTTTCAGTGATGGTGCTCGGAAAATGTATTACAGTTTTCTCCTTTCAAAGCACTCTCAAAACTCCTGATCTTTCTCTTGTCCCACTTAGATCCTTCTCCTTCCCCCACTCTGAAAAATACATGTAAACAGCCTTGCCTACCCTTAGCAGTGTGTCACAGAGTCCATCCTTGTAGTCGGCCTGCAAATCTGTGCATCTCAGCCATGCCGCCTTTGGAGGCAGCGAGGAAATAAATAGGTAATAACAACAACAAAAAATGGAGTCCAAGATCTTGCTTCAGTCCTACAGAAATTTGTTTCTTTTGAGCTAAGGGTGCAGGTCTCCTGTATGATCTTTTGCAGAATAACTGACAAGAACAAAGCCCACAATTATTAACCTTTCCACTTGTTCCCATAGTTTATTGTGACAAGACAATGCAATAAGCTTGAAGGTAATCAAAAAGCAATTTTGTAGTAGTGAGCTTAAAATGACAAACCTTTCCTTTTCTAAATAAATCACCATTATTCCCACATGGTCCATGCTTGACAAGTTTGTTTCCTTAGTAACAGAGTACTTAAACAGGGTTTGTGTGCAAAGATTATACCTTTAGCCACAGAAGTGAAAGAGGAGACAATAGGACAAAAAGTGGTCCACCCACCTCAGTCTGTGATTTAAATATTTATCAGCAGGTTAATGACAGAAGACAAGGATGTGCAGGATCCCAGAGATGCCTGACTCTGAAGGGTTTTCAGACTACAGTGCCTAAACTGAATTTAACACTCCCTGATGTTTGTTCAATAGCTCACCTGAAGTTGAGGTCAGCTGTCTTATAAATTATTGAGCAGATTAACAGTGTTAGGACTACAATATAAATAAAGGGGATGTACCAGACAAAGAAGACATACAGTGTGTCTGGCTCAAAGACAAAAGAGTGAACAGACAGAAGAAAAGATTAATACACTGTGGGTACCTTTAAGAGCTTTCTGCTTTGTTTCGTCAGTAATTAAATGACTGATTGCTTTGTAATAGTAAATGTGTTTGACTCTGGATAAACAAAACCTGATGTTATGTGATACTGAGCTCAGCCCACTGTTGGAGAAAATTCTTCAGCCCACTCTGTTGATGCCTAATAAATTCCTAGTTCTCTTTCATCAAACATAGACAAGTCAAGCAAACACTGAATGGGCAGGCCTTTGAAAAATTTAGCTTGCTTTTTAATTACAATTTTCCAGCAACATGTTAAGTTGGTGCAAAGCAGATTGATTTTAAGTCCTTCAGCAATTTTTTTAATATATTTTCCCTCTTGTCAGCTGATGGGTTTCAAATTCCTCATGAGGAGTGAATACCATAAAAGGCTCTACACAGCCAGCATGTTGATCACCTTGATCAGATATTATATATCGTATCGTTTTCACAGTCCTAGATTTACCTACCAGCCACTGTTCTACAAAACCACTGAGCCAAGGTCTCTAAAAAATCCCCTGTGTATCCCAGACACCATGCCCAATTCCCTTCTCACCTCATCATTTCAGCAGCTGTCCCAAAGAAGCAAATCACAGTAGTTTGTCAAGTGCTGAGTAATTTAATGTGTTGGAAGATACAGAAAAGAAAATGGAATGTTGCTACTTCTTTCATCAGCATCAATACTCAGAAGGCAGTGTTGCTTCCTAACTGTAAGTAGCAGAGGCCAAGATCATTTCTGCAGAGAAATTATCCGAGTGAGTTCAAGCCCAGATTCAAAACTTAATTTCGAATAAAGCTTGGTGAGATTCTAATGGTGATGAGTTATATCTGTTGTTTACAAGTACATTTTCTCATCATATGCAAAGGGATGGATATAAATGAATATTAAACTTGTGATTTATAAAAAAGTAAGGCAGTATATTTTCTAGCAGACATAGCTTATTTTAAATTTCAATCAAAAGCAACAGACTCCAACATTCATTATGATTGCAAGTATTATTCCTCAACACTTCTGAATGATCAGGAAGAAAAGAAATATTCACCCATTTCCTTACACTCTCCAGCAGCCATATCACTTGCTCACAGGTTTGAATAGGTTCCTCAAGACTACAAGATATGCTGCTACTACCAGAAATATTGCAAACCACTGTTCCAAGAGATGGGTGATCTGTTCAAGGTCACCCGGTAGCTTATGGTAACAAATGGGGAGCTGAACGTTAATAGTTGTTACTTCTGAGGGGAGATTTCTCCTCTTCATCACAGTCATCTGAAGTACAAATATGGAAAACATTTATGCAATTCACTTTAGTTCACTCAGGAGTTGTCTCAAAGTGGTGCAGAAAGCAAGGCTGAAATACTGAAATGTAAGAGCTCCGGGTGAAATCTGAAGAGCTGGTGGTTTCATTAATTACTGAGAAGAATTACCCACAAGAGTTGAGACAAACCATTTTACTTAGTTTGTCATTGGCTTTCAAAGAGTGACCACAACAACTGAGTCATTAGCAGAAATATCAGTAGTGTAGGAATGTTAGTTCCACCATAAAAAAAAAGGACTTTTCATATATCTCCTGCCTCCTCAGCACCCATTCTCCCTCTTGCATCTTTTAGTGTAAACAACATTCAATATTGAGACGTAGGATGAAATCAATACAGAGTTTTGCTAGTAAAACAATTTACCTCTCTGCATGGGAAATAATGAGCCCTATTCCTTTAACTCTGGAAATTGGGTTGTCTTTTTTTTAAATGTACTGAAATATAAAACTTGCTAAATTTAAATTACTGGCTTAATAACGTATTTGCCCAAACATTCTTGGATGAAATATCAATTTGGAAGAGGCGCCAGATTAGATTCATCAGAAAACATGTTGCAGAGTAATTTAGAAAATATTAAAATGTCAACTTCTCTCCAATCCACCCTCTGAAATGCAAGAGAGGGTATTGTTCAGCTCACTAATTCTATAGCCTTGATTTCTTTTCCCTTCCCCCACATTATGTTCTCTTCTAATTGTCTCCTGCTACAGGAGAGCAGCAAAATGTTCCATTATTAAATGTTTTTGCTGAGCGCTTTGTCTTTACCTTCTCTGATCAGGAGTGAAACTTTCCCTTCAAGTACAACTTCCATCTTCCCAAACCAAGTACAGAGATTAAATTCTGCTGCTCTGCACACTCAGTGAGAACCCAGTAAAACAGCACATTTTTTAAGGAATAACATTTCAATGTTCCGTCTGTGACAACTCAATGTCTATCCAGTCCTTCAGTAAGAAAGCAGCACTCTGTGTTACAGGACTGAAGTGGATAGATACAGCTGCAAAAAAAATGTACAGTTTGCACCAATTTCAAGAACTGCATTGCAGATTTATGCATTCCCTACTGGCAATTTGCGTTAGCAATAATCAGATGAAAAAGCACGAGTCTGCAAGACTGACATTTCCTTCTGCATTTAACAAATCAAGAATGCAAAGCTATTTTCTAACATTTTTTAAAAGATTCCTTTTATCCCACCTATGACGGTCAAACTGCAAACCACCTCGTTAACCTGGGGTTTAAAACACTTTTTCATTAAAACCTAGTAGGTTGGCTTGATTTATATATTTACAACATTTTAGGGAACAAGATAAAGTGAATCTTGCTGCTAAGCAAAGACTCCAGGTTACCATTCCTGACCCTTCTATAGTTTTCCTGTGTGATCTTTGTTAGATTACTTATTTATCTTTAAACATAAATATAGCAAGTAACTGTAGAGAGTACTCAGTAAAGGGAATGAGCAGACCATCAAAGTCAGTCTTTAAGCATGGAAAGGATAATCCACGTTCAGATGTCAAGGTCATCAGAGACCAAATGTACTTCACTGGCAGGATTTAACCTCTGACAGGTAGATCCTGAGACAACTGGAAAAATAAGAAACTGCATTAAAATACTAGGCCTGAATCAGAGATCCTTTGACTGCAAACTCTTGATGCCAGTATCTCGTAGGTGTCAGGAGAGATCTCTCTTCCACATATTGCCAGAGCCTATTTTCACTGATAAATCTTGGAAAGATTCTGTCTCTGGGAATAAGGTACCTTTCTACCACGATCCATCTGTGCCACTGCCTTTGGAAGGGACCATTAAGATCATCAAGTCGGACTCCAAAATTTACTCTGTACTAGACTGTACTAAACTTGTACCACACCCTCCCTATCCCAGCATCACCCCACCCACCTCTCAGCAGGTCTGTCTTAATGCCATACAATCACAGAATCATCTAGGTTGGAAGGGACCATTAAGATCATCAAGTCCAACCATTACCCTAACACTGCCAAGACCACCACTAAACCACGTCCCTCAGCACCACATCTACCCCCCTGAAATACCCCCAGGGATGGTGATTCCACCACTTCCCTGGGCAGCCTCTTCCAGTGTTTGAAAACCCTTTGCCTCAAACCCAATCTAAGCCTCCCCTGGAGTAACTTGAGGCCATTTTCTTTTGTCCTATAGCTTTTTACTTGGGAGAAGAGAATGACACCCACTTCTCTACAACCTCCTTTCAGGTAGTCGTAGAGAACTGTAAAGAATACAGGGCTGCTAAGGTCTTCATCTGCTCTGTGACAGGCGTTACCTTTGCCCTAAGCAAGTCCTGCTGCAGAAAAGGCCTAGTTTTAGGACAATTGACAGGTGGCCAAAAAGCCTGTGCTGAAAAGCCAATTGCACAGAAGCAAGAGTTAACATCATATTCACTCAGTTTGAACGTTCAGGTGCCAAGTAGCAACTTCACCATCCCCTGCCGTGATTTTTTAGGCTCGGTTTGAGTGGGTTTGCCCCTCTTCAGGCCACGGGGAATAAACTGCTTATGACAACTATCACTCAAAGACAGAAAAACTACTAAGGAGAATTCCCTTTGCTTGCTGGCCAGAGAGAGGACAACTTGTAGTTTGGGTGCCCTGCTCCAGATCCAATAGGACCACAATCAATATCTTCCATGTATCCACAGAGACATGTGAGATCTTCTGAAAAGCTGTGCTTTAGATCTCAGTCTTCATAACTCTGCTCCTCAACAAATAAGGTCTCTGACAGGAACTGAAGTTTATAGACACATCAGTGGCATCAGGCTATTAATTACCTACTGTCTGTAAGTCTTTTTGAAATGCAATGTGTAAGCTCTAAGCATTGTTAATAAATTCTCAGTTACCATGCTGATGTGCAGTTCAAATGGTTAGAATAAACTGTTATTCTAGTCATTATTCAAATCACTACAATAAACTGTAAAAACTTGGAATAGCATTACTGAGTGTCTGGCTGTAATCTACATTTTTTACAACTGAAAAGAAAATCCTGCAGATGTATTCTAAACACAACTGATGGAGGTGTCCATCTGAATTTGCAGATGCCTTGAGACAATAAATCTGAGATGTGAATATCCACGGCTTCTTGTTACTTTGAAGGTTCCTCAGGAGGACTAGCACACACATAGAAGAGCCAACTGACAACACTGTAGCCAGCCCAATCTGAATGGGCAATTTTCACCTGGTGGGGTAAGTTCTGGGTGTCCCTGCTGTTCCTGAAGTCAGCTCAGTGAACATCAGCTAGAGGGGAATGCTGCAGCACTGCCTCTGCTGGGGCGCATCACAGCGGGGAATCATAGAATCATAGAATGGTTTGAGTGGGAAGAGACCTTAAAGATCATCAAGTTCCAACCCCCCTGCCCTGGGCAGGGACACCTCCCACCAGACCAGGTTACTCAAAGCCCCATCCAGCCTGGTCTTGAACACCTCCAGGGATGGGGCAGCCACAACTTCCCTGGGCAACCTGTTCCAGTGTCTCACCACCCTCACAGGAAAGAATTGCTTCCTGAAATCTAATCTAAATCTCCCCTCCTTCAGTTTATAATCATTAACCCCTTGTCCTACTGCTCTACTCCCTGACAAAAAGTCCCTCTCCAGCTCTCCCTGTAGGCTCCCTTCAGATAATAGAAGGCTACTATAAGGTCTCCCCGGAGCCTTCTCTTCTCCAGGCTGAACAACCCCAACTGTCTCAGCCTGTGAAGAATCAGCCAGACTTACAAGGGCTGAATCACTGCAGAAACCTCTATTCTGTAGAGTCCCTGATGCCCTGAATTGCTTTAGTAATCACTTTAGGCTCAACCGCTTTTAGTGAGTACTTCCCCCTTCTGTGCCAGCATTTCTTACGCAGATATACAATTTTAGATGAATTTCTTGATTAGAAGCTCATAGTTATCCAAGTCCTTTGCTCATCACTAGTGTGACATTCACAATCTGCCAACACACCACTCTGGGAGATTAAGTAGAATAGATTTTAAATGGTATGTTATTGACATTTCAATTATTTAAGCTTCGGTAGAAAGTGACCAGATGAGGTTTAGATTATACGATCCGTCTCACAGAAAAGTTCTGCCGGAAAGGAGCAGATGAAAAGCAGAGGTAAGGGGCGGGTCAGATGTCTATAGATCATAGCTCAGGAGAAGAGGTAGACAGGTTGGATAGATTCACTAGGGGGATAGATCCAAAAGCACTTCATAAAATAGTCAAAGTGATACAAATGCTTTTTCTAAATATCTCAGGGAGACAAAATACCTCAAGGAAGAAGCACGAAGGAAAAGGGCATTAGCAGCAAGCATGAAAGGAAAGGGGGTTATCAGCCCAAAAACTATCTGTATCAATCAGCCACCAGCAAAATTAAGAAGCTAGTTAGGTGGTTTCTAATCATGAGATGACCAAGATTCTGGAAGACTTCCAGTGGAGGTAAGACAACCTATTTGTGGATGATGCCAAAGCAAGCAACAGGCAGGACTCAGGAACTCAAGAAATCTTTCCCAGTCCCGTTTTCCCAAAGAACACAGCACTCCATTAAGTAAGGTATAAAAGTAGAAGATGTAAGTGATGCGAAAGCCTAAGATTCCTGGCTCAGAGAAATTAACAGAGGATATCTCAGGGTTACACAATGTTCTGCGTGACAGTATTTGCATCCTGGATTGATGGCCCCGACCACAAAATGTCAAAACCACTGAAAGTCTCTCCCTGTATGAACTTCTCCTACAACAGTCTGCCTTGCTTTGCTTAAATCCTTGTAGATGTTCTATGTTGCAGAATGTCAAAGCAGCTGACCAGCAATATTTATATTCTTATTTCTACTTATATTTTCACAATAGCCAGGTAGAATCAGGTGGACCCTCTAAACAGGTATAAAAATGTATGAGGTTTGGGGTTTTTTTCATCTGCCAGGGTAATCTTCCCATTTCCAAACAGGAACAGACGTGCTGAACCTCTCCACGAGGACTGCAGAGTGGGGAAACAGCAGTCAAATATTTGGGGTTTTGTATTAATCATTATAATAATTAAACCCATCATTGGTAAGCACTGAAAACATGATGGCCAAAATGTTCACCCCATGGATGTCTTAATCCAGACACCTAAAGTCAAATCCAGCCAGATAAGCAGGGGACTCTTTTTTAGCTGAGCATCTCTGGCTTCTCAGGGGCTGATCTACTCCAGAACTTTGATAAACACCTCATTTATGAACAACTGCAAAATCACTTGTCTTTTTAAGAAAACACTTCAGCACATGCTTAAGTGCTGATGTAAACTGGGACATTATTTGGGAAATTAAGCAGAGTTAGGTGCCTAATTTAAGCATACATGTTAAAACACTTTGGCATATATTGCACATTTCTGTAAAGACACTCCTCTCACATAAACAACAAATCAGTCATTTTTCTTACACTGTAAAACCTCTAGCCAAAGTGGGAAGATGAGGATATTCTCTTCAATTTTTAGAGACTACTTGAGGCACATTAACTGCCAGACTAGGAAGAATGCTCTGCCAAGAAAAAGTGAAAGATTTTCCAAATTTCATTCCTGGGGAAACAGTTTGTCATGGTACCTGAAGCCATGAAAAGAAAACAGTAAATATAATGAAGCATTAACACCCATCAGGCAGCGTGTTTATAGGCAATTGTCTGTTTCACACACCTTGAATTGCATAATGAGACCAAGTGAGTTTTACTACCTATGAAGCAGAGTAATCATCCTCAAATGAGCTGCCCGGAAAGTATTATTGTTATTATGAAATGGAATTTATATGTAAAAAATAACAAAACACATTTGAGTATTAAGTAGGTCCTCATTGACGCGACTGGAAACAACTGGAGCCAACAAGAAATTGCCTGATTTATCACAAAAGAGAATGGGATTTAAGAAACCATTTTTTCACTCTTCTACAGATCCTGAAACAGTTTTTTTTAAACTTGAACTTTCCTTGATTCATCACCCTTAGGGCACCATGAAGTTTCTATTAGTAGATAATTGTAAACTTGCCTCTGCCTCAAAATTAGTAAATTCCTCTTTGGTCTTAGCTCAAACTGAATTCTTAGAAGTCTTAAGACAGGGTTCATAAAGCAGAGAGTGACTTGAATGCAAACTAGAAAGGCTCAGCCTCAAAGGAGAGCAGGAAGCTCACCTGACAGCCCCTTCTGGAGAGCCAGAAGCAGGCCCCAAACAGCAACTCACCACCAGTCCAAAAATGGCAGCATCACAGAGAATGAAAGAAGAGTGTAAAACAGGCACCAGTCATGAATTTAAGACAGATTGTGTCTACAGGACCAGGCATCGCTGTTACAGCTTTCTCCAGGAGGAGGACTGTGATGCAGGGGTGAATAAATTAAATGAAGGGGTGTGTGTGTGACAAAGCAGCAGCTCAGATGTTGAAACCACTCTTCTCGTCCCTGTTTTCCCTTGGTCTTTCTCTCCTGGGGTGTAGCCAGTTCACTGTCCAGCCAGTTGGCTCAACGCAACAGACCTCCTTTCTGTTTTATGGAGAGCCACAGATTCCTGTAGGTAGGAAGATTTTCAAAGGTAGTGGAAAAACCCAACCATTATGGCTCGCAGTAAAGCTGGATGGTGGCAGCTCTGAGAGGAAGTAATGAATCTAGAGCTAAATGACATACCCCTCATGATCCGCAAAGAATCAGGCTTTCCAGACCTAGGTCCTTCAACTCTAACACCAGTCCCCTTCCCATCAGACTCTGGAAGAAGATCTCATGTTGGCACCACTGGAAAAAGACACTGCTAGGTTTACTCTACGGCAACAGAAAGGCCAGACACAGATAACCATGAAATGATCAACTAATGGTTAATTAGGGTGTAAAGATGGTAAGTTATTTTCCTGCAAAATCTTCCCTTTCTAAGTGCAAAGAACTGAAGTTTTGTGTTGGACTGGATAATAGATGTCTTATTCCACCTCCTCTTTGGTGGGTGCACTCCGGGACACATAACTAAGAAAGGCATCTCTGCACGGAGAGAACCAGGGTAGTGAATGTGAAAAAGTGGGCAAATAATAACATTTTGCCCCATATTTGGCACTCTGCACAAGTACAGATTTTCTTTATAGGAACAGAGAAGGAGGAACCTGAGTGCTTTGTCAGTTAGGCCAGCTGTCATACGTAAAGATCTCATACACACGGCCCAGAGGATTTGTTTTCCTAAACAAACTTGTAATCATCTGTCTTTTTAAATATAACTTCTGTGACACACACTGAGGAAAATCAGAAAGCGATGCTGAAAGCTTTCTATGCTCTATTAATTTTATTATGTAAATCCACTCCCCAATTGATATTTTCATTCAAAACTAGCACAAGATCCGTCATTATTCCTTGATGTAAAGGGAAGAAAAATAAGTAGTATTCAAGCAAGTAGTCTCATTTGGATTATTATTTTAAAACAGCAGTATTGTCTGTAGGTAATTTTAAAAGCATGTTTGCATAGCAATTCTAGGCTGCTCCTTCCCAGAGGCTGTTTAGCTTTGTCAATATTTATTACTATTGCTTTTGTAAATACAATAGAAAGCAGAAATGTTTGACTTTAAACTAATAAGCAGATTTTGAAAAATGGACAACACAATCACTTTTCTGCTTTTTGAGTTATCTGTCTCCAGACCTTATAATACAACAACAAAGGGAAAGCAAAATTCACAAAGACTGAAAACCCATGGAAATAGATGCAAAGCATCTTCAATGTTTGGTTCTACTGCCACAGGTGAGTGTTAAATAGTTGGTTAAAAACTGCTTTTAAGGATTGTTTTAAGGGACACTCACCTAGTCCTACAGACAGACAGACAGACATGTTTCATTTAACTGCTCCATTCCTTACAGATTTAGAAGAAGCGTTCCACAAGGGCACGGTCTGTGAATTGTACTTGGTCTAAAGGCCAAACACAGGGTTTGACTCCACTGTGAATACTGTAGCTCAGTTACTCAGACCTAAACATACAGAAGTTAATTGGAATAGCACATAAATCACAGCAACAGAAACTTTTTCCCTACAGAAACATACCAGTCATTTTTTCTCCAAAGTATTATCAAATTATGATCTATAATACAGAAGCACCTTGCATTTTCAGGTAAATTTTTCGACTAAACACTCCAAACACAGAGCAAGAATTAATTCCCAAAGCAAAGAACTTCCAAGCTAAAAAAAAAAACAACAGTGGGGAAATCAAAACAATGTAAAGGGGATACAATTTGCTCTAGACCCACCCACCAGCTCTGTGCTGGTGATTCAAATCACATTTCACAGTAAAGAGTCCTTAGATTTACTGAACCATGGTATGCCACAATGTACAGTTTTACCATTTCCTAGTGAAATTTACCACCACCTGCCAGAGACTGTCTCACATACCTGCCAAACCATCAGACTTCAGGTTCACTAAAATCCTTAATGGTCCTGACCAGCCTCACCTGGGGCTTCCACTCACACCCATGAGATCACAAACTATTTAAGCTCTGTCCTGGAGGAGCACTAGTTTCCAATGTGACTGCAGCTATGCCTGTTCCTGGCCTTGGTGCTCCTTGATTAACTGCTGACATTGACCCTGCCTCATGACCTGAGGGACAAGGTGATCCTGACCTTTTGATTGACTTCTTGGCTTGATCTCAGAACTGTTTTGTCACCATGGTGTCTCATGATCTGGACTCCTAATTGGACCTGGCCCTCACTTTTGCATCTGTCCTGCTTGCCTGGTTTAGCTCCTGTGGGATGTGGCTCTGGCTGGTGAAGCCCCTGCTCTGCTGCTTGTTATTGCTCTTGACACCCCATCCCTGCTGTTCCCTGTCAGAGCAGGTAAAGATGCTGTAATAAAACATTAATGAAGATGTTAATTATGTATGTTTAAGTGGAAGTTTTTTCTGATAACACGTCAGCTGAAACTAAGACAAGTGGGTTTTGTTAATATCCTCAACTGGTAAGAGTTTAGAGAATGGAAAACTTAACCCTGGAGTCAAGCAAACAAAATACTCTGACTCCAATATTGGCATTGCCATTTAGAAACTTTATAGGACAGTTATTCAGCGGTGCTGAGTCAAACAGGAGTTGTTTGAGGCCAGACCTGAAAAACTTCCTCTTGTATGTGGGAAGGGAAAGGTTGTTTCTCTACAGAAGCTGTCAAGGCTGAGTCAAACTGATCAGCAGCAAAAAAAGAGCTCGGATGGAGAAAAAAGTCAAAAGTCCGCATCCAACTTGACATTCACACTCCTGACACGGTCGTTCACTTTTCAAGGTCCACTGCACATTTTCTGACACAGAACAAAATTCCAGTTGGGGGTGAAGGAAGAGTTCTTGAAAAATCGCACACAAAAGCACACATCCCTGTTTGGCACTGGGGAACTCAACCCTATCATATTTTTCACAGTTCTGTTTTCAGCCGGTTTTCAGTAGGATTTAGTGCTTATAGTTGAATTTTGCTTATCCTTAAATGCTATGAGCATGTCTTGGGTGTCTGGATTTTATAGCTCAATTATTTTACTGTGGAGCAAGTACAACAGTGCCCATGTTTTACCAAAGGAAAAGAGTCAAGTAAATTTTCCAATTATCAAGGTAATGTAGCACTCGATGTATATCATTATGAGCTGTTAACAAAAATGCTACATTTTCATTAGCTAAAAGGCTATTTATCCTTAATGAGTTGTTAAAGACTAAGGGCAAAATTCTGCTTTCAGTTACACCAGTATAAATCTGTAATCCATTTGAGTGCCTCTGGATTTATATTGGTGTCAGTGAAAGCAGAATTTGGCCTGAATGCTTTCGGATTTGACTTGGTAATCTCTTTCTACTTTAAAAAAGTCATTATTCACCAGTAAGGACCAATCACTAACAGTAATACCAGGGGGAAGGAGAAATCAAAGGGACTTTTTCCCCATTCCCCTCTGGATACTTTAGAACACAATACATCTAGTCAAATTCAAACTATAGCTTATATTGTAAAGCAAGAGCGTATTTCAAGACTGCTCTGCAGCGCTGATGCTGATGTGCACCTGTATCTGAATGACACAGAACTTCAAGGGGAGAACTTGGTAGAGTGGGGTTGATGGTTGGACTCCATGAGCTCAAGGGTCTTTTCCAACATGAATGATTCTATGATCCAATGTGGCCAGTTTCTAGGGCTTTCCTTTTAAAGTAACAGTAACGGGTGAGCAGGCAGCTGACCAACACCAGGAATGTGTTCCAGGACCAGTAAGAGCCTTCTGAGCTACAGCCCACCTCAGCAAATCGCCTTTGGCACAATATTAATATTAAATATTGAAGATAATTTCTGAATCGTGGCATTTAGACTGAAGAAAACGTACTTCTGGTGAGAGTTTGCCACTGGTTTCAGTAAAGCAGGAATCTTGCTCTGTACAAATTATCTGAAAGCAATTAACGTGCTACCTCCTGTTTGTAAAGATAGCTCTGCTACCTTAACAACAAAATATTTATTAATAGCTAGTGATACCATATCATATATGGAAGGGACTGGTGATCTTCACAGCAAACATTCTGGCTTTATTTTTCACCAAATTTCTTGGTGTTCCTTCATAATATTGTGCCTGATTACAGAGATGCTATATCTGCTCCCTTGGGTGAATTAATACATGTGACTGGTAAAGGAACTTCCAAAGCTATTAGAGGTACTTCTGCATCCTGTGCTTTTGCTACAACTCTTTAAAACATTTAGAGTAACAGCTAACATTCTAGGGCAATGATTCCTTACTAATGCAATAAATTTCCTCCATATTTAGCACTACATCAAAACAAGAAAGGTGTTCTATAGCTGCAAAAGTAACGCGTGTGAAAACACAACGGAAGTTAATATTAAGGACTCGGAAATAATAGAGATGGGCATGAGCTGAGACACTGATCCCAATGTAACATTTTCACGAAGCCTAACGATTAGATTTAATGGGTCAAAATACTAAAGAGAAGCTGCAATGGCCAAGGTTTTCAAAATCAGTAAAAAGATCAACTTTCTTCTGGTGTGAACACTGCATTTCAGAATAATGTATGTTAGGACACCTGGTGACTCGACAGATTACTTAAGCCAAGGATATTTGACCACCCGAGGATTCCAGGTTGCATTTTTGGTCACCGGTGACTTTCCCCTCCCAGCCTGACCCCCTTTCACCTAACCTCATAGGTCTGTTCCTTCTCTAAAGTGCTGGAGGCAAAGATAAGTTCTGTTTGCTGTACTGTATTCTTGTACAGTAACAGTCACAGTGTAACCAGGAAGTATCAAGTTCTGGCTTGCCCCAGTTTTCCAAAACCAGCAGATCGTTGCTAATACACATTTTTCCTATCTTCCATGATTGATTCATCTATTCCTTTCATCTGCTTTCATCCATGAAAGCATTTGCTATCAGTAAACAAATAATATAAATATAATTAAATACAAAAGAGATGCATTGCATTGTATGAATATTACCCAGGAAAATATTATAATAAGCATGAATAAAACAATGTTGACTGTAAAAGAAGTAGAAACATGCAGCTGCATAAACATTTCTCAGTATTAGTAGAACTATGATCTCTCTCTCTTTTTCCTTACTTAGTTGACTTCAACTCTATAATCCTATAAGCCACTAAACCCTGGAGAGTATAAGTAAAAGGAGAATCACTGAGGGCTAGCATTAATTCACATTACATGGTAGACAGCTACAGGTAAAATATTAATTTCCAATGAAAGACAGCCCTTAGGAATCAGTGAGTCCAGTCTGAACATCTGCACGGAGCTGATGGGGAAAAAACCCCAACCCTTTTCAAGTGCGAGTTAAGAGAGGAGGTTCCCGTAGTGACAATGACAGTATTTCAAGATGAAATGTCCCAGCATCTTCCTTCCAAAATATTCGTATCTTCTCTTGTTTTGATCAACAAGACAAAAAGTTGCAAGCAAATAGCAAGGGACTAATTATGTGACACCACCAAACACACTTTGGTCCTTGTCCGCTGCTCTGCAATTCTTAACAACGTGTATTTTCATATTCTTTGAGGAAAAGGAACAATTCTGTCACTTTGCTACTGCTGCAGTGGGACACAACCACAGGAACTGACTTTCCTGGGTTATACAGGAAGCCTGTGACAGAGCAATTAATGTAGGACTCTTAGATATAGTCTTTGGCCTCTGAGCTATTTATTCTCCCACTCTTTGGGGTTAAAGGGTGAGAAAGAAGATCTAATTCTCTGATATTCTCTACAGAAGAAAAAAGGAACCCAATACATGTGTTCATGAGGTTTTGTTATTTTGTCATATGCATTATTGGATGGATTGTCCACTGCAGCACACATTTAATCTGTCAAGTTTTCGGTATTTGCTGAAGTTCTCCATTTCTTTTGTTTCCACTTGCTGGTTTCTCCAATTTTTTTTTATGTTTTCTGCCTCTGCCATCTGGGGCATAGCCTTTTTTCTTCCATTTATTTGGTTTTCTCCCATTTAGCATGTTTATCACATCTTTTTATGGTGTCTCTTCTACATCAGAAACCAGGGGAGGAACTGTGTACCTACAGCTGATGTGTAGTAGACACAGAGGATAAGATGAATCCAAATCTTTGCATGTTGGGTATGTGAGTAAGGGATCAATAGGGACTGTAGGGTTCTCTGATACCTGTGTATCGAGGTTTAAAGTCCTGGGAGAATCTCAGCTATTTTCAATTTGCTTTCAAATTCATGGTGGGAAAAAGAGGGTTTGGTGTTCTGTCTGTAAGGAGAGTGATGATTTCAAAGCCATAGAGCAAAAGGCCTTAACTGTTTCCAGGTTGTGATGAATATGAATGTCACAGCAAACTAGCAGATACTCTTTGGAGAGCATAAGTGAAAAGTCAGCCTTGAAAGACAGTCCATGAAAGCGCTACTGAGGACCTTGTAAGTGAGGAAAAGGACTTTAAAATCAATATAAAATGTCAGTCATAACAACCAAATTTCAGAATTGTGCTTTTGCCTGATGTGAAAAGGGAAGTTTGGGATCAAACCAGCAAACCTATTGTTATTTAAGACTTAGGAGAAGATTCGGCCTCAGGCCTCGAGTCAAAGACTAATACAGTAAATATTCAGTTCCGTGTATTGTTTGTCTTCCTTCCCCACTCAGTTTAACTTCCAAGTCTCATCTGACCTTTCAAAAGTGTTCATTTCCTCATCTCTTACCTTAAAGAACTTGCATCAGTTTGGACTTCCAAATGCCCTCAGCGCTTTATCAATCAGAAAGCATCATCCCAATCCTGTTTAGTTTGTGTCTTTTTATACTTACTTTCCCATTAGTGTATTGACCAGATTAAAAAGCAGGCTCTGCTGACAATAATGCTTGCAGAAGTCCATGAAATGAAACCTACTATTTCCCACAAGGATCCTAGCATATTTACTTTAAAATTTCAGAGGGAAGCTGAATCCTATTATTGATATGCCACTGATTTATATCAAGAAGGCTCAACACCCAGATATAATTTATCTTGGCCTAGTGTTTGGAAAATGAAGCATTCAATATTGTGTCCTTTGACAAATGTATACAGGCACTGGGTCCCAGAGGTACCTCTAACAAATGGTTTTATTTGTGCATCACTCTAGGAATGCCTAAAACCAGCAACTTCACAGAATTGCTTTTGTAGGTTCACACAAAGTAGTCTCACTGCTTTTGGAGAGAATTAAAAACAAACCACTAACCCTCAAGCTTAAAAGCTGCAGAACTCATTTATTTTTAAACAAAATAATTAAAAGAACAACACTAACCATAAAGACTTCACCTTTAGAGTCAAACAGCCTGATTGAATTTGTCCCTGGAAATCTTAGAGCAGTAGGAAAAGAAACACACATTAAAGCTGGGGTTTCCCTTCTAAGTGAATGTTCCACCAAGAAGCAAGAATCTCTTTATTTGCTTTGGATGTAACATGCCTGATCTGACCATAAATACTGTATGACTGTGACAGATTGAGTTAATGGCAGCTCTGTAAATAAACAAACCCCTCGACCTAAAGTACCAGCTCTTCTGTCACCATGAAGTTAAGGTGCTTGCTGGAGCTGAGGGCATGGGGCAAAGTCCAGAGCTGCATCCTGGCCTAGGAGACATTCTACAAAGAGTTGAAACTTGGATCCCTCCTTCTCTGAGATGCTCATGCTGAGCTGGGACAGGGTGCTCTAGCTCAAATCCTCCTGTTGCAGGACTCAACTTGTAAATTGTTTATGAACCAGAAACTGCAGACAGATGCACAGGGATTGCCATTAGGATGTTGACATTTAGAGTTGGAAGTGCTTTGCGTTACCATGGTGTTCAGGGCACTTGGGGCACTGCAGTAGCCATGTGCATAGGTTTCTTGGAGGACCTTGGGCATCTGTTCATTAATGGCTAGTTGTTCTTGGCTCCAGAACAGCCAGGTTATTGTCACCTATATATATTCCATGGCACCCTGGGGAATGGCCTCACCCTTCCTTGCCTCCCAGGAGATTTTCCAGCAGGTAGCTTTAATCATCACTAGACACCACAGAAAATTCTCCACCGACCACAGCCATGGAGAAACACTGCCAGAAGAGAACCCACTCCAGCCTGTGTCCTTTCCCAGCTCCTGCTGACCTGCACATGACCAAAACTATTAGTTTTCCCACAGACCTTATTTCCCTTATATATTTGCTTCCCGCTAAGGAGAGAGTGTATGGGGCTTGCAGGATATAAAAATACATTGCATTATCAGTCCAGAGAACAGGACTGGGCTCAGAAAATGAAGTTGAGCTTCAGCCAGCCAACTGGTGAGCTTGGGTAGTGCTGCTTCATTCTGCCTCGGCATTATCACTAAATTCTCCAGACAGTCTCAATATGCCTCTGTGGAGATGACATCACAATATCAAAATGAAATGAGACTATTTAAATGCAAGGCTATGGCGGTGCTAGTCCAATGTGAAAATGGAACTAACTCAATGTAACCCCACAGGGAGCAAGTTACAGTTTGAGAGAGAAATAAAACAATGTAAATGTATGTTACACTGGACTTAAAGAGCCCACAGAGGCCAGGGTCTGTTGCTGAATTTGTTTGGGTGTTAAGCTTAATTTGTGTCATATATCTTGAGCTGGACACGTTGTTTTACTGAACAGCTATTAACTAAAATTAACATGCAGGAAAGTATGGTAGCGTTCAGGCAGAGTTTGACCTAAGCTGTGAAAAGCAAAGACACACTGGAAGTCTGGCATTTCCTTCCTAAGTGGGAAATGTCACTGAAACAACTTGGTGACACACAATCACACAACTATGAGTATTCTAGCCAAGCCAAAGAAGGATGTTGACAAACTCACTGGAAACTAAAATGCAAAAACATAAATGATGAGAGAATGTGGTGATCCAGTCTGAGCTGAGACTATCAGGGTAGGGAGGGGGGAGTGAAAATGCAACGTCATCATCAAATATTTGAAGGGTGTGAAAGAGCAAAAAGCCAGTTTCAGTCCTTAGGGGAGCTATCTAGGTGTAATAGTGCAAAACTGAGAATAAGGATCATAGAATAATAGAATTGTCCATGTTGGAAGGGACCTTTAAGATCATCTAGTCCAACCATCAACCTAACTCTGATAAAAACCATCACTAAGCCGTATCACTAAGCTCTGTGTCAACCTGCCTTTTGAATATCTCCAGGGTTGGTGCCTCAACCACCTCCCTGGGCAGCCCATTCCAAGGCTTAATAACCCTTTCTGTGTAAAAACTTCTCCTGATTCCCAATCTGAACCTCCCCTGGTGCAACTTGAGGCCGGTTCCTCTTGTCCTGGAGCCTGTTACTTGGGAAAAGAGACCGATCCCCACCTCGCTACCTCTACTCCTTTCAGTAGTTGGAGAGAGTGAGAAGGTCTCCCCTCAGCCTCCTTTTCTCCAGGCTGAACACCCACAGCTCCCTCAGCCTCTCCTCAAAAGACTTGTGCTCCAGACCCCTCACCAGCTTTGGTGCCTTTCTCTGGTACCTGCTCCAACACCTCAATGTCTTTTTTGTGGTAAAGGGCCCAAAACTGGACACAGTACTCGAGGTGGGGCCTCAATAGTTACAAGTGCAGGGGGATGACCACCTTCCAAGCCCTNCACTTCACTACACTTCTTGAGGTGGCAAGGTCTGCCTAGGCAACATTTCCAGCTGGGAAAAGGACATAAGCAGAAAGGCCTGAAGGTATGGGGGCCTTTCTGCAGCGCTTTCCATAATGAGAAAAACGCAAATAGACAATGATTTCCCACATAATAACAAACCTTAAATGACTTAAAGAGCAACAGGTCTACAAGACACCAAAATATTTTATCATCATTTTTTGAAGAAGAACCTGAGATTCATAAGAAGTCTCACAGGAACAAGAAGGGACACTGAAATTTCCCCTCTCCTTGTTAGGGACAAAAGGAAGGGATGGAGAGATACATGACTGACATTACCTGGGGCACTCTAGTTCTTTTATTGACATCCATTACTGCAGTGACAGAGAACAGATGCTCCCAAAGAAGTATTATAGTTCACCAGGTCTGGAATGTCAACAATATTCAGGGAATCTTTAATCCAAATAAACAGTAGTATTTCAACATGTCCTCAAAAAAGCACAACAGCTATGGCAACTGGCCTTACTACAACATCCCTGGGAAATTTTGGCTTAGAGCTACATACAGCCACTACACAGTTCCTGCTGCATTGAAGATAAATGTATCAGCTACTCATTTGATAAAAATAATAATCATCTTTAAAAGACAGAAAATAAAACAGAACTCAATTAATCTATATTAGGCATCACAGTCAGGATACATGTTAGAGCAGTGTTTAGCATACAGGAGAGTAAAATAATGTTAAAAATGTGACTGCTGAGCAGCATCAGCATTAAGAAACTCCTTGACTCTCTGCAGAGGAGCATGAAGAAACGTAGAGGGAAACACAGCAGGAGCTGAAAATCACTGAGCTGTGCAAAAAACCCCACCTTTAAGATCCAAACCAGCAATGGTTGCAAGTTATCACCTTCACCATATTTTAAGGACTAGAAAACAATGGAACTGAAGGCATCAAGAGACTTGGGAAAAGATGTAAATTCTTAGCTTTCCAGAGAGCAGGAATATGGAAACAAACCAACCAACTAACCAAAACAAAAACCCTCTGCTCCCTGTAACTCATTAGTTTGTCATCTGGAAGAGCTTAACAAAACATCTCGAGTTGGGGGTGTTCAAGAGACCCTAACTTGCCAATTCCACATCTAGGCTTGTGGTCCAGCACCCTCCCTTCTAACCAGCAAGGCCTGTTATCAGCCCAGCCAGCCTATTTCCAAGCCATCAAAGGATCGGACTCCAGGAAGATTCTGATCTCTGGGTACGTGACAGTTACAAATGGTCTGTGCAGGCCCTATGACAGGCTGCTCACTTGGTAACTGATGAGCTGGTGTNTAATAACCCTTTCTGTGTAAAAACTTCTCCTGATTCCCAATCTGAACCTCCCCTGGTGCAACTTGAGGCCGGTTCCTCTTGTCCTGGAGCCTGTTACTTGGGAAAAGAGACCGATCACCACCTCGCTACCTCTACTCCTTTCAGTAGTTGGAGAGAGTGAGAAGGTCTCCCCTCAGCCTCCTTTTCTCCAGGCTGAACACCCACAGCTCCCTCAGCCTCTCCTCAAAAGACTTGTGCTCCAGACCCCTCACCAGCTTTGGTGCCTTTCTCTGGTACCTGCTCCAACACCTCAATGTCTTTTTTGTGGTAAAGGGCCCAAAACTGGACACAGTACTCGAGGTGGGGCCTCAATAGTGCCAAGTGCAGGGGGATGACCACCTTCCAAGCCCCACTCACCACGCTGTTCCTGGTATCACTCTAAATACCTGAAACACTCTCGCGTTAGTGAGATCCACTGGGCTGTGATGGGGTCTCCCTTGAAACAGGAAGTTTCAGCTGGATCGACACCAGAAGTGCTGGGATCCCGAGTACAGAAACACGTGTTCATGTGCCACGTGGCATCACAGCAGTGACATCCTCATGAAGCACACCTTGCAGCTGTCCTCAGCAATAGCAACAGAACTATACAACAAACTTGGCTTTTCGACAGCCATGCTGCAGGTGACTCTAGGGACACTTCACTACACTTCTTGAGGTGGCAAGGTCTGCCTAGGCAACATTTCCAGCTGGGAAAAGGACATAAGCAGAAAGGCCTGAAGGTATGGGGGCCTTTCTGCAGCGCTTTCCATAATGAGAAAAACGCAAATAGACAATGATTTCCCACATAATAACAAACCTTAAATGACTTAAAGAGCAACAGGTCTACAAGACACCAAAATATTTTATCATCATTTTTTGAAGAAGAACCTGAGATTCATAAGAAGTCTCACAGGAACAAGAAGGGACACTGAAATTTCCCCTCTCCTTGTTAGGGACAAAAGGAAGGGATGGAGAGATACATGACTGACATTACCTGGGGCACTCTAGTTCTTTTATTGACATCCATTACTGCAGTGACAGAGAACAGATGCTCCCAAAGAAGTATTATAGTTCACCAGGTCTGGAATGTCAACAATATTCAGGGAATCTTTAATCCAAATAAACAGTAGTATTTCAACATGTCCTCAAAAAAGCACAACAGCTATGGCAACTGGCCTTACTACAACATCCCTGGGAAATTTTGGCTTAGAGCTACATACAGCCACTACACAGTTCCTGCTGCATTGAAGATAAATGTATCAGCTACTCATTTGATAAAAATAATAATCATCTTTAAAAGACAGAAAATAAAACAGAACTCAATTAATCTATATTAGGCATCACAGTCAGGATACATGTTAGAGCAGTGTTTAGCATACAGGAGAGTAAAATAATGTTAAAAATGTGACTGCTGAGCAGCATCAGCATTAAGAAACTCCTTGACTCTCTGCAGAGGAGCATGAAGAAACGTAGAGGGAAACACAGCAGGAGCTGAAAATCACTGAGCTGTGCAAAAAACCCCACCTTTAAGATCCAAACCAGCAATGGTTGCAAGTTATCACCTTCACCATATTTTAAGGACTAGAAAACAATGGAACTGAAGGCATCAAGAGACTTGGGAAAAGATGTAAATTCTTAGCTTTCCAGAGAGCAGGAATATGGAAACAAACCAACCAACTAACCAAANCCTTTCCTGCAGCTCTTCTAAAGACACACAGCAGCCTACGGTTCATGGGAGAGAATTCCAAAAACAGCGAGTTGAAGTGATTACCTGTGTTCTTGGACATCAATGGAAAATTAATTCAAAAATTGAAAGCTAGTGCCTACCATCTAACTTCAAGAGACCCTAACTTGCCAATNGTTCAGGGAGCGCAGCCTTCTCAGCATTTTTTTTGTTGAGCCTAGATTTTGCCTAGATGTTAGGGCAGGTTTTGACATGATTTCCAGGTACTGGTACTGCCAGGTATCAGTATAGGTTGGGAACTGACCTGTTGGAGAGCAGCGTAGGGGAAAGAGACCTGGGGGTCCTGGTGGGCAGCAGGATGACCATGAGCCAGCTCTGTGCCCTGGTGGCCAAGAAGGCCNGAAACACAGCAGGAGCTGAAAATCACTGAGCTGTGCAAAAAACCCCACCTTTAAGATCCAAACCAGCAATGGTTGCAAGTTATCACCTTCACCATATTTTAAGGACTAGAAAACAATGGAACTGAAGGCATCAAGAGACTTGGGAAAAGATGTAAATTCTTAGCTTTCCAGAGAGCAGGAATATGGAAACAAACCAACCAACTAACCAAAACAAAAACCCTCTGCTCCCTGTAACTCATTAGTTTGTCATCTGGAAGAGCTTAACAAAACATCTCGAGTTGGGGGTGTTCAAGAGACCCTAACTTGCCAATTCCACATCTAGGCTTGTGGTCCAGCACCCTCCCTTCTAACCAGCAAGGCCTGTTATCAGCCCAGCCAGCCTATTTCCAAGCCATCAAAGGATCGGACTCCAGGAAGATTCTGATCTCTGGGTACGTGACAGTTACAAATGGTCTGTGCAGGCCCTATGACAGGCTGCTCACTTGGTAACTGATGAGCTGGTGTCCTGGAAAGCAGAGCCCATGTATTTAGCAAATGACAGAACTGCTATGTTGATCGAATCTATGTGGATAGTAAAGAAAAGCAAATACAGGCTTTACACTAAATGCCCATGATGGATAGATTCATCTTGCTGTATGCTACTCTGATTCCAATGTATTCATTCAAACTACACATGTAATTCAAAATTTTCCTTGAATTTATTCTTGTTTACAGGAACTCTGAAGCACTGTGCTTCCAAGTGTTTGCAAATGACAAAGTACTCTACTCTGCTCCAGGGAAGAATTTGAGTCCATATCCTGAATTAAGTCTGTAGCACACTCTTGCTAGCTGCAATAAATAAAGAGTAGGCTTTGATTTGTCTGTGTGACAGTGTAAATCAAAGGAAGCAGAGGGAACAAAACCCCAACAACATGGCACCTACGAAATGAGAAGAGGAGGGCTGCACAAGGTGCTTCTGTTTCTTCCACAACGCTTTAGCCAAAATCTTTGGCTTTGAAAGAGCAAAAAGCTCCAGCCTCCCACTTGGACAGACTCCAGACACTTCACCTTTGTATTCCACAAACAGGGTGCAAATCCACACATTTTGTCAAAAATTAATCACAATACTGAGGTGTTACAAAATTCTTTATACTAAAGGAGAGAATTCTTCCAAGATTTTAAGTCTCCTAGGTGACTAGTTTTGGGTCTTTGAAGCCCACCTCTGGGGGATAACAGATACAGATACAGTTCCTTTCTACAAACCACACCCAGCTTCATGCGGTACCTTTGTACTAGAATCTCTAAAGCCACAGGAGTCCTGAGCAAACTATAGTTTTGCCAACATCTTTTGAGGTTGATTTGGGGTATTTTTTTGTATTCTCTATTTAGATAATTTTTGTAGTAGCAAAAACCCCTAATTAAATTGTCTCACTACTGACAGTTTCTTTGTTGCATTTTTTCTATTACCTTTTCACCAGGTCAGCCTGATGAACAGCAACAGACACGTACAAACGTGATCTCATTGAGTCAAATGAGGTACTTCTCTTCAAACCCGTCAGCATACTAATCTCCAAATGGTCTATTTGATATTCAATTTTATTTGAAAAGATGCAGGATTTCCTATGCTGGCCTTTTCAACTAACAAAGATTACAGAGTAGCCTTGTCTTATTGAAAACATGAAATCGCTTCTATCTGCTTCCCAGACCGGTTTCAGAACTCAGATTTGCACAGGCTGATGTGCCCATCGGTCTCCTCGACCTGGCAAAGGTCGTTCTCTTGGTGGATGAGTTTTCTGACCTCCTCTAGATGGGGGAATCTAGTTCAATAAGCAGCTTTAACAGCAAGCCTTTCATCTCTGACCTCCAGGCTGGATTACTGCAACTCATTAGACTGATACAGTGAAACATGCTAATAGATTGCACATTAAGAGTCATTGATGTATCAGCACCTGGGGTGAAAGTCTCTCTAGGAAGAGTTCACAATGCCATGCATTACCTGCAGCCGCTGCCATACTCCATGGGTTAAGCCACTTCATCTCACCCAGGCTCTTAGCTGTCAAAGCTTTTCTTGTTATTTTATAACAGAAAAGCCAGAAAAGACTAGCAACTAGAGTAGCTACCTGGATTTATCCTTACTTTTTTCACAAGCAACCAAGTTTACAGTGGAAAAACTTGAACAGGAAAACAAGGTTAGGCAGAAGGAGCCTTAGAGGAAGACAGAGGTCACAAAGCAGCTCTGTCTGGTGTTAGAGAGGAAGAGCTGGTTTTGTGGCTCGTGCAGGAGAGGTTTGACGCACGTGCTTTGTTCCTGCTGTTCCAGGAGGCAGAATCATGTACACAGTCTACAAAAATGACACCAAGTCCAAATGACTGTAAAGAACATTTTACTGATATAGGGGAACTTGTAAACCATTCTAGCAAAGTGTTTCTGTGCAAAGTTATACATGGCAAAAATGAATTTTTATTAGTATACTAAAATGAAACAAAAGTTGTGTGAGTGTTTGGGGATTGATTGGTTTGGGGTTTTTTCCTGCAAAATAACTACGCTTTCACTATGGCATCTTGGTGTGACCACTCTGACCATCTGCCACACCTGAGAGCTATGCAGGCAGACGCTGGCAATGAGTTACAACCTGACTCCACATCCACTGCAATAAAAGGAATAGTTATTTAAAGAGCCCCAAACCTGCTATTGCTCCAGAAACTGATCAGCTTGTCAGGTATCAATGCATTAATACCTTCTACGGGTATTCATACAGCTAATGGTGTGCTCACTTTCTTGGCTATCCCCATCAAATTCAAGGTCCTCCTTCTTAAAGTCCTACTTGTATCAGCTCATGATAGCCATTAAGAAACATCCTCCAAGATGTGATGTGTCTTGACATATATGTCCCACTGGACACACATGTCCCATCATGTGGTTGGACTTATAAAGTTAAGAGCTGGAGATTTCTTGGGTAGCCTGATAGACTAGGACCTGCTCACAGAGAAAAATCAAGAAGTCCATAGGTCTCAATAGCTTCCATAGCCACAGAGAAAATTCATTTCGATGGATCCTCTCTCTTGCAATAACAACATCAAATTTTTTTTCATGTGGTTGGACTCGATGATCTCAAAGGTCCCTTCCAACCACTAAGATTCTGTGATTCTGTGATCAAACACAGAGAGGTCAGCATGTCAAAAGTAAGTTAGTATTAAAAATAGTTTGCCAGAATGGCAAGAGAGACCAAACAGCCATGAGGAACTGAAGTTGGGGCACATTTAAAGACTACACGCTGGGACAGCCAGTTCTCCTCTAGTACCATACAGGGACATGAGTAATTTGTATGTCATGTCAGTCATTAAAGCTGCAGCCAATGCAGGATGGAGCTGTAACAGAGGTGCAGGAGCAGATGACAACACGGGATCAGGAGGATTCATGAGAGCAGTCGCTACTAGAGATAGGGCAGTGCTCTCAGCACAGCCCCAGGATACACTTCTAGCTTCAGCTAAAATACAAGCATTTTCCTTTTTAACCCAGCATATTATCCAAGCCTTTGTCCATCACAGCTATTCACAATAATGAAGGCTTTACAGAAAGCACTAAAATCTTCCAGAGAATTACCCAAACTCTGGCTTAAGGGCTAGAGTGTGATCAAATTGGGCCAATGTGCATCATGCCCTGACTGAGCATGCAGTGTACAAGGCTTGAGGAACACCTGAGATCTGCAGTTCTGACGCAGAGCAGCAGCGTGCAGCTAACTTCATCCTGGTTAAAAAAAATATTACACATCATGTGGGGATAAGCTAGCTTCCTTGTCACCAAATCATCATAATTAATTTAACTACTATCATTACAGCTGAACTTTCCAGCCCAGTCAAATGAACTAAGTCAATTCCTTCTGTGTACTTTTTTTTGGATGTTTTCCTTCCTCTGTGGCTAATTATTGAACATTTTTTCTATGCCCTAATTCACGCCTCCTTCCTGCTTACTGAAGATAAAATGTCATCTGTGCAGAAGCTCATAATCAGCTGATTCTGACAAGCAGAGGATAAAGCACAAAAGGAAGAATATTGTTTTAAGGAGAGAGAAATCCAGATCTAACTACTGGGACTTTTGCCAAGGATTTCAGTGTGACCAGAATAAAGGCCTCATTGTCGACAGTGAAAATTGGACCCTGTTGCTTCTCAAGGGTTTTGTTTCCTTCTGGCTTGTTGGCTGAAAAAAAATGGTGAAGCACAAACCAGTAGAGCCTCATCTATATTATCAAAGTAATGGGAGGGTGCTACAGCTGAGGGTAGAGCAAAGAAGTGGGCAAAACCCCACCAAACACAGTGCTAGCTGAGGCTCTGATTGCTTTGAGAATCAGTTGCCAGTTTGTTCGAGTGCTTAAGGAAGACAAAGAAACCTTCTCCAGGCTGAGAATTTGAAGACACTCTTCATAGACCTGGCAGCCTCTGAAATCCAGCTGACACGTGTTCTGCTCCTCCAAATACTCAATTATTTCCCTTCACACTTTTAGATCATGAAATACCTCATGTGGAATGGGGGGGAGAGAGAAAGAGAGAACACTAAGCACTGAGACCACAGAACAAACCCAGAGTCCTCTCATTTCCCCCTCTCCTCAACGAGCAGGGCTGGCTGATGTTAAGGAACTGTTCTCTCCATTATCCCTTGTATTCTAAAAACACAGTTCTAGAGAAGAAAATAAAACCAACCTATCCTAATATTTCAGTTTTCTCCCCACCTCAGACACATGTACATCCTAACACATCCTTGAATTTATTCTTTCACATTTCCCTTTCACAGAAGAGAAACTCACACACTAAAAATCTGTGGGACTCTTGCAAGACGGCGTAAGAAATTGAAATCTGGAATTCCTTAGCTAGGAACCTCACCATTAGTCCATGTTTACGTTACACAGTCAGGCTCTCCTACCCCAGGACGGTTGTGTCAAGGCCCAAATGCACCAGCAGGCCTTAATTCCCATGAGCAGCCTTGGCAGGGGCCTCTGCACAGGTACCCACCACCCAGGGCTCCACTTGAACTTAACCCTCAGGCCTCAAAAAGCTTTACTGGAGCTAAGCCTGAACACAGCCCTGTCCCCTGCTGACCCTTGGCTGGGCCTCCCAGTCTGACCTTGGATCAGACTTGTCACCTAGAGTTTGTCTGATGACCACCAGACTCTCAATGGGACCCCATGCTGCTCACCCACCTTGTGAGATGACCAGCCAATAACGTGGTCACCCTCAGCTCCTGGCTCACTTTACCTCATGGAGCAGCATCACTCTCACTGCTCCCTGACAGGTTGTAGAGGAAGACAAAACACCAGCCCCAGGACATAAAAAACACAGGTGGAAGCACACCTCTTATCTGCTTACAGGACAGACCCTGCTTTAATCACCAGACAGAGACAAGCATGCCGTCAGCACCGAATGAAAACATTCTGCCTTCATCTGTTACTCTACAGATCACATTTGCAATAGGGGCTCAAAACTGGCTACTACAAGTGTAAATCCAATGATACATACTTCATTTCTGCATGTACAATTTTTTCACACAGTCACTCACTCCTTTCTGATCATTTCCACTAAAGGAAAGGAAGGCTTCCCAGACAGCAGCTCACAAGGCTCACAAGGACGATGTTTTCTTTACTCTAGGGAAGAGTCATTGCAGTTAACACTGAAAGGGAAAAACATCTTGATAATTTACTAAAGCCAGACTAAAAACGAAGGTGTTGCAGTGCATCAGTTTCAAGACTAGCTCAGGCAGCCCAACTGCCATCTTGTGGCTAACAAATCACCCTGCTGCAAACGGCCTACATTATTACTTCATCATTTACTCCTTCATTAATTATTCCATACACGTACGGAATAAATCTGACAACAACATATCCCAAGCAGGAATAAGGAGCTCTGATCCTCTAGAGTCCAAATATACAATATAGATCAATGTTTCTAGAAGGGAAAAAGATGGACATTTAAATCAATCCTTAGATTGCAGAAAGTAGTGGAAGAGGGAGCATCTGAGCTGGGGCAGGAGTAATCTAAATTCGGGTACTGTTCTGTATTTGCTGATCTGACAAAAGAAAACCAACTTCAATACCTACATTTTAAAAGTCCTTTAAAAGTCTGGGGAAAATACTTCATCTGACAATTGGGTCAAACAGCCAACCAACCTTCTATGTGATTCTAGAAATTAGGCAGCGAGGGAGTTAAGAAATACCACTTTTCCAGCAGATCCCTGCATCTTTTGTGGCCCCCAGGGTTGACCTCAACACCCATTTGACAAGATCAGAAGTGGTATTTGAGACTTGAAACTTGCACAAGATCTTTAGAGCTTCCTACACCGTTTATCAAAGTTTTTGGCCCATTTAGCACTTTCAGCAGGTTCTGTTGCTCATGCATGGAACACCTTGCACCTTTCTTTCACATTGACTTCAGGTTGAAATACTGGTTTGCTCACACTGTTTCACCTTTCTACACATTGGATTGTGTAGAAAAGGCACGAGAAGAACCTGACAGATGCTGGAGGGCCTTGACCACGGCGTCACTCATGAATCAGAAAAACCCAACTTGTATCATTTCTTATAGAACTCACTTCGGAAAACAGTCTTTGCACCTGCCATCACCAGCTAAAAGACAGAATGGCCACCAGGCTGACCACAATATGTCCCAGTCCAGTTGTAACAAACACATCTTTCCCATGAAAATCTACACACCAGTGAGAATTGGAGGAAAAGGAAGGCAGGTCAGATCATACAGCAGATGCCACAAGAAAAATTTGTATTTCCACTTGTTAAATGAAGCGTTTCTAAGGCAAACTACCAGAGCTCCTTTGTGTCTGTGCCTCCACTTGCTTTCCACAGGAAGGCAACAGTAAAATTACCAGATTCAAAAGGCTTATTTATTTTTCTCGTTGTCTCTTCTCTGCAGCTTCAACTGGAACCACCATCCTCAACTGTTACATGAAGCTGTGTCTTCATCTAAAAGATCTGCAAGCTGAATGCTACCAGATAAATTTGTTTAGCATGTATTTTGGTATCTATCGCCAACAGTATTTTTATCAAATTAGGATATAGAAAACAACTGTATCAAATAGAAGGTAATTCTTCAAACTTGCATTTTTCCATCTGTTTTACTGGTCTCCAACACCACAAAAGACTGTATTAAGGATATTGTACAGGTAACTAAGCTACACATCAGGTTTCCTGTCAACTGTTGTCTCACCAAATGTTGGTTATGATTTGCTAATTAAGCCAGTATTGTCAGAATCCCATTTTAAGTTGAAATATTTTATTAAAATGTAACAAAAGGTTTTGGAAAATCATTTTTAGAAGGTGATAGATATCAACAAATAGAAGACTGCTTGAAAAATATTTATGCTTAAAATATAATGACTACTGCACATTCTTTTTAACTTTTATGCTTTAGTCAATGTATTATAATTGAACTCTACTGAATTACTTTTCTAGTGGATAAATACTGTACACGCTGTAGTGTGAAGAGACATCATGTAATGTATACTAATTAAGCCATTATATCTGTAGAGAAGATTACATCTGAAATATCAAATTAGCAGAAATTAAACAACTCAAAGGATTAATGAAATGTTATGGAGCCATTCACTTCCAGGTCAACAGGTTCAATTTCAGCCGAGTTTAATAGTTCTAATAAATTTATGTGCTGGAGATAACAATTCTCTGCACCCATTCATAAATCAGGGTATGAGCACCCAGCTCGTACCAAGAATGGCAGCATTTAACCAGCACTGCCAGAAGTAGGCAGCCAGGAATATTATGCTAGACCTACGTTTGGCATATAGCCTTAGGCTCCAGGAGATCAAACAGCGCATTTACTGGCTGCCTGCAATATGCACAGGCAGCAATGAGGGACACCAGAGACACTCAGTCACTTCTCTTTACAGATCTGCCAACAATTGCCAACCCCAGCAATAAAGCTATCACAGGCAGAACATTCAACTCCATCTTTTGACTATTCAAAAGCCCATTCTGCTTATCCTGACTCCTCTCTCAGCAGCCCTGGCTGCTCCTAGCAGAGACACCTGCAGCACAAGAAAAAGATGGGGCAGGGGCACAGGAAAGGAAGACTTGTAGGCAACTATTATGCAGTGTCACCTTACAGCAATAAATATACAACAAACCCTGGTTTCGTGGTGGGACCACAAATTTGAGATTAAGCCTTTTTAGAGATTAAATAATCACCATGTCAACAGATTTAGGCATCGCCTCCTTAGTCCCAGTGGGCAGTAAAAAAGAACCAACAATGTCAGTTTAGACATAAAGATATAAAAAAGTAGTTAAGAAATAACTACATCAAGAACAAATAACTGTACTTAATTACATATGCATAGAGGTACATCTAAGCTCTGCAGATATACACCAGGTGACAAACTGTATAAATATAACAATCACCCAAAGCCCATCACTTCAGTCTGCGGTGAGGACTCTGGCTTTAGATGCACAGCCACTATGCAGGGTGCTGTACTAAGCTAAGGGATGATTCAGAACACCAAAGTGCTAACCCCAGATTTTTTCACTGATCTTCCACCAAGTTTCGCTAAAAATCACTATCTACTGAGCTTCAGTATCTCCGGTAAAACTGTTAGAAAGTTCACCCGTGCAGGTATTATGGAAAAGCTTCATGACTATTTATGTACTTCAAGTGGTCTAGAAATGCAAGTTATGAGTATCGGTCCTCAGCATGGGGCACTGAACCACATTGTGGAATGGGAAGCTAAAGAAGCCACAGTGTACTGCCACCAGGAAAGTCTCACCCTGCTACCTCTGCTACCAACCACACTGTGATCAGCCTGTTCCCCCTTCAAAAGTTCTCAAGATCTAGAAAAACCACAAGGATTTCCAGCAGAAAGAATTTTGATGGCAGTAAAACAGCTTCCAACGCTCTATCAGATTGGAAATAGTTTTTTCAGCCAGGGGTACTGAGATATAAATGCCACACTGGGAAAAGGAAAAAAAAACAGCTGTGGCAGCCTACATAATGTATGAAAAAAAGCATCAAGCTTGCAGGATTGTTCTCTTTTAAGGACTACAAAGAGAATTCAAGAACAAAGAGCATTCTAAGAGCTGTTTGCTTTGCTTTCCTGGCACTTATGCATTTCAAGATTAAAAAAAAAGGAAAAAAAAAAAAAGTAAACATGGCAAACCAAAAGTTATATGGAGCTGGTTTTATTACAGGACTGCCTTGAATGCAGATCCCCTGCTCACCACATCTCTCAACACTCTCCCACTGCAGTAAATGCATTAAGAGACTTAGTGAAATCTGTACTGTATGTTTAGGCTTTCACCAGGAACTGGTGAGGTACAGCAGGAATGCAGTACTGGGGGTAGAAACGCAGATGCATTTGTACTGATCCATCTCACCTTCTTTCACTTTAGCCACTATTCTCCCTCCTCTGTGACACGTCTTTCAAGTACTGAATTCCTTCCACAACTTTTCTAGATCTATTTCTCCTGTCACACACCAAGTTACACGACTGCAATGGGAAGACCCTGCAGTGAAAGTCTCTGCAACGAAAAGCTTGCAACTGTAGTATTTTCACAAGGAATATATTCTGAAATTATAAACATCGTGATTAATAATACAATAATAGATCATTATATGTACATACACATCCTCATTTACTACATGTTCTTTAATTTTAAAAGTGCCATTTTTACTCTGACTTGCTTACCTTTGAAAAGCAACATTTTGGTCATTTTTATGTTCAAGAAAGAAAAAAGGAAATCCTGCAGCGATATGATGCCATACACAGTATTCAGTAACACTTCAAGGAAAAAGTGTCCTCCAAGGGGCAGATGAACACAGGGCATTTTCTGTGTTGGACAGTCAAGAGAAGCAGAAAGAAGAAACCCCCCTCAAAGCACTTGAGAAAAACATTAGCGGTAATTCACTAAGTAAAGTAAAAACTGAAATTTTCAACATCCCATTTTGGACTTTAAAGTTTTCTAGTGTAGAGGCCTAACTCTTGTGTCTGTGTGTGTACTTTATACATATACACACATAGGTGTGTGTATGCATACATAAGGTTTGTAAGGAGAGAGATATGTTTTATTAGACCACTACAGTAGGAAAAAGTCCAGAAGCCCCTTGTTGGTCTAATACAAACTATTACCACTCTCTTGAAACCTTTTCTCTCACAGCACCATGATCATGGTTACAAGACAATTTACCGTATTTCAAAAAATCATCCCCCTTGGTGAAGTTAAAAATTGCATCTCCAGTGTTCCACTGCAATACCTAAGCCACTTAAAACAGTAGAAATGTGAAACTTGTATAGTTTCATATTTCATCTTGGATGCTACAAAAACTTTTCTGTGTTCTCCTTAGTCCTAACAGACACAAGCATTAAGATGCATGTCAACCAGGAGCCCTGGAAAACAAAACTAGCTTTGACACTGGAGCCAGAGAGAGGCAGCAGCGGCGGAGTCTTGGTGTTGCCGTATAAACTATAAGGTCCACAGGGAAATCTTAAATGGTGTATTTTTCTGTTTACCTTCAGGTGACAACATCCAAATGTTTCAACACATCACTGAACGGCTGTTACAAAAACTCCTGTCACTAAGAATAAAAATGGATGGATGAATAATGGTCAGGATGGACCTTCTGCTTCTTGCCAGGAGTACTGAGCAGAGATTTACAACCAGCTTGTAAGCACTAAGCAGCCGATCTAGACCTATATAATCAGAGCTAGAATCACCAATGTTACAGATACATCAACTTACCTCTGAACAGAGATAAGTTAGGTAGTTGCTGGCGTTTCTCCAAGGACCCTGGTTCGTCGACACAAGTCAGTAAAGGAATTACTTATTTCACAATCTTTTTTTCCAGCTATATTCACAGACAGCACTGAATAGTTTATTTTTTCCTTTTAAAAACCTCGCACTCTGCCTTAAGTGAAGAAATACAATAAAGTCTGCCCCTCTCCATATATATATATAAAAAAAAAAATCTTTCAAAATACAATTCACCATAAAATATTTTCAATGTCCCCCTCATGTAACACCCTACCGTACATAGAAGAGATTTTTGTTTTAATACGAGAGAGCTACAAAATCTATTAGCAAGTACACGTTAACAGATAAAGGAAGGAGATTCCTGTTTGGTTTTGTTTTTTTGTTGGTGTTTGGGGTTTTTTTTTATTATTCACTTCTGCCTCCTTCTATGTCTTCCTGTGAGATCAATGTTTCAGTATTTTCATCAGCTACAAAGCAAACTCAGTTGCAAATGAAGATGAACATGCTGGCTATACTGAGCTTTACCTACATTGTGCATACTGGTCTTCACAGTATACAATGTGTGGCTTCGGGGGAATTGAAGGGACGGGCATTAAATGCCAGTTTCCTGAAGAGAAGTCACCTTTTAGGATAAGGTACAGCTGAGAAAGCTGTGGACTCAAGGAATCTTGTTGTATTTGTCTACTATGTAATGCATTTCCACATCAGCAATCACTTCTATCCAAATGGATAGATCCAATTCAAATGTCATTGCACTAAACCCAGCCTCTGATAAGGCACCCTGATCATTTAAAAGAGACAACAACAATCCTGGCAAAGCTACAAACTGTGGTTCTTATGCAGTGGGGTTTTTCAGAAGAAAGACTTCCTTGAAAATTATTTAACTCCTTTTTTTCTCTTTTTTTTTTTAACTGAACTTTGTGCAACCCTTTCAGGGTGCTTTGAAGAGAAATGTTGAATCAATCCATATTCTAAAACGCCTTAGAAAGAAGAAAAATCCCAGCAGTAAATCCACCTAATTAAGTGGGGGTGTAGCTAGCCCATAGGCTATTACCACATCTCAGCTTAATATTTTTAAACATTCTGTATGTGGAACAGGTGGTAAGCTCTCCTCATTATTTCTCAAATGAAGCTGAACAGATCTAACCCAAATTACAGCAAGATAAACCAGACAAATTAAGTGATGAAAATTGTACTTTTTCCTCTGCTTTAGGGACACTTCTGGCTCATCTGTCCTCTGATCAAGGTGAGCCTGATAAAGCTGAAAATTACACTGTGTGACTGGATTGTACGAGATTATCTTTCCCCTGAGAAGTGATTTATTTTAGTAACTCTTGATGAATAAGAAACTTGCTGCTCCAACATGCTGCTCTTCTTGTGTGGGCACGGTTCCTTATTACTTTGAGTGAGAGATCATATAAAAGAAACGCAGAATAGGAGTGGCTACATCTTCCTTACGGTTCAAGGACAAATTTGTGTTATAAGACAGACCTTCAGGGACCACAAGTTCCACAAAACGTGAAAATTATCATCTTTAGTTTGTAGGTTTGACTGCAAAAGTTACTGGCATATCTTCCACTTTTTGACTGTGAGGAAAATCCAGTTTTGGTTTTGAGAGATGGTGCTTTGTAGAATTTGGGGTTTCTTGATCTTTAGATGATTCCAGAAGATGTTGCATGTTAAGTTTGAAAATGAGGCGAGGATCTGGTCCAGAAAGAGATGGGCAATTGCAGCTCTCTCTTATTTTAAGAGCCTGTGAATACATAGGAAAACAAATCAAGCTCATTTAAATAAGAAAAACAAAAGAGGTTTCAGTCAGTGATTTGACTTTCCAGCAAGGTCTGCATTTGTGCATAAAGCTTAGTGAGTATAACACTGAGTCTGAGTTGTTACCAAACAACTTTTCAACAGAAATCAAGAATTCCTGAGAAGAAATGTAGCGATATGGTAAAACAATGGGGAAAAAAATGAACAACAATGAATGAAAATCTCAAAGAATGGATACTCTAAAAGGTACACCATAAATAAATAGGAAGTTGCCCAACTATTTTCTGATACTTGTCCACATCAGTGCTTTTTACCTTTTAATTTACATTCACATGTAAATGAAAATGACTGCATCAAGAAAAAAAGTGCTGTGAATAATTTACTTCATCAGATACATTCTATTATTGAAGTAACTATATACAGATGTCTGACTCAAAAAAGAAGAGAATAATCTCCGATAACATACTGGACATTTAACTGGCCAGCACAGAGATCCAGGTGGTTGATCAGTACAGTTAAGGTCCAGTTACAGAAGCGATCTCATCTCCAAGAAGCATTTGAACACATAGCTTCCAAGTACTCTGAGGAAATAATGTCTCTAGAATGCAAACATTTATCCGGATAGGAAGATTAGCAGTAAGAGACCAAGCTTTAAATTACTCCTGTTCAATGAGTAAGTGCCGTTGTTTCCACTCTATGGATTACAAAGTAGAAGCAAAAAGGATTCTCTGGGAAAATTTTTGATTCAAAATCCATTAGCACAAGCACACTCCCCCAGATCATCCTGTCTCGTGGGCAATGCGAGAAAGACACGACAATGGATGAATCTAATGTCTCAAGGCACCTTGGTGAAATGGATATAACACTGGACAGACTTAGAGCTGTTTTAAAGGATGCTTAGGTTGACATTCATTTTAACAAAGCTGAACCTTAGTTAGTCCATGCAAACAGGCAGCTCATTTTAGAGTTAACAATGAATATCACACAACTAAGTCCAAGGCAGTACTTTGCAAGTGGTTGCACACAGACCTACTTGTATCCACGGATTCTCCTACAAGACACATTTAAACTGATCCAGAAAAGTAAGATCTTGTGGACCATATAGCAAAATACTATACATAGAATTTTAGAGGGTTCTGTATCTCCTCTGAGAACTATTTTTTCAAGATTTGCAAAAGAAAACACCAAGTCAAACACTAGCTGGTATTTAGCATTAAACAATGGTTATTGTGGTACAGTCTCTTTTATGCAGTATTATCTGCATCTGGGCCTCAATTAACAGCATAAAACTACAGGCAGATTAACATCCAGCTTTATTTTTAATCCTTTAATGGGAAAATAAGTTCAAATGTAGACTTTGTTCCACTTCACTTCCTAACCATGAATTCTTGAAAAGTCATGGCCAGACATTTCCTGAGCTGTAGCCAGGTGCCTCCTGACCAGTACCAGACCTGTTAGTGGAAAGATTGGGTTGATTCATCGGTTCTAGATGGATTAAAGAGGGTGAAGAAAGTAACACAGTTTTCATAGCAGTTGTAGCACTGCACCTAAAGAAAAACCAGCAGAATATTTTAATCTGCTCTATATATACTTGATTCGGCTGAAATCTCAAATCAAATATTCCACTATCACCATGTGTAAGTATTTGTCCATCATCTTGAAACAATTTGTTAATTCTTCCACAGGAGACACTGGAAAGATCATACTACAGCAGATTTTAAACTAGAAGAGCAGAGTTTCTTAACTAATTTCTTTGTAATAGGGAGGTACCAAAACATATTTCTCCCTAACTTCATTACAGTGAACTGACACAGAGTTTGCCGCAAATGGCTACAAACAAATAGAATTCAAATTTAACAACTGGCTTTGGAAAAAGACTCATTCCAGGAACACAGAAAGAGTTTCTCCAGATGTTTCTTGCTGAAACATAACATTCAAATTACTGGATACACAAGTCTGGATTAGGGATGCAAATATTTCTCTTGTCTAACTCTTAAAAAAAAAAAAATATAAGAATAAAGCTTTCAGGATTTGTTTTCTACATCATGATTGTCCATGTAGTCACCAAATGTAACTCTACCACTGAACACTCTTCTGCTTCAGCGACCAATTAATTTCTAAACTGACATTTATGACAAACCAAGAGTTTTCTCTTGTTCTCTTCCTGAACATAAGCTGCTGCACGATTGCATTAATATCAAGCAACATTATTCAAGGCAAAAGGAAATACAAGATTTAGGCTGTATCCTGGAAAGGGCAACATAATCCTCTTTTAAACTAATTGAGCGATTTTAATCTCTGGTTTTTGTGGCTATATAGTGGCTGGTCTATTTCCATGGTTTCGCCTATCCAAAATACTAAAGTCACAGCAGCAAAGGTAAAAAACAACGTTTCAGAGTTAACATTTTTACCCTGTGGATGTCTTTGCATCCTCGCTCAATTTAAAGCTGTGCAAGGGGGTAGAAGACATCTACTGAACACCATCGAGTCACATGCCATTAAAATGAGGACAGTTGTTGACACATCACCTCACTGTTAAAGCCAGCTGTATTCACTACAGACTCTAGTGGAAGTAGCCTCTTGTATGTATGTTTGCAGCTGCCGTGCAACATTTCAGCCCTGGTTAGAAAGTGTTATTTCCCTGGCTCAGTTAGCTGCTCTCTTGTTCTGTGCCAGCAGCTCTGCAACGTCATTAAAATGCCAGTAACAGGCCAAAAAGCTTACAATATCATTTTTTTTCCTGAATGGTAAAGCAGCCCAACATGGTCAGCCATACTGTATTTCCGAAATCACTAGCAACGGCAAATCCAGTAATTTAATATTGCTGCAGTAAACTGGTTTTTGACAGTTTGGGTAAGTAAAAGCATTCTTAATGAAGCACACACAGGTTGACACCATAATAAGAAGTAGTTTCATCGACTGTTTATACTGAAAAGCATTCTCAATAAAGAAGATGGAGAGAGCAGAGACAAGGTTAACTAGCTAGAATGAGTACGTAGATGCACCTGGAAACTGAGAGCACTTCAATGCTGTTCTTTTCAGGTTAACCTTAAAAGAGGAGTACTGCTGTTCAGAATAAAGACCACCTGCATCCTCGCTGGTTCAGGAGGTCTCAAATAAAACATCAAGACTCTTGCTTGTAAGTAACAAAGGTGAAGCTGTTTTTCTTATCAATACAATTGCAGTCACCTCCTGCAATGTGCTAGGAGGGGGTAAGGCATAAGAATAAGGGAGGTTTGCCTCATCCTATTGCTTTCATACAAAGTCTACACCAGCAGAGACAAAGGAAAAAAAAATTAAAAAAAAAGCAGCATTTTTAGCTCTCAGTCTTAATCTTTCACCCCTGTCACAGACACCAGGCTAACTGCTGCATCTCGAGCCCTTACAGCCTTTTGGAGTGCATCCTCCCTCTCAGGCTGACAGCTCTCCCCGTCTAAAATCACATCGTGCTCTTGTCCACAAACCAGGCCGAGGGTTACAGACTCTTTCATGTTAACTGCGATTCCCTCGGCAGGGCTGACTTATGCTCTGACCCTGCAATTCTGACAAAAACTAAGAAATAGCACAAGCACGCAGGGAAAAAAAAATGAAATAAATATGTATTAAAAAATAAGAAACACTGAGTTGCAAAATTCATTAAAATCCACAGGAAGAGGGAAGACAACAAGTTCTACAAATGAAGTAGTAGTAAAAAGATGATTAAAAGAACAGCTAGATACATTACTTGATAGAGAAGAAAAGCAACCTATATATAATGCCAATATTTCAAATCTTTCACTGCTTCTGTTGGCACAGAAAAGAAAAACAGTGACAAAATATTTAACAACTTTATGGGAAGATTAGAAACACAGGTCAGTATTTTTAATTCTTATTTTCCTTTAAGTTTTCACATTGATAGGGGTTAATTAATATATTCTAGTATTAGAAGCACCTGAAGTAATCTTCACATTTTAAGCAAAGGGCAAATGTACCAACCCAGTTTTGAAGAGGAAGCAAGATAAATGTATCTTCAATATCCTGAAAGGCAGCAGACTGAAGAATAAGCAATGACTACCCAAACAATAATAAAAATCATGAACAGCCAACATGGATTGACAAGAACAGATCTTGCCAAAGTAAATAAATTAACCTTTTTTTTTTTGTTTGACAATTTAATTGACCCAGAAAACAAAAGAGAAGCAGTAGAGGCGACATACCCCAACTTGGTATTACTCTTGAAATGATCTCACCACAGCATTTCCACAAGAAAGGGTGGGAAATGGGAGTTACAGTGAATCAAAAACGGAATCTGAGCCAACAACATGATGCCAAAAAGCAAATGTCACGTCAAGTTGAATTTTCCTGTTGCAGTAGATAACCTTCTGCTTTATTCAGTAGAGCTGAGGCTTCAGCTGATGTACAGTGTTTTATTTGGACAGCACAGTAGGAAAAAGGTAGAAAAATTGTAGCAAGTCAGAAAACATTAAAATAAAAGGTTCAGAGATGAACTAGAAGATCCTATAGTTTCTGTCTGGGACTACACTTCCAGAATTTTTCTCTCCAGAACAACAGTAAGCATCCTTCTCACTAGTACAAAATTATTTTAATATTTCCTTTCTCTGAAAATAAAATGCATAGGCCTTTACCGAGCATCTCATCACCTTCCACACAGGAATTCTAGGAGATTTCAATTTCCTATTTAACAGTATACTCTGTTTTTTCTAGTTTACAATCTAAATCTCTCCCAGTCTGAGGGGGGAAATCTTTTGAAAACAGGGTAAATCTTTTAAATTTCCTTTATTTCCTTTCCAGGACAGCACCGCTTGATAACTGCTCACAACTCTCTTATTTCCTAATTCCTCAGCTTGGCCATAGCTTTCAACTGCTTCAGAAAACCAGATGCAAAATCTTTAAAAGACAGACAGCAAATCAAAAGAGGTTTAATTATGTGAAGAAAAGAATTCCTGCTACATTCCTCCTTTAATTCACATTTTTGGAGACTGTTAAGTCACCTCATTGAGACATGCCATTTCATTACCTGAAGAAAAACTCTCACTTCAAGTGATCATATCTTACTGTGAACTTGCTTAGAAGTCTGTAGAGAAACATCTGTGTGGCCCGAGAACTCCAAAACCTTTTCCCTATTACCCCCAGCTACAGTAGCTGGTCTAATAACAGATATTATATTGTCCTGAAAACCACTTTTGCTTCAAAATCATCAGCACATGAAACACAACAATATTTGTATAAGTATCTTTAATACAAACCTGACTATTTCATTCACATCTGCAGAGGAAGGTCAATTTCAACTGAAAAAATATTCAAAGTCAATTATAAAGGTAAAATCCAGCAGAGGTTTGTTTGGGTTTTTTTTAGGATTTAAACCCTTGTTTCCTGCTCATGATGGATCTGATACTAAGTCTAACAAGTACAGTTTCTTCACAGGGAGAGACTAGAGAGAGAAAAAGGCTCCTTTCGAAATCTGGTTTCTCTCCCTGGCCTCTGAGCATCGACAATTAATATATGGTAAACATACTGTTTTAAATGGCGTTAAGTATATGAACAATGAAACAAAAATGCACTGACATTGAACCACCAAGCCCTGGGCTTCCCTTTATATACTTTACACAGTTGCTCAGCTATTTAACTTATTTGCTTGGTCCTGGGGTAGATGGAACTAACGTGGTAATGAATAAGTTACAACTCAGAAGACCGTCAATAACTGTATGAAAATAACAGATTCTGAACACTTCATGTTCAATCTAACTAAACTGAGACTTCAGAACAAGTACTATTTTCTATTCAGCAGTTCTGATGTGTTAGAAAATCCATCAAAATAGTCTCAACCTGGTTTTGCAAAGTACAGAGTTTGTGTATATTAATTTAAAATATTCAGCCTAGCCAGTCCTCCTACCCCTGATGTTGATTTTAATTTACGCTGTCATCTAACATACTTATCACATTCATTCTCATCAAGGGATCCATGAGCTTATTTTTTTTCTACTTTGAAATCAGCAATTGCCTCAACATTTTAGTGCTCCCTGTGCCACCAAATCTTCAATTGTCTTTACTGTTTGGAACTGAGAAAGACTCAAAGTGACTGAGATTTTAAAAAATAAAAATTTAAAAAAGGAAGAGGAAATTACCAGTTGGTTATAAGAAAGGAAATTTCCCAAAGCAGTTTAGCTTGCTAAAAACCAGTGCTGTTGTGAAATGCTTTAACACTACATTTTAAAAAGAAAAAGCTAGGCAAAAAAACTAATGGTGCTATTCTGCAATTAAATACCCCACTATTTAAAGAAATAGTAAACAAAGATTACTAAACTTGGAACAGTTCTCTGTTCTTAAGCCACAAGCGAGTAGCACATCAAATTAAGAGAATCCCCAAGTTGTTATCCACATGGCATTCCTCTGAGAGGAATTCTGAAAGAAAGAACAGGGAAGACTGCAGATTGATGAACAACTTCATGAATTAGCTGAAGTTCCTTTTAGTGGGGTAAAATTTGCTCCCCAATGTGATGGAGCAGAGATGTGAAGGAAAAAGCAGGCTGCAAAATCTACAGAGACCTATCATAACTAGGGCTATTAAGAAAACTTCTACTGGGGATCTGACATTCTTTCAAGGCACGGTTATTTGAGGTGTATTCAATCCCACATCAATGAGAGAGACAGAACATGATGGAGCATTCTTTGTTTGACAGCCCAGGGCTAGCTACCAAAGCGAGAGAAGTCAGGACAGTTTCGGGTCCAACAATGGTTTATGAAACGGCAAAAACCAGAAAAGAATGAACAAGAACTGTGACGCTGTCATTTCTATACCAGGAAGGCCATTTAAGAGGAAAAGCACTACACTTTGATCAGAAATCAGACAGAAAAGAAAAAAAAAACACTAGAATATAATTATATTTTATTTGTGGTTTCTTAATTTTTCCTCATTTGAAAACATCTTTAAGAGAGCTTTGTAAGAGAGAATTTCTGTAAGGGTAAAAACAAGCATGATGCTAAAAAAGCAGATTGTGAATCAATACCAAACCAATTCTGACAACCTTCCTAAGAGAAAAAGACACACTTCAACTCTGCTCACCTCTGGGATAAGCCGGTCTAAGTGCTCAGCTCTGTTTTCATGAGAAGGGTGTGTGGAGAGCCACTCGGGTAACTTGGGCTGCCCTTGAATGGTTTCTGCTAATTCCATTTGTTGCCAAAACACACTGCTTGCTCGTACATCCACACAAGCCTGCAAACAGAGAGGAAATGTACTACTTTAAATATACAATGCTGTACACAACACACATTCTAATGGATACTGAACTACAAAAGGCATCTTAAGTTTCAAATCTCTAAAATCTGTTTAGATGATCCCTCTCAAAATAGACAGGAAAAAGGTGCTCTAAAAATATCTAAAACAAGTATAAAAGTAATCCAGTTAGACACTGGATTCATTCCTTTTGGTATATATGCAATTAACACCAGTCTTAAACTGACACCTGAATTGGACAATTCAGGAAAAAATACAGTTTCACAATTTCTGGCATGTACTACTTCTTTAGGAAAAAAAAAAAACACCAAAAAACAAAAACACAGCAACAACAAACAACCCCAAACACCTACTGCAGTACTGCAGAAGAAGAAATTAATTATCTCCACTGATCATGGAATCATGCAATTGTCAGAATTGGAAGGGAACTCTAGAGATTTATGCAGGTTTACAGAAAAAAGTTGAGTCAAAAATACGAAGTGAAAATAGTTCATACTTGAGTACCTCTAAAAATGAAATGCAAAGGCATTTCTATAAGTGACTACGCTGCCTTTTCCAAGGATGATCTGTGTTACCCACAACATCTTACAATAATAGTTCTGCAGAGTTCCTTTTTCCCTCCATAGAGGTATAATATGAAGTTGTGGAACATTAACTTTAAGAGTGACATTCATGTATCACCAACAAACTCCTTCATATTTGCATTTAAATGGAGGGGGAAAAAATATTTAATAAATTTTCACTTGTTTAACAGAAAAAGAGATGAGTACTCAAAAGGTAAGAAAATGACTTTTTCCCCCCTGAATTATAGAAGCAGTGCTTTATCCTTTGAATTTATTTTTTAAAATTATTCCTATAAAAACATTATCTGCACAAGCAGATAAATGCTGAGATACCACTTCCCTTTTTTCTTTCTGGTACAGCCCTACATCTTAGGGATTACAAAGTACCCACACAGCAATTACATTTTTTTCATGGATTGATGACTTTAAACTACAAACGTAGTTTCAATCTCAGAATCAAAATTAACATTAAGAACTCTTCCTCAAAGAAATCTTAATAATTATTAAGAACAGGAAAGTTTCCTTATAAAATATTAACACTAGATGGTGCTGCTCTCATAGTTATCTAACGCTCTACTGCACTGAGCTGGAAGTGAAAGAGTTCTTTCCATTTCTATTTCAGAACTAAAATCCACTGGGACCAAACAAAAAGTGACTGAAAAAACAAAGCATGAAAAAAATGCTGAGTAGTTTCTGACCAAATTTTTGCCTATTTTAGCAAAGCCACATTTATTTAGACCAAATCTTTAAATACTGGAACAATATTGATTTATTTTGTAATTATCAGCAATGGCAGTAAATATCATCACAAGATCAAAACATTCTTAAATTTTACTGTATTGTTATGAGAATAAATACTGTAGATCAGAATATTTTAGGTGCACGACAATATAGTAAAGCATTCCTCAGAACTTCTCACAATACACAGAAACTAAAAAAACAAAAATCCAAAGGTCAATGTATAACTGCATATACAAATAACTACTCCCTACTTATGGAAGCCCACTATTTGGCATTCTCCTCTTTATAAATACGTAGCTTTCTTTTTTTTTTTTTTAATAGTAATAAACTACCCAGAAAGTATACTGTGCAGCTATTAATGCACAACTTTATAATATTCAATTTTATTACATACAATTTAGCCAGAATGACTCTGTCTTTCTGTACAGACTGTATTATTTCTCACTACTTCATTAACCTCCACATCTTCAAAAATCTGGGGACCCTCCCACACACAATTTACCTCTGTATGAAGTGTGAAACTCCCTCTGGTTATAATATAAACTGAAAAATGTCTGGTAAATTGCTAATAAAACAAACCAGTTGTAGTTACCTTTGCTGCAAACTGAAGTCCCACTTTATCAGCTTCAGCCTCCAACGTTCTGCTGTATGGTCTGTCAAACATAAACTGCAATGAAGAACATCAAAGCTCTATTTCTTGCTTCTGAATATGTACAAAGGTAGAACATTGAAGCTATTTTTCTAACCTTCTCATAAGAAAAGGTCTTTGCCTGTCATGTTCACATTGCACACGATCAGTATTAAATTTCTTAATGTAATCTTTCATTTCTATATGACTCATTGATCCTGTATTCAGTGGGAATTAATTGAAGTTATACATCCTGTCACAGCCCTTCTCATCAGCCAGTCTCAATGCACTTTGCAGCAACTAAAGAGTTAATGCCAGCTTTAAACTAGCATTTTTTCACTTCAATCTTTTATTGGCATTAAGATTTTTTGTTGTAGCAACTGTATGCAAAAAATTCCCAGTAGTTTCCTTTAACTTTTATGACAACTTTCTTTAAACCTGCTACGATCTATTTGGTATGGTAAACAGCTCACAGTATGGAATGCAGCCATAAACATTCTCATGCAGAAATCACTCCTTCCTCATGATTATTCCCCAACACAAGCTGTAAATTGCCCTTGAGAAATCAAACTAGAAAAGGTAAATCTGACCAACTCTTCTCCCTTTTTTCGAGGGTATGACACTGTGTTAACACACACTAAGAGCCAGTGGTAGTTTTCTCAAAGGGTTATTCTGTCATCTGAAGCAGGATCTTCTAGCATATATGATTCATGTAGATTGGGGCAGCCTTGCCCTTGTACAACAGGTTATAGTATATTCAAATTAGGACTTGTTAAAACACCCTGCTCCTATTGAGATAAGGAACATGTCACAACATTCTGGTCTAAGCATCGATTAGAAAACGTCAACTGAAGAGCACGGATGTGGTTAATGAAGAGGAAGAGGCTTTATCAGCTCTTTATCTAGTTAAAGAAATATGCTCTCCTCATACATTCCAGAAAAAAACCCCAACAAACCCAAACCAAAAAAGGGATCGAAATGAAGAGCAGCAAAAGAAGTGGCCCAATCCTTTGAGTACATAAAGATATCCGTAACTTGTAGCTTCTTTCTAAAGTATTGCTGATAGTTTTTCTTTACTGGGCCAAAAAAGCCAACCAAAGCTCTTCAGGTCTTTTCAAGCCAAATACACCGGTTTACAAGTAAGCATAGATGAGGTCACTCTTTATATTCTTAATTTCCTTACAGGCCTTAAACATTGCAATTACAAATTCATTTTTACAATTCTCGAAGATAAAGTCATTATTTGGAGTATATATAATTCTATTGCCTTGTAAAGTGCCCTGGGTCTACTGGGGTGCGTATGCTTAACTAAACAAAGATATGCAAAGATACCCAGGGCAAAAATACCCCTGGCTAGCCTGTCATATATTCTTGAAGCACCATTTCCCAGCTAGCCAGATAAACTATTTGTTTAGTTATTAAACATTTCTCAGGCAGGGAAATGAAACTGGTAACAGGACCACCCAAAGCACTAAGTAGAACAAAGGCTTACACAAGCAGGCAATTTCCTATTTCTTCAGTTAAAGGTACTCACGGGTTTCTTCTCTGGGAAGTTTACAATAGTTCTAAAGAAGATGGGGTAGCAACCATCTCTACAAAGATTTCCAGGAATTTAGGAAATCAGAAATTGAACACACATGTCTTAATAGAACATCTAGAAAGAATGTAGTTGAGAATTCTATGTTTTTCTCCTTCAGCTCTAAAATTGAAACTATAAAATAATCTGAATCTCTTGAGAAAACTCAGGGTCTCTTTCAGTGTGCTTCTAGTCAGTAACATCTCAGCAGTGGTCACATAAGAGGGTCATGAGGCATCTAACATACGGTATTATTCATCTGCTACTGAAAAATTAATTTAAAAAAAATAATCCCTCATGACTGCTGAAATGAAAAATTAGATCTTCAAACTTTGATCAAAAGTCTTTCACAGAAATTGGACATAATAAAGAAGATGGATTTGGTTTTTTAAATCAACTACCAGAGCTGTCTGTGTACATTAAAGACAAGGAAGTTCCAGGTATGGCGACTACCCAAAATCACTGTTTTCCACATGAAATAAAACTCTGATGGTGTCAGGTGAACAAGGAAGGGAATATGAATTACTGTAACTACATAGTAATGTGTGGGACATAAGAAAAACCCAGAGTCATGCTTTGTGCTATTCCAAGAATAGCTCCTAGGCTTTAGTTCCCATATAAAATAACTGCTGCTGTAAAACCAAAGCCAAAATGTGTCAGTTCAGAAACACACGACTAGAGAACAGCCATGAATTAACCCCATAAGAGAATTCAACAATTTCTTAAGGCAAGCAAACGCATGAGGCTTTGGAGAAAAAAGCATAACTGAAGCTAGCAGGCCAGAAGGCCTACAAAGAGTCACTGAAAATTACTTATAGTCAATAATAAAAAAACAGGTAAAAACATTAAGCTTCTGAGGACATAAAAGAAAAACAACTACTGAAACAGAAGCAAGTACCACAACGTGGCTTAAATAACCCTTTCATAAAGTGGGATGCTAAAACTTCAGAAAGTAAAATACAGTTACGGAAGAAAAGGAAAAGAATCGTCCTGAGAAAACATGCAGAAAGGTTCATTTTCATGTGAGCACAACAGGCAAATCTCGAATGGAGGAAACAGACATTGCACTCCTGGGTTACTAACAGAAACAAAAATTTCTATTCGGCATCTTCGTTATATGGGATGAAAGCTTTGTTTGTATTAATCATTTATTCATTCTGCATTCCATAAGGATATGTTTAACGTTACTTGGAGATGAGTTTGATCAGAGTTTTAAAGCAGGACATTGCTGTACAATATCTCATATATGATAGGTCTTATCTATAGCACATTAGGACTCTCAGCTTAAACCCAGATAACATTTGCAATCTAAAGCACAACTCCAGTCCACGATGCCAAAATATCAGTTGCAGTTAGGCTGGAAGAGTAGAAAAGATGCTGACAGTGTGTTAAATCTTTGCTGTCGAAATTATGAGCAGTCTCAGGATTGATTCACACTTTGCTTTTTTCAAATTCAGCTCTTCAAAATGCTGGCTAGCATTCATCAATGTATTGGTTTCTTAGCTACCCGTACAAATATCCAAGCTCTTTAGAGAAAATTTATGTTCACAATCCACACGTCTGCCAATTAGCATAAGAACTACCAAAACAGATTGGTTATGTCTAATTTTATGGTTTTGAGGAACCAGGGGAAATCTCAGGAAAAGCATCAAGAGAAGTCAAAAAATCCAAAGAGCTCTTTCACTTAAATTCAGATTCAAGTTCTATGATGTAAGCAAATTTTCTTTAAAAAAACCCCACTTTTAAAAAATGAAATGGATCAGTAACTGTCTGGAGGCAGAGAGTAAATTAGACTATTGAAGAAAAACGGCACCACTAAGCCTTTACTAGAATTTATGCTGTCTGAAAAGATTATTTCAGTAAGCCTTACTGTAGCACGGTTTATACTTTTAAAGAGTGTTTAGATTCTCAGTTTTCTTATCTTACCACTAACAACTTGTTTAAAGAAATCCATACATTTTATTTCATTTAGAAACAATTTAACAACTACTCAAAATAAAAACATGGCATTTCAACATACCCAACTTTAAAAGATGAGCTAGATTTCAAAAAGACAATCATCTAACTTCATTGGCAATCAGGTACTCAGAGCCTGGTCAGCTACAGAGGGTCACTTAGGGGAATCTAAAGGTCTTCAAGATCAGAAATTAAAATATATATCAACTAAAGCACATGCAGAGTTATAAAAATATTTTTCATTCAAAAACAGACTCAACTATTAATTTTTGCTTATAATATTTCTCCTTGTGCCGTCTTCCCCAACCATACTATTTAGTGGTACTACCTCCTCAAGATTAAAAATGTTCTTCCATGTAATACGGCAAAGAGTAACAGGAGATGTCAGTCTTACCTCCTGCAACTTGCTCTGAATCCACTGGCCAACAACTGCCAAACTATCACGGGGACAGATGGCCCAAATCATCGTGAGAAAGATGAGTGAGAGAAAATCCAAGAAGTGAACCAGGCTGGCTTTCTCTGCCTGCGAACAAAAATCATCCCATTTTTATTCTTTACAGACTGACATTTCTTTAGAACATAATAGAATTTGGAAACACTGTAAAAATCACTATTTTTTCTTTCTTTGCAGCCACAGGGACGGGTCAGGCACAAACTTGCCTGCTTGCACAAGAATTCCAGTTGGATATAAGTTACTTTCGGTCCAGAATCCACAACAACTGCATAAATACAGCTGGAACAAATCATATTTTGTCTCTGCCAATTTGAGAGATTCAAAGCCTGAGATAAGACGATGGCAGCATGTGCACAGAGGTCTTTAGTAAAAGGGGTATGAAACACCTCAGCTGGAACAACTACAACAAAAACTATAAGATACAAGACTGTTCTTCATGTTAATTTGATAGAGATAGACATCATTTAGGCAGGAATATTAATGGGATAAGGGGACACTAAGCATAATATATTTATTCTTTATTTCCTGTTGTCTTCCTTTAGTTTCAGAAACTAGAAGGACCTGAAGAAAGAAATTTCAATTCTTCTGTTTTTCAGAGCTCTATTTGACGTGCAACAAATAGATTACAAGCCAGATTATGCAATACTTCTCTCTATGCCACTTGCGTGATGCAGGTTCCAAACAAGGTTAAGTTCTTTTTATTATAAGGAACAGGTTTTTTAAGACTTTAACAATTTAGTGAACTGGTGCTTATCCAAAATCATACAGGGTGCAGTAAAGCAATTCCCCTGCATCTCCACTGCCTTTAAAATGTATTTACCCATTTCCAGAGTGGCTTTGCAGTTTTAGCAGGATTTTTATGTTTACAAGGTTATCAGAAATAGCGTGGCCAGCAGGACTAAAGCAGTGATCATCTCCCTGTACTCAGCCCTGGAGAGGCACCACCTCCAATACTGTGCTCAGTTTTGGGGCCCTCACTGCAAGAAAGATATTGAGGTGTTGGAGCATGTCCAGAGAAGGGCGACGAAGCTGGTGAAGGGTCTGGAGCACAAGTCTTGTGAGGAGAGGCTGAGGGAGCTGGGGGTGTTCAGCCTGGAGAAAAGGAGGCTGAGGGGAGACTTTCTCACTCTCTACAGCTACTGAAAGGAGGGTGTAGCCACTGGGGAGCAGTCTCTTTTCCCAAGTCACAGGTGATAGGACAAGAGGAAACAGCCTCAAGTTCTGCCAGGGGTAGTTTAGGATAGATATTAGAAAAAATGTCTTCACCAATGAGGATGTTGAGCATTGGAACAGGTAAGTGGTTGACTGACCATCCCTGGAGGTATTTAAAACACATGTAGATGTTGTGCTGAGGGACTTGGCAGTGCTGGGTTCCCAGTCAGACTCAATGATTTTAAAGGTCTTTAGTTCTAATCTAAATTATTGTATGATTATGTCTTCTCCAAGTGATGGACAGGTAATGAATACAGTATTTTAAAACAACATACACAGAAAGAAATCAATTTGTAAGCAAAGAAGCATTTTCTGGCTAACTAAGACAATCTAGAGCAGTATGAAGCACATTTCCATACCATCCTCTTTTTTCATAGTTGTACCTACAAAGCACAACAAAATTATTCCACTCATCCTGTTCAAAAGGCAAAGAACTACCAATTCCAATATACCCATAATAGGATATGGAAAAACTAAGTTTGTGAAGGCAATTTTCTGTAAATGCAGAATCAAGCTCCAGCCATCCTGCAGTTTTGGCATTCTAAAACTGTATGTTATTATGTGTAGATGTGGCACTTCAGGGCATGCACTAGTGGCTGAGATTGTAGGGGGGTTTTGTGCCTGTATGGTTGGACTCGATCTCAGAGATCCTTCCCAACCATGAAGATCCTGTGACTACAAGAAAAAGATCATGTATTTAAGAATAATTTATTAAAGTAAATCCACTTCTGTAGATATTAATGAGTCTAAGAGTAACAAACTGAGTTGCTGAGTACCTGTAGGTCCTTATGTCTGTGCTACAGGAGGAGAGGCATCTCCAGACCAAGTCTAAATGACTGTTAATAGTGGGCCATAATCCATCTGCACAGTTATGAGAGAAGCACTGGCAGACTTTGTGCTAACACTGACTGCTACAGGACTTCTGACAGCTGTTAAGTACTTCAGGAGTAATAAGGATATACTGTATCAGAATATTCACTTCAAACTCAATTTTCATTAACTACAAAGAGTCACACTGAAACTTTGGTTGGTAGTGCTAGGAATTACTTAGAATTCATTTAAGAATTTTAGACTTACTGCATGTTCCAGCACAGCGTGAGCTATTTCATGTCCCAAAATGAAAGACAGCTGATGAATATCAGAAACTGCATTTAGCAACCCTGTGAAAACAAACACTTGCCCATTCTGTAAAGAAAAAGAGAGTGAAAATTAAGTAGAAGACACATAAATAAAATGCTGTTTCAATTATCACTGATAATTTTTGTACAGAGTTCAACTTACTGGAAGCACAAAGGCATTTACACCTGGTTCATCTACCACATGGATAACCCACTGGAGCACTGAGACCTGTGGGATGTCCTTATTGCTTTCAGATAAATGACCAACAACCCTCTCCACAACCTGATAGCGTGCATCTGTCTCAGGCAACATTTTATTTTTGAATTCCTCCATCCACTGAAAAAAAAATTAAAAAAATAAAATCATTGATTGCCATGCAAAAAAACCCCACGCAGTAAATGACTAATTGGTCAACTAATTTAGCAGCTACACACACCCTAGTTAAATCTAAGTTTTAGTACATTTTTCTTTCATATAGCCAACGCAAATGATTCAGGCTTTCAGACACACAAGTTAAGGATTAATAAATTTAAAATGAAGTAAACTGACCACAGATCAAAGACAAGATACTATAAACTTGGTCTTACAGTCTCCTGTAACTGGTGTTTCCCTAATACACAGTTAAGCTTTGGCATCACAATTTGACAAACCTTTCTATACCTTCCTGAATTTCCATTTAAATTCAGTTTTTCCTCTATCTGTACATTTCTGTTGTAATTTGTAATGTGGGCAAATTTATACAAAAGATGTAATTTGAATATATCCTTGTACTTCTTTTGCTATGTTCTTATCTCGCATTCTCTGTCTGATGGAATAGTGACATTTGTATATGGCTGGATTATCAAACTTTACTGACTTCAGAATAGAAAATCACAGAACTCAAAGGTACAGAAATTAGTAAAACAGACAGGTTAAAAGAAAGCAATTAAAGAAAAATGAGCTGATCCCAAAAAAAAAGAAGTAGAATTGAATGCAGGTAGAGTACTATCTTAGAAAGTGACAGCCCAGAAGAAAGGACATTAAACCAAAGAATGCTCAAATCAGCACAGAAAATTAGATCTGGGCATGTACCTGTTATCTATGCTTTTATTGCTTTTACCAGATTTTTATATTTCTTGTTATATTAGGATAACACACTTAGAAACATTTGCTATACACATATAATGTGTTCTTTAACAATCCTGTTTCCCTGAATGGTTTGCTTATAGAAGAGGAACTGTTACAGAGGATGGGGACAAGCAGGGGGTAACTGATGGGGATGCTCTGCACAGTTCTGAGCATGAATGAATTCTCAGAATGAATTAGGACACAACTAGGTTTGTTTGCTTATCTCATTAATTGGAGTATCTCATCACTACAAAATACATTAACAATTTTAGAGTATTCTGTTTTTACAAAAATATCTTACCATATCATATTCCATCTGTGACAGTTCCCTAAAATGCTCTTTTCCAAACACCAACAGTCGAGCACGCCCAGTGATGGGTGTCTCCTCCAAGTGAGTAAAATAAAACATGACAAATAAAACTCCTAAGCTACTAACACCCAGGAGTATCTTCCATTTATTTTTCCTTGCGCTTTCTTTAAAAAGTTCACGTTTATTAGGAGGAAGTGCCTTCCACCAATTTCTTATGCTCCTGTAAGATAGAAACATTGTCAACTTAGGACATAGCTAAAAAGGAATTTGTTAGTGTCTGCCCTTGCTGTATTCTCTATCAGTCTCACCTCATGTAAGAGCTTATGGAAGGTTATACTCTAATTGGCTTCTGCTCCACTCCATTTCTTCCCTCCCAAATAAGAAACACCCCTTAGTGTCTTGTTCATCTTCCTCGACCACATGTGAAAGAGAACGAGAAGAGCAAAAGATATACCTAACACTTCTGATACTGGAAACCACTTCTTGTTGAGCTAACTGTCAGTCTAGGTCCCAGTCCTACAAAATTTTGCACAGATATTAAGATGAAAAGGCTACAAATACATCTACCATTATCCAGAAAAGTCAACAAAGTCATGTACTTATCGTTGCATAATGGGGTCTTACACTGAGAGAGGAAGTAAGATAGTACTTTACCTGCCAAGAATGATAGCAAATAATTTCTGAGCTGGTTTAACAATAATCCAGAAAAGAGGAACTGGTGCAGCCTGAAATGATGGTGATGTGTGAAAAGACCTGATGATCTGAGTGTTCCAAGCAGAAAAATGATGTGGGAGTTGCCACGCAGAACTGATCTGGAGGGATGTGGTCTTCTCCCCCAACAGCTGAGAAGGCTGGAAGCAAAAGTGTCCTGAACTGTGGTGTGCATTCTTGTATACTTCTGTATTTGAGACATTCAAAAGACATCTCTGCCCTTTACTGATGAAGTTTCTATAGGAGTCAGGGCTTCCAGTCAAAAAACTGCTTCTACTACGTCTACTCAGATCCAGCCTTTGACATCTACCTCTTGTACAACTGACTTGAGTTCGGCAATATCCTGTGTAAAACCTACAGAGATTATTGCATTTCCCCTGCTTGGTCAAAGAAGCCAAATGAAAGAAAACACAGTTCCTGCCGGGCAACTTTACACCACAGATGATATTCATAACTTCTTCAGTTGGTTACCCTGAAACAAAGAAAAAAAAAATTAAAAAAAAAAAAGAAAAAGCAGAGGTATTAAAACCACCCAAACATGAAACCTTTCTTCATTTCATCTGAACAGATACCATGTATTTGTTTGCCAACTGTTCACTTGCACAAAAATTGGCAGTTATAACTGCAGCCAGTTGCAGTTTTAAGGTACCAAACTGCTTTCAACTGCGAAGAAGTCAATGTCCTACATCACTGAAACTAAAACTGTGATTGCTTTTTTCCTTTCACTTTTATTACCACTAGATCAGAAGGCCTGCAGGTGTCCCTTGTGGACGACTTGTGTATCATCACGCTTCCAAGCTGGGCTCCTTGCCACAGCTGCCACCCATATGCACTGAGGAAAATCGCAATCTATTGACCATTTCGCTAATACTTTGCTCTTGAATGCAGGGTACAGATCCGCTACAGCCGGCCTAGAAACAAACCGACTCCACACAGCAAAACCAAGCGTGTCCCAGCTCGTAGCCCCTGACTGACAGAGCATGGAAACACCTTCCCACAGGGCCGGGCAGGCTTCAGAACCGGCCACCCCACCCGGGGCGTCTTACGGTGACATTTTGACCCGCTGGCTCTAACAGCGGCCTCGGCTCCCGTCCCCCTCAGGGCCAGGAACCGCCGGCTCCCCCCCGCCTTTCCCTCGTCCTCCCTTTTCTGGCAGCGGCCTTGGGGGCTGACCTCGGCTGCCGGCCCTCAAAGCGCAACATCCCCTACGCGACCAAGTCCCCGACCTCGGTGCCAGCGACTATCGTGACATGGGCAGACGTGAGGTGACGGGGGATAGGGGGTGGAG